>CP139509.1:30308858-30908858 GCA_021014915.2 Artemisia tridentata subsp. tridentata
TGCATTTGGGAGAGAGATTCCAGTTGAAGGGTACAAAGAGCTATCGGAACAAGTTGTACGTTAAGCTGCTGGTCTTCCCCTAACGATCAAAGTTTTAGGTTCGTTTCTATGTGGCAAAGATGATCTTGACTGGAAAGATGCGTTAGAAAGACTAGAAACAATTCCATTGAATGAAACTATGAATGTTTTGGAGTTAAGCTATATCGATCTAGAGGAGGATTACAAGGAAATATTCCTAGATGTTGCATGCATACTAAAAGGTTGGAGGAAGGACAATGCAATTAGAGCGCTTGAAAGCTGTGGATTTCGTGCTCGGATTGGTTTAAGGGTTCTTGAACTGAAATCTCTTATAACTATTTCTGAAGGTGTGTACTTGGATATGCACGACCATATAGAAGAAATGGGCAAGAATATTGTCCGTCGACCGAACCCCAATAACCCTGAAAGGCATAGCCGGTTATGGATTAAGGAGGAAATTGTAGATATATTGGCTAATAACAAGGTAAGTACCAAGTTACTATTTGGGTTTTGGTAAACTAAAAAGACAGTATACTTTTCTAAAAGTACAATTAGTCATGGTACAAAAACAAAATTTTGATGGGGGAGTTTATACGGACCCTCCCATAGGGGGTTTCGTGAGGCCTTGTACCTTGCGTGTTTGTACGATGTGCATCGCGATTTGTACATTTTGACCAAAAACCCCCTATTGTCCCATCATAGGGGAGCAATTTTGATAACAAGCCGTCAAATACACTTTTTCTTTATTCTTATCATAATTACCCAACCACCACCCCCGCCACCAAATCACCATCACCCAAAAATCCCCAAATTTAACGAAAACCCTAACCTTAGAATATCAAATATAACCAATTCCTCTAATTTAATAGAAAAAAACAAAAATACCCAAGTTTTATAAAAATTAGAAACCCATTTTCTTTTCAATTCGAGAAATTAACATATTTTGTTTTGTAATGAAACAAATCTCATTGTCACTGCTATTTGAATTACAGGGTACCCAAGCAACAAAATGTACAACACTCAATGCATGTGGATTGAATTATGAAATTTTAATGAACGGTCTCGCAAACATGAAGGAACTTAGACTTCTTCAAGTGTATGACCCATATGTATATAAAGACGAAGTTAGCAACTGGAACTTTGATGAAGATAGTCTACACCTTCCAAATGCCTTACGATTTCTGAAATGGATTGGTTATCCTTTTTCAAGTTTACCGAAAACATTTCAACCAAAAGATCTTGTTGGACTTGATATGGAGTTGAGCAATATGGTTCAACTTTGGAAAGATGGAGAAGAAAAGGTAGAATAATTGGTAGTTTTATCTTTCCCTCTTTTGTTAGTCATTACACCAATTAACATTTATCTTTCCATTTTTTGTTGCTTATGACAGCCTTTTTTAAAGCTCAGGTTCCTAAAGTTCACCTTTTCACACTATTTGATGACCCTTGACCTTAGTGTGGCTCCGAATCTTGAGACACTAATTCTTGAAGATTGTCATAATTTGGTAGAAGTTCATTTCCAGGTTACTCCAAATCTAAAGGAGTTACGTATCCATCATTGTGGTAGCTTGGAAAAATTACACATGCCTGCTGAAAGTCCAAAACTCAGATCTCTCGACCTCAGTTATTTAGAGAAGTTGAGGACCCTTCACCTCGGGATTACTCCAAATCTTAAAGGTAGAATATTTAAATGGTTGATTAATTGGTAATTTTATCATTCCCTCTTTTGTTACTCATTACAGCAATTAATATTTATCTTTCCTTTTTTGTTGCTTATGACAGCCTTTTTTAAAGCTCAGGTTCCTAAAGTTCACCTTTTCACACTATTTGATGACCCTTGACCTTAGTGTGGCTCCGAATCTTGAGACACTAATTCTTGATTGTAATAGATTGGAAAAATTACACATGCCTGCTGAATGTCCAAAACTCAGATCTCTCGGCCTCAGTTATTTAAAGAAGTTGAGGACCCATCACCTCGGGGTTACTCCAAATCTTGAGACGCTAAGAGTCAGGGATTGTGCTGATTTGGTCGAACTTCAGATTCCTGCTGAAAGTCCAAAACTCAGATCTCTCGACCTCAGTTATTTATTGGAGTTGAGGACCCTTCACCTCGGGGTTACTCCAAATCTTGAGACGCTAATTGTCAGGGATTGTGCTGATTTGGTCGAACTTCAGATTCCTGCTGAAAGTCCAAAACTCAGATCTCTCGACCTCAGTTATTTATTGGAGTTGAGGACCCTTCACCTCGGGGTTACTCCAAATCTTGAGACGCTAAGTGTCAGGGATTGTGCTGATTTGGTTGAACTTCAGATTCCTGCTGAATGTCCAAAGCTCGTTAATCTCGACCTCAGTAATTGTATTCAAGTTGCGGAATTGCCTGAGGAAATTGGACGGTTAGAATGTTTAAAAGAGTTGGATATCACTGGAACAGGCATACGTCATCTTCCAGAGAGTATTTTTAGGGTGAAAGATCTGCAGATTGTTGGGTCTAGATGGCTTCTTAAGTCATGTGGTTTTACATCCGAGATAAAAACCTCTGATTTTAATAAAACATTCTGCTACATATAAAGCCGTGAATAGCACAGGCACCGAAAGCAGAAGTCCCATGTGCCGTGTTCGAGTGATGATTTTGAATAGCTCCAAAGGCCCAAAGAAGTCACTGCATCGAGAACTTTTTTTCATCCCGTGTTCCGCATTTTATTTTTCAAAGGTTATGAGTCAGTAAGCAAGAGGGTTCACCTTGTCTGCAGGTGGTGCACCAGTTGTCCTTGTTGTTTTAGCTTCTGGTCGTATTGATGTTACCTTTGCTAAGAAGGATAGAAAGATTCATTCTTTTTCATGGGTCTGATCATCTGAGTGTGCTGATCAAGCTGGAGGTAATTTTTTCTTTAAGTCAAAGAAACATTTTTTTTTTCTTTTTCTTTTGAACTGCAATCTAATTTTTAATTGACATACTGAACTTGAAGTTTAATCTCCGCCCTAGATGGTTTGGTTTTCAGCTAGGCGTTTAAAATCAATGTACAAGGAGATACGCCAAGGAACCAAGTCTCTAATACTAGTTATATACTCTTTGAATCAGGTATAGTTATTAACTTTGACTTCTTCATTAAGTCAATGTATGTTCATGGTTAAAACAATGAAACATTATGTTATAAATAAATTCAAGAAAAGTTAACATTTGCAAAAATATAGTCTATAATGGGTTGAAATCAGTGAAAGATTGACTTTTGAGTCAAACTATTGACTTTTGAATGGATTTCATTCTCTATGGAAGCGCATATGATATATTATATATAGTGTTCTGAAAAGCTATTAAACATGTTTCAGGAATATGAAGCTACTTCACTGTGAGTGATATGCGAAATTCCGACAGAATCTGAAGTCAGGAACAAGGGATGCAGTTATCAAATAAAACAACATTACTTATTTTTCCATGTGGCACGGCGGGTTATAAAGGCGGTAAGAAAATAAGTTAAATTCGTACAATATTACTTATTTGTTTTTGTACTGTTGCCTTATGTTTCTTACTGTTGGGCGACAAAATATAGAATGTGTAGTATTTTGATAACAGTTTAGTGAGAATAGTATCATCACATGGACTCAAAGTTGACTTTTAAAGGTCAAAGGTTGTGTAAATATAAACATTGAAAGTTTGAAACATGCTACTGATACATGAAATTTAGTATCTTACAGAACTGAAAACGGTTTGTTACCGACATGGCGTACAGTGATGTAAAATTTTAATTAACTGATAGTTGTATTTAGGAGTTAAGTTAACAGTCTTAGATTAATTAATATTCATATTGTTCTTATTTGTCGGATTGCTTAAAGAAATTGAAGGTTGATTTTATGTGTTTATGGTGTCGGATAATAACTGGGTCCAAAACGGGTCAAGAAGATGATCTAAAACAGTAAGTTTATATATTTTGAATTTTGCTGCTTAGTGCTTAGTACGGAGTGTTAAAATTTAGTTTATTGGGTTAGTATAGTACTGGAAGTAGAAATTATTACACTGAAATTAAAATTTACTAGTAGTATTTGTTGTTACATCCTTTTAAAAACACATGGCTTGACCTTCCAATATAGGTGTTATTACCAAAAAAAAAAAAAAAAAAAAAAAAGAAAAGAAAAGAAAAGGAAAAAAAAAAGTATACGTTTAAGCTTTTGTATATCGCTTTGTCGTTTATTCCTCCATTTATTTCAGCATTTTTTAAGAAAAAGTTTCAAGTTCCGCCATTTGAGTATATATAATTAGAAGACCTATCTATTGTTTCTTGTTTGAGTTCTAACCGAGTGAGCACGCCGTTAGAAGCTGAAGTTATATGTTTGCTTTTGGCAATACTGTTTTAGTTGGAGAGAATGTTAGTGATATTGAAGTAAAATATGATGTTAATCAACAGAAGATTCTTTGATCGATGTTCTAAGAATTTGAATTGTCAAGATATTTCTTAATCATTAAGGACATGGAAATTTAGCGGAAATAAAATTTATATTAGTGTAAAGGAACAAATAGTACATGTAGAAAAGTATCATTTACATCCAAACTTAAATATACTGTACAAAATAGCAATATATTAATGTCATTAGCACAATACAACGGTAGATACATGTCTTCATCTCTATGCCATATTCCTATTGAACTGAAAATAGATGTTATCTTGAGAAAATTAGGATGGATATTGTTTAACATGAAAAAGTTGAGTTTTGTGTCAGATCATTGACTTTCGACAACTATACTGGTGTCAAGGGAATTGAAGGGTCAAAATACTTTATACTAATCAATTGATTCATTATTTGGTACTCTAATCTTATGTAATGGTGGTGGTCAAGTTTTGGTTTTTACATATACTTTTTCGACAAGGTTTTAAACGGCAACCTTACTTATTTTCACTTTGGATGGATGCTTTAGTTTATCATTTAGGAAATTTTCGAAAGTTGCATATGCAGGCCATGGAACCTGTTTAACAATCTTGTGTCAATTACTGAAATTCTTTGAGTGAGCGACCACCAGTAATTAATGAATAAATTGTTGACAGGTAGAGAATCAATGACCTAGTCTGAAAATACCAAATAAAGGGTCTTTATTCCCCACCCAACTTTCATTTTCGCAACATTGTGTTTAATTTTATACTCATTCGAATTGTTGAATCAATGCGGTTACATCTAACTGTATCAAATCATCCTTTAATTATATGATTAAACGCGCTATTTTGTATATGTTTATAAGCGTTATTTAATTGTTGAAATGATGTTTTTGTTGTTTTTTGTAAATAGTGTATAATACAGGTGAAAGGTAAACGATGTTAGGCGTTTTTCGGCGAAGAGTCGTCACTGAAACCTCGGTCTGTCGTCTCGCTTTCGTTATTGATTGATTCACGTTTTGACCTAATTCTAATATAATTGTAGCAAAAGTATGTGTTGTCGCGTTTTATCGATTGTTTGTAGTTCGTTAGACTATGCTGATTGATTCAGTTGTTGACCTAATGTGTGATTTAGTTTGTATAAGCACGTATAATTGTAGCGTAAGTTCTCGATATCTGTTTTTTCGTGTTTTATTTTTTGAGTTATAGCTTCAGCATTCATTAAACGTTTTATAGATTAGAGCTTTAGCTCGGGAGTCTCTGTTGATTGATTAGCTTTATGACCTAAAATCGGATATAATGCTACTGATTCGTATAAGCATATTAATGTTCGTCATAATTGGGGTCGTGTTTGAGTAGCAACTCCGGTCTTGAAAAAACGTAATATGTTATACATGATAATATAAGTATTGCTACCTAGTTTGTTGATTTGTATAGGCACGTAGAATTGTAGCGAAACCGGCCTCGATAAATATTTGAAATGTTGTATGATACTGTAAGTAATTAAGCATTGCAACACAGCTTGTTGAATTTGTTAAGCACATAGAATTGTAGGGAAGGTGCTTCATACCCGTCATAATTTGTATCTTCAGTAGTAACTCAGGTTTCGATAAAAAGTATAAAACTGTGAAATGTTATATGATAATGTAAGTATTGCGACATACGAGTAGTTTGTTAATCTGTATAAGCACATATAGTTGTAGCGAAGGTGCTTTATGTCTGTCATGATTATAGATGTTTTTTTGAGTAGTAACTTCGGTTTTGATAATATTTAAAATGTTTTATGATACTATAATATGGCAACATTATTTGGAGCAAATTGGACATTAGTTGTGGTGTTTGAGTTTTGGAATGAAGTATTACAACTTATAATAAACGGATTTGTGAATTTTCTTACATCGATATAAAATATAATTATGGGCAATACTAGGTTTATTTGTTTGAATTGATGTCGACTGCGACAGTGGGAGGGAAGGAATATTATATAATGCATGTAAAGAGTTATATAAGCGGATACGAAATGGACAGACAGTTGATATTGTTTTTTACTGTCTTTTGGACAGATACTAGGAAAATCATGGCGAGCAACTCGTCCTGTAGCGTCTAAAACTACAACTTGTTTTGATTCAGAAGGAGAGGTACTTATCGTCTTATCTTGGAAACTTTTGTGCTTATTTAATGATGTTTTGTTGTATATAAACTGTGCTGTATAATTCTAATTTGATGGAAGTTGGTTTAAGTTTGTTAACTTGGTAATCTCCAAAACCAGTTTTGGATCCTGGTGTTTACTTTTTATGTTGCGGAATACATTATGTTAGTTCTGTAAATTAATGATCTAGCTGTCGAATCCGCTAAACGAGTTAACTCCAATTCCAGTTTTGGACTGTGGTGTTTATGATCTACTTGTTTATTCATGCTTCTGGAATTAAAATAACATGAAATCACGGTTGCATCAGGATGTGACTTATTAGATATTTTGTCTAGTTTGTGTGTTGTGAATAAGAGTAAACATTTGTCTGATGCCTGGAAAACTTCGTGGCTTGGGCCAACTGCACTAAAGTTGTATGCCACAAGCTTACTTTAGTTTAGTTAGTTGCTTCCATCCCAATCCTCTTTTCAATTATTCTCTCTCCAATTCTCTCATATTCTCTCTCCAACTCTAATTACAAAAACCAGCCGTCACCACTAATATCCCCTTCCGGCTGTTGGCTTTTGCCGGCGTCCTGGAGACCCTGCAACTTGCTAGTTCTTATTAACTAATCTAATATAAATTTGCCTCTCAAAAAAAAAAAATAAAATAAAAAAAAAATAAAAAAAAATCACATATTAGAAGTCTGAATCTGTAATAAAACACAAGTTAAGCAACACATTCTTCTAGAATTAGTACATATTACATACCCTGCAAGGACAAAGATGCATTCCATATTTCTATGTATACATGCCATTTCCGAGGCCTAACTCTTTACTTGTGTACAGGCATTACTCCCGTCGGGAATTATTGGCAGTGTTAGAGGAATATGTCATGTTGCCCAACCTGGTATGTTTCTTTCGTATATGCTGGAAAGCTATTTTACATGTATTTATTTTGTTATACAAGGATTTGATTTGTTCTCCTTCTATTGCCTTCACAGGTGGTGCAGTGAATCTAAGGCCATTAAGGTTAGAACTTAAAACATAATTTCAACTTTTTAATCTTTTTAAAGTATAAATATTGCTGGTGAAAAAACTACAAGCATGATGCAATGAGCTTCATCGTGTATTGGTATCATGTGGTTCTGACTTTGGAGGTCTTGTTGTCAAACTTTTAAGCATCACTGAGTTCTCGTTTCTTTGTGTAACTTTTTTTGGAATAAGATTTTTACTTATTAAGTTATTTTGGAATGCCAAATGACTATTGATGTGTGCTAGTGCAAGTGTTCTTACTAGACCACATTTGTTTGCAGGGAAGTTATGACCACTCTTCAGCCATGTGTCAGCATGCAAATGCAAAGCAGAATGTTCTCCTCTGACAGTGGTATGATTTTCATATAGTTCTGTTGCTGACATCTTATCTGTTACTCTGTTAGTACATCAATATGCATGCATGCACGTAATACATGAGCGCGCGTTTGAGACTTTAGTTTGTCATAATATGCTTCTTTTTTGTTCTCCATATGGAATATTCAGCAATCACGTATATCTAAAATGTTAATACTGATACATATTGAAATATGCTGAGTATTGGGCCGGAACAGATGCATTATATGTGATACATCCGCGTCCCATCCGGATTCCGCACCGGTACCCGCGTCGCACCGGGTCGACACCGGTACGCCGGGATGTTAGCCGAGTCCGAGCTTCCCAGATATTATTTACATGGTTCCAGGGTCCTCCCTTGGCTACGATGTCCTAATAGTATAGCTTGGAGGTGAAGTTTTGTTTATTTGCTTATAATAGTGTTTTTCATCTTTCATGGCCTAAATGGGAAAGCCAAAAGTTATGGGTAAAGCCAATGAAATTAGCTTAAAAGCAAACTGTTTAAATAGGTTGAACGGGTTGAAAGTTTTCCAATGTGTATTTGATTCCCAATTTCTTTGCAATCATATGAATGACTCATATCAACCTAAAAAACTTCCAAAATTTTAGTCATTTTTTTGTGTCAACCCAACATGACACCAATATGTCTCGACAACTTTGGACGCATGACCCAATCTGTTTCGACCATACCAAAAGCTATCCTGTCTGACCAGTTACTCCCCCCCCCCCCCCCCCCCCCCCCCCCCCCCCTCTCCCCCTCTCTCCCTTATCTGTAGTATAGCTTATTGTAATAATTAAATGCTGCTTGTCTTACAAGTTACTAGAACCATTTCTCTTATTTAGTTGTATGCTTGCTTTTTGCAGGACAAATTTGATGAAACTCCGTTCTGAATACAAGGACGCCTTCTTAGAGAAGCACGGAGTCAAGTTAGGATTGATGTCTGGCTTCGTTAAGGTATGTTTATTTGTAGAATTAAGGATACAAAGATATAATGTGCATTTGTTTCTGAGTTTGTTATCCATTTTCTTTTGACATACTCAAAATTCTTACATATTTCAGGCTGCTGTAAGTGGACTCCAAAACCAGCCAATTATTAATGCAGTTATTGATGGCGATGACATCATATACAGAGATTATATTGATATCAGCATAGCTGTGGGCACTCCAAAGGTAAGCTTAAAATATTTGTATCATGTCTAGTTTCTGAATCTCAAGAAATTGAACATGTGTCATTTACATCTGTGCCTAGACTTGTGAGGGTGGGGGCTTCCTCTAGAAAGCTCGTTTAAAAAAAATGAAACAATTTCATACTTATGAATTGTCATAAACAAATGCAACCTTAGTTTTTTTTGGAAAGATTCCAAGGGGTTTACACTTTACACACCTCTTTGTCTATTAGCAGTAAATTGGTGGCGTTTTTGTTTCTTAATGGGGTTAAAATGGGTATGGGTTTGAAAGAAAGCTGAGCAAACTTATGTTTAATGAGTTTATCTGGTTAATATATTAGGATTGAAATGAAAGTTGTTATTTTAATGTTAAAAGAAGCAAGATATAGATAGGGGAGGAGATGGGCCCACCTAAAGATCTGTAAACCCATCGTCTTGGCGGGTTATAATTTTATGGGTTTTATACCCATTCTAATCCTAAACCTAAACCCAGTCTAAGTCTAAACCAAAACAGTCTAATCCTAAACCACCTACCAAACAATTGTAATCACTTGCAATGTCAATCCACCATGCCATCAATCATATACCCATCAAACAAACACACCCACAAAGTATTGGCAAAACATTGACATGCTGTTTGTTTTTTCTTTTGTTAGGGACTTGTTGTGCCGGTTATTCGTAATGCTGAAAAGATGAACTTTGCTGAGATAGAGAAAGAGATCAACACTCTTGCTAAGAAGGCAGTTAATGGAACCATTTCCATCGATGAGATGGCAGGAGGCTCGTTTACAATCTCTAATGGTGGTGTTTATGGAAGCCTTTTGAGCACTCCTATCATCAATCCTCCTCAGGTACACATTTTCTATTAAGGTGGAATCTATGACCCATTTACTGGTGAATGGGTCAATTCGGGCTACAATTCTTATACATCACCTCAAACAAGTAAAAAAACTAGCTTAAATGGAAAATGTTTTTTTGAACTGCAAGTGTTTTGAGGTTGATCCAACCTGGCCTGTTACTTGACCCTCCCATCTTGGAACGTCAAGTGTAGAAAATAACCAAATGACCATTACCTTTGTAATATATCATTAACATATGTATTGTATGACAGCCTGCAATTTTGGGTATGCATTCAATTGTATGAGATGGCCTCTAGATTCAGTGATCACGCCATATAGTTGTCAACTCTTAGCTATGCTTTGGTTCCTGAAAACGTTTTAAAGCGTTGAATATAGATCAAGATTGCCTTGTTGAGAAATATTACCCGGATGATTAAACCTGGGTAAAACACCTATGGTTATCATACATCTCCAAAGCATGGTTATAAATTGGATTGATCTCCATTCGCGCCCTATTGTAACTAGGCCTGTGACCAATTGGAACTGAATTCATGTGCATCTATGATCCCGTATTCCTTTTACAAAAGTCGTGCTTATTTCTATCTGCTAAAAGAATTGAAGGATCGTCACTTCTATAACTGTGGCTATTAAAAAACTTGCTGATCTCAAATTGCCAGTCATGTGTTGTGAAAAAATCAAGTCTCTACTTTGCTACTGCCAAATACAAAGTTTTAAAATTCAGATTACGAGTCACAAATCACACACTCTTAACTCGTAACTGTGGTGATGAAGACCTTTGACTAGTGTCGAGTGGGTGGGCGATGGGCGACAGCACGACCGTTGGTAAGAGGGTTGCGGATATGATGGATAATTTACGGTCTGTTTGTGCAAACGGTTATGCATTTAGACAGCTATAACCGTATTCGTTGACGTGTATTTTTCTTTTCAAAAAATGAAAATTATTATGTTATGTGTATTTTTAAATCTACTACACTTGTTTATTATTGTTTTCAAACCATATGGTCAAACAAAAATATTCTACGATTTGTTACATTGTAGTGAAAGGATAAATTAACAGATTTCTATTATAGAAACACATTGTCCATGCTAGACAGTGTTACAAAGTTTATTGGCTACTTTTAGTAATGAGCCAATCAGATATTTTGGTTTTGTTTCTTATTTTATGTAAAATAAGTTACTTATATAATACTCATTGTTACACATCTCTGTATGGTTACATTTTTCATAAAATCTTTAAAATTTAATTAAAAAAAAAAAGCATCTTTCAATGATATAATTTTTTTCAAAAATATTTCTTCTTGAAACTTTAACTTCAAAAGCTTTATACAATTATACAAGCTTATTTTGTTCTCAACTAATCACTTAACTTACATTAACTTCAAAATAGTTAAAAAATTGAATAATAATTCTTAATTATCAAGAATTGTTAGTAATGCTTGAGAAAATATTCAAATTATAAGGCATGACTAGAGATGTATCGTCTTATTTCATCTTGTAAATATAGAGAAAACAATTGTTGGGGTTTTTTTTTTTTTTTTTTTTTTTTTTAAAGAAAATTAATAGACTTTTTTTTTTTTTTTTTTTAAATGTTTATTTGATGAAATATTATGTATTATAATTTCTCTATTGCCTTGAATATAGTAAGGTTAAATCAGTTGAAAAACCTCTCTCTACATCTCACCTCCTCTATACCTCGTGAAAGATGGGATTGAGTCTTTTTTTTTATTTATTATTATTATATATATATATTTTTGCTTTGAAAGTTTAACATTTATCTTTGACAATATATATTTGTACAATTGTACATTGTTGATATTTTATTACTCCAATGTAAATTTTCATTTGACATGAAATTGTAAGTTATGTTTTCAGTTTTTCTTAAATCTATGTACAAATTTGTCTATAAAACTTAGAGTGTTAAACTTGCAAAAGAAGCAAATGTAAAAGAAAATTACATTATTAATTCTAGCAATAATCTTTGACAATTAATGCTAGTATGCAGCTATGTCATTGAATACAATTAACAACCCCCCACCCAAATATCTGTACGCTTTATTTTATGTTCACATTTCGGTTATTCTCTTTTGTAGACATTCTTTTGTTACTCTCACTTAAATTATCAAAAAAGAGTTGATACATTTTTTTTCAAGAGACAAGAGAAGCTATACGTACTCTACTATATACGGAAAACAGTACTTGTACGCAAACTCAAACATTATAAAATAAAAATTAAAAAAATTCACTCTCCTTTCCATGTACGCGATATATATACACAAGAACTTATAATACAAGAAATGGTAAATGAAGTATACATAATATGAAATGTTAAAGAACCACCAAAAATAAATGTTATGGGTTATTGGGTTTTAGTACTATAACTAATAATGTTACTACAATTTGGTGTCTCAAGTTCAGGTGCAAGATCTGATGTGATGGCTATCCTTATTATAAATGTGACATCTGCCATTTCGTCTGCATGTGGTGGCCCAGGTACATCGAGGATGGTTTATTCCCTTGTGGACCTCGTCTTCATTTCGACAGTGATGGTTTATAGCTTTGTTTGGTAGTACTAGGGTAAAAGTGTTGTAATAAGGATAGCCATCACACTTAATATATGCTCGTAAGTTAATAAATAGGTCAAAGAGCATAGAATGTGTGAAACAATAATATGTCACATAGAAACTAAAAATATTGATAAAATACATGCATGAATAATATCATAAACATAAAGTGATCCCAACTATGTGTCATTTAGTATTATAAAACACTTGGAGATATCATAATACAAAATAGGGTAAACTAAAAATTGTTGGGGCTGTTTGATTTCGACTTAATTGACTTCATATGAAAAAAATCTGATTTAATTAAGTCATATGAAAACTGTTTGTTTGTGACTTAATAAAGAAAAATGACTGAAAATATTAAGTAATAAAACTTAAGTTGTCTGCATTAAGTCATCTCTTAATTAAACATGACTTAATTAAAAAAATTAACAAACAAATCTTTCTTTGAAGACATCATTCTCTCATTATACACACTAAAATAGATATCACGCTGCCATATGCTACAAACGCTTTGATATATATATATTTCCGGAGATTTGGCATAATGAGGCCAGGGATTTTTGCCATATATCGTTTGATTCTACTGGTTTTATCACCCATTTTTACTTTATTAAGTAATCTCTTTTTTGTTCAAGAAGAAAAAAAGTAGACCTCTTTTATTTATTGCAAAAAATAAGACATTTCTTGAGCGTGAGATAAAATTTGAGGGTACAAATGATTGGTTGGCTTAAAGAGAAACATTTATTTTATACGTTAACCGTCACTTTCATGGCTACTTATAGACATGTTTTTTTTGAACAAACTTATAGACATGTTTAATCTCATGTTATTTTGTTGATTGGCTTTTAATATTTTTTTGGCTTTTTTTGGCTTTTACTTATTTACATGTCGTAACTAAACCCACCACCATACTAATTCAAAGCCCATTTTTTGTGGAGGTTGATATGAAAACCTCACGATTATTAACAATTGTAGAAGTTCATCGGACAACGTCAATCGAAATTATGTTGTTTGGAAACTTATGTCTTAAACTTGAAAATATTACTAAGTTGTTGCTAATTAGTTGTCCATTTTTTTATTTTTTATTTTTTTTTTTGAAAAGAGAAATTATATATACTTCACAAAAAAGTACAAAAGATCCACCTAATGTACATGGACAACTCCCATTACATTCTAAAAGTGGACCTCAACAAATAGGCTAACTCTAATCAAGCATTCTATACTACATTCTAAGATTATAGAATATACATACTACATACAAACTTTTATACAGGCTGCATAACATTCTTTTGGATACTTCTCTTCAAGGATAAATTCCATTTGGCTTCCACTTCAAAGACTGCACTTGTTTCTTTGACACAGAAACTCATCATCCTCAATTTCATGGTTTCAACAATATTCTGCACCAAGCTATCTTTAGATCTTGTTCCTTTATTGAATAACCTATTATTTCTTTCTTGCCACACATAGTATACTGCTGCACCAATCATAAGTCTCCTTAGAATACTCCAAATGCTTTTATTGGCAGTCAACATAGACATCTCTTCAATAATAGTCTTCCAGTTATAAGAGAATTTCTTATCTAGCAAAGTTTGCAATTCAGTCCAAACATCTTTAGTATAATCACACTGAAAGAAAAGATGCTCAAGTGAATCCATACATTGCTTACACAAAGTGCATTCCATGACCTCATTTTGCTTCCATCTAGCAATTCTATCCTGTGTCATTAACCTTTCTTGCACAGTCATCCACAAAACAAAAGTATGTTTTGGAATACAGTGAGGAAACCATATCATAGAACACCATTTTACTTTAGCTCCATTACTCTCACTTGTCATATCATTCCAAACTATTTTAGTTTTGTACTCAGTTTTCACCTCTGTTCTAGTCATCCATACAACTTTATCACAAACATTCTCATTCAGTATAGGGATCTGAATATTACTTAGTTGAGGAAATTTAGAAATCCATTCTGCAGGCCAACACCATTCACCTTGTGAAGTTAGATCAGCAACACTGCTTTGAATGTGAAACCACTAACATATGGGGGGGGGGGGGGTTTAGAATAACTCGACCACTTTTTTAGATCTAACCATCATAACCAAGCATCATCGGTTTTAGATCTAAAATGGGTCGAGTTTTAGATCTAAAAATATCTAAAAAGTGGTCGAAAACCACCAAGAACCAAGCATCAGAAACAATATATACCAAGAACCACCAAAAGTGGTCGAAAACCACCAAGAACCAAGCATCAGAAACAATAAATACCAAGAACCACCAAAAGTGGTCGAAAACCACCAAGAACCAAGCATCAGAAACAATATATACCAAGAACCACCAAAAGTGGTCGAAAACCACCAAGAACCAAGCATCAGAAACATCTATACCAAGAACCACCAAGAACCAACCGTATCAAGAACCACCAAAGCATCAACCTTTTTAGATCTAAAAAGATCTAAAATCTTACCAAGAACCACCAGAGCCTTTTTAGATCTAAAAAGATCTAAAAAAAAAAAGTCAAAACCGCGTATAATACCACTCCCACCCCCACAGTCTCATCATCAAACTGCTAAGAACACAGTCTCACTAGAGCCTTTTAGATCTAAAAAGATCTAACAACAACCACAATCTCACCATCAAAACCACTATAGGCGTGGTCTATCCTAACCCCCATCAAAACCACCATAGGCGTGGTCTCACCATCAAAACCACAAGCAGTTTTTAGATCAAAGCTGCTAAAGAACACAGTTTTTAGGAGAGAGTATTGATGGGGTGGGTTAGACAGAGGAGAGAGTATTGAGGGGATTGAGTGAGAGAAAAGAGAGTAAAGAGGGATAAGAAGTCAGGGGTGGGGTGGGGTGGGGTGGGTGGGTTAGTATATGTGGATGGGTTAGTGGTATTGTACGCGGTTTTAACTTTTTTTTTTTCGCCTAAGACATTGTAAAAAAAAAAAAAAAAAAAAAAAAAAAAAAAAAAAAATTGTAAAAAAAGTTAGTAAATAATAAAAGTTGTTAAAAATAATAAAAAAGTTGTAAAAATAATAAAAATTTGTAAAAATAGTTGTTGAAAATAATAAAAAAGTTGTAAAAGTTGTTAAAAATAATAATAAAAGTTGTAAAAAAAATTAAGTTGTTAAAAATAATAAAAGTTGTAAAAATAAAAAAAAAGTTGTTAAAAACAATAAAAGTTGTAAAAATAATAAAAGTTGTAAAAATAAAAAAAGTTGTTAAAAATAATAAAAGCTGTAAACGTTTTAATGTATTTTCAGGTGTTCAGTTCTCACGAGCAACTAACTGATTGGTTGCAAAATATAGCTCGAGAGATCGGTTTTGTTATTGTTAAGAAAAGAACCAAATCAGAGAAGGGTATTTGTATGCAATCATTTATGGGTGTTCAAAGGGTGGGGTGTATGAACGTAACTGTTTAGAAGATGAAGTTAAATGGCAAACCAATACCTCTAAAACCGATTGTCCATTCAGATTAAACGCGAAATATTCAAAAACACAAGATTTTTGGAGGTTGAGGGTGAAGTGTGATAGTCGTAATCATGATTTTGCAGAGTCGTTGCATGGTTTCCCATATGCAATGAGATTAAAGGATGATGAGTTCAGTTTGGTGCAACAATTGACGGAGTATCACGTAGCACCACGTCATATACTTTCGTCAATAAAGGAGCGTAATCCGGATAACGTGTCTGGCATTAAAACTATATATAACGCACAAAGGAAGATCCGTGGAGCCCTAATAGGTCATAGAACTCCAATCCAAGTCATTTACTCACATTTGATGCATTCAGGGTATACATATTACGAGAGGGTAAATGAGCATAATGAGCTTGAGGAACTATTCTTTGTTCACCCCACGTCATATGCTCTATGGTATACATTCCCTGAGATCATGCTAATGGACTCAACATACAATACCACGTTGTTTAAATTGCCATTTTTTGAAATTGTCGGATTAACTTCAACAAACAAAACGTTTTCAATGGCGTTTTGTTTTTTGGACAAAGAAAAGGGGCATAATTTTCGATGGGTATTGCAATGTGTGAAGGAGGTGATAGAGGAAAGATATTACCCGCGTGTTATCATCACTGACAGAGATTTAGCGTTGGTTGGGGCATGCAGAGAAGAATTCCCGAACGCAAACAAACTACTCTGTCAGTGGCACATTAACCAAAATGTGCTTCAGTATTGCAGAAATAGATGCAATTTGCTAAAGGAGTATGAGTCCATTAAAGGAACATGGGATTGGATGGTTAAAGCTCCGACACGCGGCATATTCACGCATTATTATCAACACCTACAACAGTTGTTGGTCGAACATGCAGGTACTTAATTATTAATTCATTGTTATTATTATTTAATAAATAAGTACCCGAATGACTTTTTATTAATTCATTGTTTTTTCAGATATTTCTTCGTATCTGAATAACTGGCTGGAAAATTACTCTGACATGTTTATCGCGTTTATTACCGATCAATATCGCGCCTTCGGCCAGTCAACAACATGCAGAGTTGAGGGTCAACACTCATTGTTGAAATTATACTTGGGCAGCACACAGTCAAACTTAGACACGTTGTTGAGTTCGATCGATAAGATTCTCGTTTCGCAAGAAACTGCGATAAAGGAAACATTTAACAGAAGCAAAAACGAGAGAATGAATAAATGTAATATACCACTATTTGCAGAATTGTGGTATAAAGTTTCGAAGTATGCTTTGGAACTCATGTTCGATGAACTCCAACTGTCGATCGACGCCCAAGATTGTACTCATCAGTTGCGGTCAGTTTATGGGCTACCATGCTTTCACGAACTGCTTTACTATCGGATTCATGGTAAGTATATTAAATTTATGACTATCAAGTTATTTTCCCCATTAATATCAGTAATTTATATAAGTCACTTTTAATAAATGCAGATATGGCCATTCCACTGGATACGGTTGATATTTTTTGGAGAACCCTATCTGTTCCGTGGCCTACTATCAATACTGTAGCTGGTCCTTCTTGTGATCCTGACGATGATCCTTCTTGTGAAGATGACATACAACAATTCAAGAGTGTTTTTGGTAAAGTGTCGTCGTTTGTGAAGAAAAGTATGTTAAAGAAGATGAGAGGGATATACGATCCGGAATCTACTGATATACGTCAACCTGCTGTTCACTAAAGTACTCGTGGACGTCCGAGCGCAAAGGACAAAAAGTCCCAGGCTACAAAAGTCCCAGACTTGAATAAAGTACCAACCGTAGATCACCGAAGAAGCACAAATTCAAGATCTACAAAAGTCCCGGACTTGAACAAACAACCTGCGAGACATAGTTCTTACATGGGTCCTAGAGTTGAAAGAAGTCCCAGACACAGGTTATACGTTGGAAATACGGAGAACGAGTATTTGATTAAGCAGCTTCCACAGGTTTTCCGCCGATACATCATAAGTATCTATAATGTGCTAGGTGATAGAAATTGTGGGTTTCGGTGCGTTGCCCACGGTATTGGTCAACCCCAAGAAAACTGGCTCAATGTTCGAAGGTGGTTATTGCAAGAGTTGGACGTTAATCGTGACTTTTACATACGTATGTGGTGGCAAATGGACTATGACAATCTTCGGAGCACAATAAACTGGTTACATGATAGACCTTATCCGGGAGACTACTGGATGCTTTTGCCAAACACGGGGTTGGTTGTTGCCACAGTGACTAACCGGCCTGTTGTTATTTATATCCGAGCGACAAAGTCATACGTGTTTTCCGCTTTTTTCTGGTCCAGATTTATCACAAGGAACTGGCCCCCTTGTGATTGCCCGTGTGGGGAGTGAGGATTGTGGTCACTACATTCATCTTACGCTAGACGAAAACTCACCATTTCCGACTATTCACCCACAATGGAGGGCGTACAGAGTTGCCGCTGCATCCGGATGAGAAACTTTATATCACGATCAACTACACCTGTATAATGAGATTAGACAAACACAAGCATAGTAAATGATTACTGATTTATGTTGTAAATAATTATACAGACAAAACATTGTAAATGATTACTGATTTATGTTGTAAATAATTATACCGACAAAACATTGTGAATGATTACTGATTTATGTTGTAAATAACTGTTTGTATTATTTAAATTAACAATACATTACTGATTTATGTTGTAAATAACTGTTTGTATTATTTGAATTAATTCTTTGGCCAGGTGGAACAAAATAATCCTTTCTTGTGTCGCTGTTGGAGAGGATTGATTATATTGAGGACATCCCATACAGACACTAGTTATGGTGAACAGTATTATGCATGTCCTTTTTCAGTGGTAAATAATCATACATTTGCTTAGTTATGTAAATTATTTGTTTGTTAATAATACATTTCTTATTATTTTCTTAACATGTAACAGCCAGGAACAGATGACTTTGGGTGTGGGTACTTTATGTGGAAGGATGAGTTTCAAAAAAAGTACTTTAGTCAAGCCTCTTCTTCAACGCAGTGCTCAAACTGCGTAGCTAAAGATAATAAAATTGACAAGCAAGCTAATAAGATTGGCCAGCTTGAAACAAGAAACAAGATGTTAGTGTCTCAAAACAAGATGTTGATGACAAGAATAAGGATGCTCGAGGCATCACTGGAATTGGCAAGGAATCCTGAGGAACACACATGTCAGTCGGGTGCAATGCTCCATGAGCTTTTAGATGACATAAATAATCTTCACATGTAGTATGTGTTGTTGTTTTTAAATAATGTGTTAATGTTCTTGTTTAATTGAATAATAACAATTGTTTTTGTAGTTGTTTAATGTGTTAACGTTAACGTGTTATTGTTGTTGTTTAATTAAATAGAAACACATTAGACGAATACAAATAATATAACAAATAAACACTAAAATAAAATTTACACAAAATAAAATAAAACAAATACATACTTTTTAAAATATATATATATATATATATATATATATATATATATATATATATATATATATATATATATATATATATATATATAAAAGACAACTAAATGCCAAAAGTAAAAAAAAAAAAAAAAAAAAAAAAAAAAAAAAAAAAAAAAAAGGCAAAAAGTACAAAAGTACCAAAAGGTACAAAAGTACAAAAAGACACATCTACTAAGGGGTGCCCTTTAAAACAACTTTGCTAAAGCATCTTTATTGGGGTTGTGTTAAGGGAACACCCCCTACTATGTGGGGCCCTCTATTTTAGTCAAATGCACAACTCCTACCGGCGACAACGTCCAATCATTGGAAACACCCCATATAAGGGGTGTTAGGATACCACAGGCCCTTTATTGGTGTAGTATGTGAGAATATATGGTTTAATTGTTTGTATAGTACTCCGTATTATTGTAGAATATATATGAGAACTTTATTATAATTAGGGCCCTTAGGGGGGTGGCAGTGGATGAATCATGGGGCATACCGATCGGCATGACCATTGCCATAGGGGCAGTATGATTGAATCATGGGAGAGCTTGGCATGTCACACCGAAGAATCATGGAAGTTGGGCAATTAAAAAGTATCCGTTGGGCATTGAATTAAGTATCCGTTGGGCATTAAAACAAAAAAAAAATAATAATAAAAAAAAAAGGCATTAAAAAAAATTCCCTTTAAATATACACTTTCAAATCATATTTTATTCACATCCACCATTTTCAAATCACATTTTATTCCACTACTTCTACTTCCAACTCTTTTATTCTTTTAAAAAATATGGATCCAAATAAATCAAAACGTGATTCAAAGTCATCCAAAGGTCGTGGACAGGGCTCTCGATCACAACCCGTTCGTCCGCAATTTTTAGATATAATTATGTTTTTTTATTCTAAGTATTATGTAATTTTCTTTGAGTTTTTAATGAAATATAATGTTTTTATTAAATTGTTTAATATAATTATGAATATAAAAAATAAATTATAAAATTAGTTGAGGCATGGAATCATGGTTGCCACTAAAAAAGTATGGTGAGGCATGGTTGAATCATGAAATAAAGTGGCAAGATATTATTGGTTACTGATGAATCTGGGGGAGGCATCGAATCATGACTGCCACCCCCCTTATAATTATATAATAAAGGGTGGTGATATCCACGCCCATACCCATAGCGATGTTTGCAATGATTGGGTGCATTGAACGGTTGTATCGTCTGCATTATAGTTTGTACATTTTGACTAATATAGGTAGGTCCTATTTTTTAGGGGGTGTTAGGATAGTGGATGTGTTATCCTAACACCCCCTATTAGTCAAATATATAACTCGTGAAGCATAGAGTACAACCGGCCGCTGTATAAAATGATTTCATACATCCCTATATGCTAAAAACAAACAACTTTGCTAAAGCATCTTTATTAGTGTTCTTCCCGGCACATAATCATATTGTCTTGTTCCCATAGACTTTATCTTTATGACCTATTAAAAGTAGCTTTTGTTTCTTTACATTATTCCAAGTAAATACAATCACCTTCACATAATTGATTACCAGTGTTTCTCACACCATTCCACTCGTTAATTGTTCATCTCCTAGATCCAATTAAAGCTTGAACCATACTTTCAATGGCGTCCACTTCAACTTCATCCGTTCAAAAGAGCTTCAAGTATGATGTTTTTTTAAGCTTTAGAGGCGAAGACACTCGTAACACCTTTGTTGGCCATCTTTATGAAGCTCTTAAGCAAAAAAGCATTGAGACTTATAAAGACGATGAGAAAATAAAAAAAGGGAAAACTATTAGTGATGAGCTGATCCAAGCCATTGAAGACTCAAGATTATACATCATTGTTTTCTCTAAGAACTATGCTTCCTCATCGTGGTGCCTAGATGAGCTAGTCAAGATTATGGAGTGTCAGAAGAAGATTAATAATCAGCCTACTGCTTATCCCGTTTTCTTTGATGTCGAGCCAACAGAAGTCCATAAGCAAAATGGGGCTGTTTGAGCTGCCTTCACCAAACACGGAAATAATGAATCTGCTGGCAAATGGAGAGAAACTTTGAAAGAAGCAGCTGATCTTGCTGGATGGGAGTTGAAGAACACTCTTAATGGGTATTTTCTTCCATTATATATATAGTGGGACTTTCTTTTCAGAACCATCTTATCTGCGAGAACTGACAGAACCACCAAAAACATACATGCACGCCTTCAATAATTGTATTTTTGCACATATGTTCTAAAAACAACATATATGTTTTAAAAAAATATGGTTGTTCTAAAGAATTTGATAAGAAATTGGAAATACAACATTTTTCTTTGAAGGTGTGCATATATGTTCTTATAAGGCGTGCAACGACAATATTGCGGCCTTGTGTAAGGTTTTTGTGAAAAAAGAGGATGAGTTCATGATGATATTGAAGAACATAGGTGGATACTTACGATTATTGATGATTTGCATGTATTTTTATTTTATTTTAAAAGGCGTGCATGTATGTTTTTTGTGGTTCTGTCAGTTCTCGCAGATAAGATGGTTCTGAAATGAAAGTCCCCCTATATATATATATATATATATATATATATATATATATATTATATATATATATATATATATATATATATACACACACACATATATAATATGTTCCTGATCTATTATCGGGTGAGTTGTGTGACATAAAATGGGTCGAAATGGGCACATAAAATCTTTAGCTAGATATGAAACGAGTCAAATGGGTCGAAAGTCATCAAGGTGTATTTTTAGCTAAACATTATTTTTTATTGTTGTAACATAGTTATATCAATTATCTTTAACCAACTTTTTATGAAAATTACCCAGCCTATATGTTATTCTTTCACTATCTATGCTCAAAGGGTTATCCATGGCATCTCTTATGATTATGTTAGTATGTCATTACCTCATTTATGGTTTTATGTGTTATAGATCTGAAATTAATTGTGTATCGGGTTCTTTAACATACAGGCATGAAGCTAAACTTGTTCAAAAGATTGTTGAAGAGATATCATTAGAGTTGCGTTGTATTAATTGGGGTGTTGATGAAAACTTAATAGGCATGAAGACCCGGATAGACGGTGTTGTTTCATCCTTAGAATTAGGTGTTGACGATGTTCGCATGATAGGGATAAAGGGGATGGGAGGTGCGGGCAAGACAACTTTGGCCAGAGCTATTTATGAACATATATCCTATCAGTTCGAAGGTTATAGCTTTGTTGAAAATGTAAGGGAAAAATCAACACCGTCTATGTCTGGTTTGAATTTATTACAAAAACAAGTACTTTCAGATGTTTTATCGGATCAAGGCATCAGCGTAAGTGGTGTTCTTGAGGGGAAAAGCATGCTGAAAAAGAAGATGTGTGGAAGAAAGGTTCTTATTGTTCTAGATGATGTTGATAAGATAGAACAACTTATGGCGTTAGCCGGTGACCGTAGTTGGTTTAAGCCGGGAAGTAGAATTATTATAACAACTAGGGATGCACAGGTGCTAATAGCACACAAAGTGAACTTGATTCGTGATGTGCATTTGTTAGATGATAAGGAAGCAATGCGTCTCTTTAGTAGGCATGCATTTGGGAGAGAGATTCCAGTTGAAGGGTACAAAGAGCTATCGGAACAAGTTGTACGTTACGCTGCTGGTCTTCCCCTAACGATCAAAGTTTTAGGTTCGTTTCTATGTGGCAAAGATGATCTTGACTGGAAAGATGCGTTAGAAAGACTAGAAACAATTCCATTGAATGAAACTATGAAAGTTTTGGAGTTAAGCTATATCGATCTAGAGGAGGATTACAAGGAAATATTCCTAGATGTTGCATGCATACTCAAAGGTTGGAGGAAGGACAATGCAATTAGAGCGCTTGAAAGCTGTGGATTTCGTGCTCGGATTGGTTTAAGAGTTCTTGAGCTGAAATCTCTTATAACTATTTCCAAAGATGGGTACTTGGATATGCACGACCATATAGAAGAAATGGGCAAGAATATTGTTCGTCGTGTGAACCCCAATAAACCTGAAACACATAGCCGATTATGGATTCACAAGGAAATTGTAGATATATTGGCTAATAACAAGGTAAGTACCAAGTTACTACTATTTGGGAAAGAATATTGTACACTTTTTCTTTATTCTTAATTTAGAGGTGGCAAAACGGGCGGGCCGGGCGGGAACGGGCACGGGCTAAACGGGCACATGTTATACAAATCGCTTTATAGAAGACCGAAAATGACAAAATAAATTCCTTAAACGTAATACCCCATTTATATTTAAAAAATTAAATATATTTATATATAAGTTTTTCTTCAAAAACGGTTATAATGTTCTCTAATTGAGAGAAAATATGTGCCCGTTGTGCCTATTTAACTTTTCAATGGGCTAAATGTGCCCATTTAAAAAAAAGAGGGGGCTAAATGTGCCAAAATCTTTTACAAAATAGTCAAAATTAGCATATTTTTTTCATTTTAGGCACAAATTACCACCTCTAATTCTTATCATAATTACCCAACCACCACCCCCGCCACCAAATCACCATCACCCAAAAATCCCCAAATTTAACGAAATACCCAATTGCCACCTCCAAATTCCTCTAATTTAATACTAGAAAAAAACAAAAATACCCAAGTTTTATAAAAATTAGAAACCCATTTTCTTTTCAATTCCAGAAATTAACACATTTTGTTTTGTAATGAAACAAATCTCATTGTCACTGCTATTTGAATTACAGGGTACCCAAGCAACAGAATGTATAAGACTGAATGCATATGGATTCAATTTTAAAATTTTAATGAACGGTCTCGCAAACATGAAGGAACTTAGATTTCTTTATGTGGTTTCTCCATATGTGGTGAACTTTGATGAAGATAGTCTACACCTTCCAAATGCCTTACGATTTCTGAGCTGGCGTCGTTATCCTTTTTCAAGTTTACCGAAAACATTTCAACCAAAAGATCTTGTTGGACTTGATATGAATTGCAGCAATATCGTTCAACTTTGGAAAGATGGAGAAGAAAAGGTAGAATAATGGTTGATTAATTGGTAATTTTATCTTTCCCTCTTTTGTTACTCATTACAGCAATTAACATTTATCTTTCCATTTTTTGTTGCTTATGACAGGCTTGTTTAAAGCTCAGGTTCCTAAAGTTCACCTTTTCAGATTTGAGGACCCTTGACCTTAGTGTGGCTCCGAATCTTGAGACACTAATTCTTGTACATTGCTATGGTTTGGTAGAAGTTCATTTCCAGGTTACTCCAAATCTAAAGGAGTTATGTATCTATAGTTGTGATAGATTGGAAAGATTACACATGCCTGCTGAAAGTCCAAAACTCAGATCTCTCGACCTCAGTTATTTATTGGAGTTGAGGACCCTTCACCTCGGGGTTACTCCAAATCTTGAGACGCTAAGAGTCAGGGATTGTGCTGATTTGGTCGAACTTCAGATTCCTGCTCAATGTCCAAAGCTCGTATATCTCTACCTCAGTAATTTAAAGTTGACGACCCTTCACCTCGGGATTACTCCGAATCTTAAGATGGTAAGTCTCCAAGATTGTCGTGATTTGGTCGAACTTCACTTGCCTTTCCGTTGTTTAAAGCTCAGAAACCTCAGACTTAATTGTTCAAAGTTGAGGAACCTTCACGTTGGAATAACTCCCGATCTTGAGACTCTAAGTCTTGCTGGATGTGACAGCTTGGCAGAACTTCACATGCCCTTTGGGTGTCCAAAGCTCATATTCCTCAGCCTTAGGAATACGAAATTGAGTACCCTTGACCTTGGGCTGACTCCAAATCTCCAGACGTTAGATGTTAAAGAATGTCATGATTTGGTAGAAATAAACGCTCCCTTTGGATGTCTAAGAACGCTTCGCTACTTAGAGTTAACTGATTTTTGGATGTTTGAATCATTTAAAGTTGGCGTTGACTCTTTATTGGGGTTATATGTCACTGTGGAGTCATTTGATGTATGGCCATTGCAATCTGAAAATAATTCACCCAAGTCATGGCTTACATCATTTTATATTCAACATCCATTTTTATCAGTTGGGAATCTTGAGAAACTTATAACTGTATGCAAGCTTGATATTTCTACAGTAACCATTTGTGATTTTCAATGTTTAAGAAAGCTTACTCTGAAAGGCGGTATTCCAGAGGTTCCCGAGTTCGTTGGCCAGTTAGAAGGTCTAGAGGAGCTGATTTTGCTGTCTACAAAGATAAAACATCTTCCAGAAAGTATTTGTATGTTGAAATATCTGAAAATTCTCGAACTTGAATCTTGCTGGCTACTAGAGAAGTTACCTGATAATCTTTGTCAATTACAATCTTTAGAGAAGCTAATCCTAACAGAGTGTGTGTTTTTACGAGATATTCCAAACAGCATATGTGAGATGAAATGTCTCAGATATATCCATCTCCCTTATTGTATTCAAGTTGCGGAATTGCCTGAGGAAATTGGACAGTTAGAATGTTTAAAAGAGTTGGATATCACTGGAACAGGCATAAGTCAGCTTCCAGAGAGTATTTTTAGGGTGAAAGGTCTGCGGATTGTTGGGTCTAGATGGCTTCTTGAGTCATGTGGTTTTACATCCGAGATAAAAACCTCTGATGATGAAACATTCTGCTACATATAAAGCCGTGTATAGCACAGGCACAAAAAGCAGAAGTCCCGTGTACCGTGGTCGAGTGATGATTTTGAACAGCTCCAAAGGCTCAAAGAAGTCACTGCATTAAGAACTTTTTTAACAGGTACTTTCTCCCTTCTCTATAAATTGTCTTATGTTTGATGAAGATTGCAATTATTTCCGTGTCGGATGTAAATGATGTTCCTCACCTTATGTTTAAAAGGTTATCAATATATGGTTCAGTAAGCAAGAGTATTCACCTTGTCTGCAGGTGGTGCACCAGTTGTTCTTGTTGTTATAGCTTCTGGTCGTATTGATGTTACTTTTGCTAAGAAGAATAGAAAGATTCATTCTATTTCATGGGTCTGATCATCTGAGTGTGCTGATCAAGATGGAGGTAATTTTTTCTTTAAGTCAAAGATTTTTTTTTTTTTTTTTTTTTTTTTTTTTTTTTTTTTTTTTGAACTGCAATCTAATTTTTAATTGACATACTGAACTTGAAGTTTAATCTCCGCCCTAGATGGTTTGGTTTCAGCTAGGCGTTTAAAATCAATGTACAAGGAGATACACCAAGGAACCAAGTCTGTAATACTAGTTATTAACTTTGACTTCTTAAATTAAGTCAATGTATGTTCATGGTTAAAACAATGAAACATTTACATGATCATGTTATAAATAAATTCAAGAAAAGTTTACACTTGCAAAAATATAGTCAATAATGGGTTGAAATCAGTGAAAGATTGACTTTTGAGTCAAACTATTGACTTTTGAATGGATTTCATTCTCTATGGAAGCACATATGATATATTATATATAGTGTTTACTGGTACTAAAAAGCTACTAAACATGTTTCAGGAATATGAAGCTACTTCACTGTGAGTGATATGCGAAAATCCATTTTCCGACAGAATCTGAAGTCAGGAACAAAGGATGCAGTTATCAAATAAAACAACATTACTTATTTTTCCATGTGGCACGGCGGGTTATAAGAGCGGTAAGAAAATAAGTTAAATTAGTACAATAAGTTCGCAGAAGGTGCAGCTGCTCCACCCAAGAAAGCATCTGAAGAGGCGGTTTCTCAGCCACCTCCACCTCCTCCTGCTGCTGAGAAGGTAGAGGAGAAGCCTGCCCCTGTCGCTGAGAAGCATAAGCCATCTTCTCCACCACCTCCTTCCAGAACCTCTGCTTCAGAACCCCAGCTTCCCCCTAAAGAAAGAGAAAAACGTGTGAGTTTCAAATCTTATGCCAATACTATAGTGACATTAATATAAATCCAATACAATAGATGATGTGGCCTTAAATTTGTGTTATCAAAAAGATCCTTGCCTTTCTTGATCTTATATAATCACAACTGTTTTGTTAGGAAAATGCTTTAACTTCCTACACATTCATCCTAATTCATCCTCCTAGTGGTAGGATGATGACACATGTATTCCACTTATTCTTTCTCTTCATATTGTCCATTGATTTCGGCATTTCACCACATGCCTTGATCTTGGACTTGGGAGGATAAGTTGGAAGAAATTATAGGAGGATATATCAATGCTCATTTTGTTATCATCTTTCTTTTCCAGATTCAATATAAGCTAATAGGTCTAAAGTTGAGTTTTATTGAGTGACGCATGGCTATTTTTTTTGCTTGAATCCTATGACCTGATTAAGAAAGCGAGTTGCTACACACCTGAAAGATTCTCAGAACACCTTTGCTTTGCTGACGACATTCAACGAAGTTGACATGTAAGTTCCAGTTGTGCATGCATATTATTTACATGGTTCTGGGGTCATCCCTTGGCCAGGATATCCTAATAGTATGCTTAGAGGTGATTTTTTTGTTCATTTGCTTATAATGTGGTCGACCCGAGTGTTTCATCTCTTACAGTCCAAATGGGAAAGCCAAAAAAATTAGCTAAAAAGCAAACTTATGAAATAGGTCGAAAGGATTGAAAGTTTATTAAGGTGTATTTGATTCCATGTTATTTGTGATCATATGAATGATTCATATTAACCTAAAAAATTTTGGACAATTTTTTTGGGGTCAACCCAACATGATCTAACCTGTTTTGACAACTTTGAACATTTTTTAGTCAACCCAACATGACCCAACGTGTTTCGATCATACCAAAAGCTACCTGGTATGACCAGTTACCCAACCCCCTTTATTCTGTCCATTTTGCCAACTCTAGCATAGCTAACAATTAAATGCTGGCTGTCTTTTGAGTTTCGGGAATCATTTTGCTTATTTTGTTGTATGCTTGCTTTTTGCAGGACAAATTTGATGAAACTCCGTTCTGAATACAAGGACGCCTTCTTAGAGAAGCACGGAGTCAAGTTGGGATTGATGTCCGGCTTTGTTAAGGTATGTGTATTTGTAGAATTAAGGATACAAATATAATATCGTGCCTTTGTTTCTGAAATGTGTTTTATTATCCATTTTCTTTTGATATACTCACAATTCTTACAAATTTCAGGCTGCTGTAAGTCGACTCCAAAACCAGCCAATCATTAATGCAGTGATTGATGGAGATGACATCATATACAGAGATTATATTGATATCAGCATAGCTGTGGGTACTCCAAAGGTAAGCTTAAAATATTTGTATCATGTCTAGTTTCTGAATCTCAAGAAATTGAACATGTCTCATTTACATCTGTGCCTAGACTTGTGAGGGTGGGGGCTTCCTCTAGAAAGCTCGTTTAAAAAAAAAATGGTGACAGTCTGCAATTTTGGGTATGCATTCAATTGTGAGCCGCCCAATGGTGGTTGGGGGCAGCATAGTCCCGAGACCCATGATGTACATCGCTCTGACCTATGACCATCGGCTAATTGACGGAAGAGAGGCTGTGTTCTTCCTTCGCCGAATTAAAGACGTGGTTGAGGATACAAGGAGGTTGCTTCCCGACATCTAAACACCAAAAAATCTGATTTTGCTTCATTCATGCTGAATTCTGCTATACTTGAAGTCATCACTCAACCAGAATAATAGTCTTCCATGCTAAAATTTTGTAGGCTTTTGCTGTGTTATCATGGCTAGCCACATTTACGTTTGATGAGAACTGTTATTAGCTATGTTGGTACACATGTTTTATTTTTACATTGCTTAAACCATGTATACTTTGTTGCTGTTGGTTTGAGCTTCTTGTGAGACTCATAAATTACACTTCGATAACTCTATGCAACGACATTTTTGGCGACATTTTTCATGTGATCGCCATTGAATCTGTGTGTTCATTTTGTATATGGTTTGCCCAAAATGTTTTCCGGGCTTAGTATATGTGGGCGTTAGGTATTTTGTTGGTCATGGATCTAATCTTCTGATGTTATCTAACATCTGACATTTAGCTAGAAAACATTTTACAGAATACTTAAAAGAGTTTGCATGGTTCATGATTTCATGTATAGGTAACAAGCAATTGTATGAGATGGCCTCTAGATCCAGTGATCACGCCATATGGTTGTCAACTCTTAGCTATGCTTTGGTTCCTGAGAACGTTTTAAAGCGTTGAATATAGATCAAGATTGCCTTGTTGAGAAATATTACCCGGATGATTAAACCTGGGTAAAACACCTATTGTTATCATACATCTCCAAACATGGTTATAAATTGGATTGATCTCCATTCGCGCCCTATTGTAACTGGGCCTGTGACCGATTGGAACTGAATTCATGTGCATCTATGATCCCGTATTCCTTTTACAAAAGTTGTGCTTATTTCTATCTACTAAAAGAATTGGAGGATCTTCACTTCTATAACGGTGGCTATTAAAAAACTTGCTGATCTCAAATTGCTAGTCGTGTGTTGTGAAAAAATCGAGTCTCTACTTTGCTACTGCCAAATACAAAGTTTTGACGTTCAGATTACGAGTCACAAATCACACACTCATAACTCGTAACTGTGGTGATGAAGACCTTTGACTAGTGTCGAGTGGGTGGGCGATGGGCGACAGCACGACCGTTGGTAAGAGGGTTGCGGATATGATGGATAATTTACGGTCTGTTTGTGCAAACGGTTATACATTTAGACAGCTATAACCGTATTCGTTGATGTGTATTTTTCTTTTCAAAAAATGAAAAATATTATGTTATGTGTATTTTTAAATCTACTACACTTGTTTATTATTGTTTTCAAACCATATGGTCAAACAAAAATATTCTACGATTTGTGACATTGTAGTGAAAGGATAAAATAACAGAGTTCTATTATAGACACACATTGTCCATTTTAGACAGTGTTACAAAGTTTATTGGCTACTTTTAGCAATGAGCCAATAAGGTATTTTGGTTTTGTTTCTTATTCTATGTAAAATATGTTACTTATATAATACTCATTGTTACACATCAAGCTTTTAAACTATGTATGGTGACATTTTTCATAAAATCTTTAAAATTTAATTTAAAAAAAGCATCTTTCAATGATATAATTTTTTTTTCAAAAATATTTCTTCTTGAAACTTTAACTTCAAAAGCTTTATACTAGATTATTATGTTCTCAACTAATCACTTAACTTACATTAACTTCAAAATAGTTAAAAAAATTGAATAATAATTCTTAATTATCAAGAATTGTTAGCAATGCTTGAGAAAATATTCAAATTATTATAAGGCATGACTATAGATGTATTGTCTTATTTCATCTTGTAAATATAGAGAAACCATTTTTTTTAAAGAAAATTAGTAGACTTTTTTTTTTTTTTTCTTTTTTTTTTAAATGTTTATTTGATGAAATATTATTTATCATAATTTCTCTATTGCTTTGAATACAGTAAGGTTAGATCAGTTGGAAAACCCCTCTCTACATCTCACCTCCTCTATACCTCGTGAAAGATGGGATTGGATCTTTTTTATTTATTTATTATTATTATATATATATTTTTTTGCTTTGAAAGTTTGACATTTATCTTTGACAGTATATATTTATATAATTGTACATTGTTGATATTTTATTACTCCAATGTAAATTTTCATGTGACATGAAATTGTAAGTTATGTTTCAGTTTTTCTTAAATCTATGTACTAATTTGTCTATAAAACTTAAAGTTTAAACTTGGAAAAGAAGCAAATGTAAAAGAAAATTACATTATTAATTCTAGCAATAATCTTTGACAATTAATGCTAGTATGCAGCTATGTCATTGAAGACAATTAACAACCCCCACCCAAATATCTGTACGCTTTATTTTATGTTCACATTTGGGTTATTCTCTTTTGTAGACATTCTTTTGTTACTCTCATTTAAATTATCAAAAAAGAGTTGATACATTTTTTTTTAAGAGACAAGAGAAGCTATACGTACTCTACCATATACGAAAAACAGTACTTGTACGCAAACTCAAACATTATTATTAAAAAAAAAAAAAAAAAAAAAAAAAAAAATCACTCTCCTTTCCATGTACGCGATATATATATATACAAGAACTTATAATACAAGAAATGGTAAATGAAGTATACATAATATGAAATGTTAAAGAACCACCAAAAATAAATGTTATGGGTTATTGGGTTTTAGTACTATAACTAATAATGTTACTACAATTTGTTAACATGTCCTTTTTCTTAGAAAGGTAACAGTTTTATTAGACAACCAAACAAAACAAAGATACAAAGTACAAACTATTGACATCCAACCTCAAATAATGGAGTCTTATAAAGAGATAGATTGAGGTTATGGGATCAGATAAAAAAAAAAGGGTTAAAGTTCAGGTGCAAGATTTGATGTGATGGCTCTATCCTTATTATAAATGTGACATCTGCCATTTCGTCTGCATGTGGTGGCCCAGGTTACATCGAGGATGGTTTATTCCCTTGTGGACCTCGTCTTCATTTCGACAGTGATGGTTTATAGCTTTATTTGTTTGGTACTAGGGTAAAAGTATTGTAATAAGGATAGCCATCACACTTAATATATGCTCGTAAGTTAATAAATAGGTCAAAGAGCATACAATGTGTGAAACAATAATATGTCACATAGAAACTAAAAATATTGATAAAATACATGCATGAATAATATCATAAACATAAAGTGATCCCAACTGATGTGTCATTTAGTATTATAAAACACTCGGAGATATCTTAATACAAAATAAGGTAAACTAAAAATTGTTTGGCCTGTTTGATTTCGACTTAATTGACTTAATATGAAAAAATCTGAATTAATTAAGTCATATGAAAACTGTTTGTTTGTGACTTAATAGAGAAAAATGACTGAAAATATTAAGTAATAAAACTTAGGGCTTGTTTGTTAAATTTTTTTATTAAGTCATGTTTAATTAAAAGACGACTTAATGCAGACAACTTCAGTTTTATTACTTAATATTCTCAGTCATTTTTCTCTATTAAGTCACAAACAAACAGTTTTCATATGACTTAATTAATTCAGTTTTTTTCATATTAAGTCAATTAAGTCAAAATCAAACAACCCCTTAGGTTGTCTGCATTAAGTCATCTCTTAATTAAAAATGACTTAATTAAAAAAATTAACAAACAAATCTTTCTTTGAAGACATCATTCTCTCATTATACACACTACAAATAGATATCACACTGCCATGCTACAAACGCTTTGATAATCGTTTTTTTTTTTTTTTTTTTTTTTTAATTATTATTATTATTTATTTATTTATTTTTTAATTTTCGGAGATTTGGCATAATGAGGCCAGGGATTTTTGCCATATATCGTTTGATTCTACTGGTTTTATCACCCATTTTTACTTTATTAAGTAATCTCTTTTTTGTTCAAGAAGAAAAAAAGTAGACCTCTTTTATTTATTGCAAAAAATAAGACATTTCTTGAGCGTGAGATAAAATTTGAGGGTACAAATGATTGGTTGGCTTAAAGAGAAACATTTATTTTATACGTTAACCGTCACTTTCATGGCTACTTATATACATCTTTAATCTCATGTTCTTTTGTTGACTGGCTTTTAATATTTTTTTGGCTTTTACTTATTTACATTAGAGCCGACAATTTCTGACACGGACCTGTTGTAACACCCCCTAATTTGGTTTGTGGCAGCGGAAAAGTAATTAGGGTGTTACGGTGAGGATCGAGGTTTAAATTTCAGAAAACGGCCCGGAAGGGACGTTTTGAAAGTTATATGTCATTCAAAAGAATATCTTTGATACAAAAGTGAATTATTCGATTTGAAAATCCCATGAGAAAATGTGATAATTTGGAAAGAATGACATATTTGATTTTACACCAGTTTATTTATCAGAGTAGAAGATGCCCGCTCCGTGTCTTGTCCTGCTTCGTTAATTACCTGAGATAAACATGCTTAAAACGTCAACACAATGGTTGGTGAGTTCGTGGAGTTTGTAGAAAATAACTTTCTTCGAAAGGTATATAGTGATTGTCGAAGTAAATAATAATTCTTCATGAAATAAATAATACGTTGTGTTGTATAAAAATCCACAATTAAGTCATGTATGATCTCCAAAATCATAAGTTTCAAGTTATGAATGCAGATGAGCTACGTTGTTATATGTTCAATATATAGACTGTTGTGTCAGCTTTTAAATATAATGATATACCAAGCATTTTGGGTTTCCTTGTGCAGAATTCTCATTTAAGTCACATATGGTAACAGTTAAAGTTCAAGTACAGGATTCACGATCATATCACATAGTGGGAATGATAATCTAGAATCTGAAGTCTATCAGTGTAAAGTGGTGGTCTGCTAAATACAGCTGTATCCTAGGATATATATGAAACATTCATATATTCATAAAGTTATATTGCCCTAAGCCTCATGACACGCAAAACGTTAACAGAGTACCGTAAAACGGCGGTGCCCCACCAGGGTTACTGATGGGTATTTATGGCCCTCATGTTAATAGGTGACTTGCCAATTCCTATTTTTCTCAAATATAGTGCATCGCGACTAAATACGACTAACCATATAGGCATTCCGTCTCAGTATTTAGTGGGATAGGTCGTCAGCCTCCAACAGGTTTCGAAGCTGTTCACTATATTCGCGCTCACCGCAGTGATTAATGGCTCATGATCAAGGGACTTTATGGCAATAAAGTGTGCTTAGGCAATATAGGTCTCGGGGTTCATAAAATATACGTATTCTGATCTTGGCAATTATTTCCAGTGAAATGTAGAATTATCATAGTAAAGTAACAGTTTATTCATTTGTTATATGAATACATACAGTGAGTTTCAGTATCATGCTACATCAAGTAGTTAGAAGATGTTATGTTTCAAGTTCCGTGTTTAAGCTAAACAGACAATTTGCACCTATAATGAGCATGTATTCCTTTCAAGTATGATTCAAATAGGTAAAGCATAATTGATAATTTCGAATAAATCATGAGAGTTTTCAAGTAATATAAAACAGTTAAAGCATGTATCTCCCCCAAAAGAATTATTAAAAACAAGTGTGAAACGTAGGGGCCACGACTCACCTGGAGCGTATCTGACAAGACGAAATTATAAGACCAAGTAAACGATCACGAAAACTTCTTCAATACGAGACCTGAGTATAAGCGAAGTCTAAGAGTCTAACTTACGACTAATAACGAATGTGAAAAGGATAAATCGTATAACGATTTGATCGGTGATGTGAGTGTGTGATATGCTTAAAATGCCTCAAGTTAAAAATATGATATATCTATAATATTATCTCGGTTCTTATCTCAATCGACCCAAAATATTACTTTCTCAAAATATGCTGAAATAATATGCAAGTGAAGTTACTAATTTCTAATAACGAAACTTTATATAATGCATAATTTAAAATGAAACATGCATATGAAATGAAGGGTGCAGAATGAAAAATAAACTAAGAATATCAAGTGAAATTAAATAGGTCCTTGTTCTTTTCAGATTTTATCCTTCTTAGTCTAACTGTGGTTGCGTTACGTCGTTAGTCCTCGGTTAAGTTCAAAGTCCATAATAGTCCAAAATTTGTCCATATGTCCACATAAGGCTCGGAGTTCAATGATATGTCAATTTAAGTCCTTTGTCAACTGTTTTCACAGCTTCAGTCCATAAGTTTCTCAGGTTGACAGTTTTGGTCCTTCCGGTTAGTTTGCGTTACATTTTTAGTCCTAAATTGATAAAATGGTAAAGAAAAATTATACGACTTTTTCTGGTGCTTATTTAGGTTTAACACAACTTATTTTAAAAGCTTATTCGGTACTCAACTTATTTTCTTACTAATGGGCCCCTAACGAGCCAATTGGTTAGCCAGTTAACATGTTTTTAGCTTGTGGGTTGTTGAGTAAGTTTGATATATCAAAAGTGATGGTTTTTGTCATTTTATTTCACTTGTGGGAGTGCCAAAAGAAACCATATTAGTCATAGTTCCCAAAACAGTTTAGTGGTTTACAAAATCCATTTCGCTAGTTTTAGTGGGTTTCAAAGTGATTTGTACAATTTACTTGAGCCGTCTTTAGGGTCGTTCTTGATTAGTTTTACGTGATGCTTAAATAAAAATGGTAGTTAGTTGGGAGCTCTATTGGGTCGTATAAAAATGAGTTAGGGTCGTTAAATTGGTTCGTGAGGATTTTGGGTTGTTCACTAGGCGATTTGGCTGTTTACACCCAACTCTTAGAATATATCTGAGTGTGTTCCAGTTTATATGCTTCGTGTAATATCAAGTGTTTACATGTCGAGTTAGTGCATGCAATGCAAGTTAAAATATGAGACTAACGTGAGGTGGTGGTTAATACTCCACAAAGCGAAGTCAATAATACGCATGGTTTAACATATTCCACTGAGTTTTCAATTATAAAGATATTTTATATTCTAGTAATTGTTGATGCATGTAAATTAGTGAAATATCAGTATATACGATCTAGTGAGAATTAGAATAATGCATGCATGGTGTGCTATCTTAGTTGTGAAAGTGAGTTGAGAGAAAAGTGGTGATCGTTATTATGTTTATAGACACATAATAATTATAGCATATATATATACGTTCGTATAATGATGGATAGTCATGCATGAGAGATGTTGGAGTGTTAACGTGAGGTGTTGACAGGATTAAGAGACTTACAATGAAGTGAGAGGGTGCTGTGGTACGTTGGCAAAAACACCAGACTTCGACTAAACTATATCCTTTGTACGTGTAACCCGCTGAGCTTTGGTTTTCTAACCTCTTGGGGTTTTTCTAAACGATGCTACATGGGTTGGGGATGGGTAATAAAAGCGAGGGTGAATTGGTGAAAGATGGGAAAATAACAGTGGTGTTCGAACTCACAAGAACGAAGTGAGCAGTTTATTAGTTAGGTTCGAGTTTCCATTTTAAAGTGTCTATTTACTTGGTTGTTTTCTGGGTTGAGGCAAAGTTGTTGGACATTCTAAGATGGCTGGGGAGAGCGAATGGAAGATGAGACAAGTAGGGTGGATGGCCAAATGAAGGGTCTAATTTATAGGAGAATTTAACACGTTTTGTTCTCACTCAATCATTGATGGTACTGTAGAATATGGGACACCTGGATAGTTTCACTGACAATAGAACTATAGAAGCATGTGGGTGTGGTTAGGTGGTAAAGGAATGTCGACATTCTTTGTTCCTTTTGTATCGAGTTTGGGTCTTTGTGTGTACACGTGTTTGAGTCCTTGTGAGGTTTTGGGCAATAGCTATACTTAACAGTTTACAATGGTCATACATGGCTGTTAGATCATGGTTAAAACAAATCTGGTTCCAAGTGGTTTGTTTCGTGGATTTTATATGAGTCGGGTAGGTATAAAAACGTCCAAGTGCTTTGGTCTCTGAACATATACTAAATATTTGTGTTACTAGCTAGTAATGTGTATACTAGTTTCCTTGGTGGGAGGGCAGTTAGGTGGTTCAAAAATTATATAATGGTTGTGTTTAAAAATTGGAAGATCTCGAGTTGTTTTGGGAGGGTATGTGGCTGTCGAATTCTGCATGAAATCACAAAGTGAAGATGAATTTTGGGAGTTGGGCTTGTGCAGCGGATATGGTGTTGCTGGGCCTGGAAATACTTAAGGGTCCAGTCGGTTTGTAGCTTTGTTTTTAATGGAAGGAGTAAATATATTTAGAGTAATTGTTGTGTAGTCAATTAAATATAAATGTAATTAGTGGCTAAAATGTGATTAATGCATGGTTGTAATCATGTTATAAACTTAGTGGTTTTATCTATAATTTGTAATTAGTGAGATTTGCGGTTTGTAAACTAGTAGTCGTTGCGAAGTAAATATGTTTCGTAAAGTACGTCGAGAACTAGTGCCGATATTTGTTAATTGTTGCGATGTTGTGTTGTGGTGTAAATAAAATAACCGGAAAAATTTTAAATTCCCCCGTAAAAGTGGGTTTTGTTAAACTGTGAGTCGGAGTTATCTTTAATCGATGAGAATTACCATAGCGAATTTTCGTGGGATCTTACAGTATCTACCCCTAAATTTTGAACTTCGTCCCGAAGTTCAGTCCATGATAGGTATTGAAAAATGTGGTGTACTGAGGTGAGAGTTTATGGAAGGTGTTGTCGAGATATTTCTTATTTGAATCTCAAAGAGGCGAGATTTCAGTTAGATTTATTCGTACCAGACGAATTAAATTCGGATGTTTGGTCAATAATTGAATTCGTAGGCTACGAATAGTGAAAATAACGATCAAAAGTAGGGAATACTTAACACTTAATGTTTAGAGTTCTAACGGTCGAGACTAGTGGATTTTTAATGGTAGCGGTTTGAAATTTAATGATAGTGAATAGTAAAATAACGGGTATTTTCTCCACCTACATTCCCTTTTTAACTTTCCCCTTTTTCCTCCACTTTATTCCCTTTTTACCTTTTCACCTTTTCAATTATTCCTCCCACTCAAACTTCATCTCCTTCGTTCGACTTCTTCCCCGAAAATATGCCACCGATCGCCATTATGTTTGCCTTCGTATACATTGCTCTTGTTGCCATGTATCTGACCTTCTTCCCTGATGAAAACGCCGACTATTTTATCGCATCTCTGGTGTTCATCGTTCCCCTCACAATCTTAGCGATTTACGTGGATAAGTTTTTGAAGTGAGGATCTCGAGCTAGGGTGGTTAGAATGTAGCTTTGTTGTGTGTCGATGTAATGTGGAATAAATTCTCGTTTATGTTTATGTTAAGTTGTTGTGTTTAATGGTTCGCTTTTGTGTGTCTTCAGAATAATCAGGGTACTTCATCCTATGGTGGTTCTTGCTATTGTTGGGTTGGTGGTGGTTTTTATTTCTATAGTGGGCCAACCGATTGAAGATTGTATGCTTTATATTGTGTTTATTGTACTGTTAGCACTTCCGATGTTAATCATCTCGCTATGTATTAACCTCCATGGTTTCTAATAAAATTTATGTTATTTGTGTTTTCCGTAGACTGTTGTGAATTTTTAAAGTTTCTAATTTTCGTAATTTCCTCGTCTTCGTATAATAGTGAAATGAGTGATGAGTGTAGATCTGACTGGGGTTGGTTAAAAAGTAAAGTTTATGAACAAATTATTTTGTCTCAAGATTCTGTTTTTGGAATGAAAATTGTTATTAAAACTTTGAAAGGATAACTGTTCCATTTATAACATGATTCTTCCTAAATTATACATAGGTAGCTAGGCTATGTATAATTGAGGACCAAATGATGTAACTCTTGGTTCAGCATTTATGTTTCTTCAAAGAATTTTATATGGTTCAGTTATACTGATTCCGTCACAGAGTCGGACATTCTCTGATATATAAAGTTTTTGTTCATTTTTCTAGGATAAGTCAAAATTTTCTAAGATAGCATTTGGACATTCTGGGTATAAACTTAGGTTTTAAGTGAGGTTTCATTGCAATATGGTAACAACTTAGGGTTTGATCATGATAAAATTAATTAAATCCTTGAGGTACTATTAGTGTGTTGTTACATAACGATTATGAGTAGAGAGGTGTAATGGAAATGAAAATAGACGTAGATTTTTATTATCATGGAAATATTACAAGGTAGATTTTTCACACGGTAGAAAGATACCTGTTACACTTAGGTTACATCCATCGTACCTAAGGTAAATACAAACGGAAATACAACTTAGATAGTCCTACACTAGAGTTTATTTATTTTACAGCAAGAATCCATACATCTGCTTAACATAGGGGTCATTCTTTGGTACTACTGAGATCTCTTAACAAGTCTTCATTTTCTTGCATCCGTCTTGGCCTTCCAGTTGGCATTGTAGTTTGGGCAATGACTCTTGTAATGCCCTATTCCACCACATCCGTGGCATTTTATGGATGAGAGTTGCTCATTTCCTTCCATAACTTTGCAATCACTCGTCTTGTGGCCTGTTTTCCTGCACCTCCCGCATATTGCAGTGCAATATCCGGTGTGATGCATCTTACATCTTAGGCACAGAGGTTTACTTCCACGGTAGTCGTCTCTGTTGGTAGGGGTGGTGACGTAGTTTCCTTCAATTTCTGGGTTGAGCCTTTGCTGGCGAAGATAGTCAATGCGGTCTTGTAGATGATTGCGGATGCAAACATCATTGTGAAACTCACATTCGTTGAGGGTAAAGGATCTTTTCTCCTCATGTCTTTGCTTTTGGTTATTTTTCTTAAGTGCAATATCTTGCCTAATTCTTTGAGTACACGTGCGGATCGGTTTAGTTATTTTCCTTGACTTCTTTAGGCAAGCTGGCCTACATCCCATGAAACGTTCATGGTTATGCTTACAAGGTATAACCTTCTTTCTTTCTTTTCTCGTCATGTCATTGTCGCTTGGATGGACTGTCGAGGTTACCTCCATTACTACTGCAACGATTTTGTTTACCAATTCCTCGATGGTTTTAGGGGTCATGATTGTTGTGGGCACTACGCTGTTCATGCTGTCCATTTCCTATGAACATTACACGAAACGCTGATTTAGTATTCACTTTATCGTTAGAATAATTCAAATAGTAAGATATTTGTATATTAATGCTAACAATGTGGTCTCAATACGAAATCAAATCAACTGAGGATCATAGAAATACGATGTGTCTGGGTAGCATCGTAAAATAATAATCAACTCTTGATATGAGATTGTTAAGGAACAATTGAATTTATCTACAAAAGCTGAAGTTCAACAACTTTCTCTTCATTCATCAAGTTCTCTTCTGAATATTTGTTCTTGGAATTCTATGTTTTATTGTTTAGTCGAGGTATAGTTGATGTATAATCACAGATAATGTCATAGTAAGTTTGAATACAGTCATCAAAATTGACATAACCCTAATAACTTGTTCGATTGATTTTTGCAAAACAACCAGTACAAGGTCTTTTATTAATGTCTCATTGATTCATGTGGAGTCATTTGTTTACCCAAGAGAGTAACAAATGGTGAGGTTTTGCATGACTCTTTGCACTTACAGCATCATAATAAGGTTTGTGAGAGGAATTTGTTTACAACAGAAAAGTATAACGAAAGGATAGCTATTATACATTAAAAGTCGATTACAAGCTCTGAAAGTTACAGAATTATTGGAACTACATGAACTACTAACCAAAACTATTTGGTTTATTTAGTACAACAACGATACTTAAGATCAGTTACGTCTCTGACGTAGACGTCTAACTTCTGCCTCAAGATCCAGTTGTGCAGCTTCCATGGCCGAGAAACGTTCCTGGCATGCATTCATCTGATTAGCTAACATGTTTTCCAAGGCTGCAATCTTTTGGCTTTGGGTTCTTGCTGCGTCTCTAGCTAACCATAATGCTCTTTCAATGTCTTCAATCCTAACGTGGGTTTGAGTATGGCCTCTACCTAAACAGCGGGTTCTGGCATCCAAGTTCCTAAGTTCTTGTTCGTAATTGTCCTTCATGTTACCAATATTCACTCCTAAACCAAACACTTCTCGTCTTTCAGCATCGGTCCTCTTGAACAGGGTATCAATGTTACGGTCAAACCATTCAAATCGTAATGGATGTAACTCTTTTAGCTGTTCAGAGTGAGCGTTTAGTATGCTGGTGTGTTGGTGAAGGCGAATCCATATGGAGTCTCGGGTGTCTACATTGTAGTCAGGAGATTTGGGTGAGGATACATTGTTTGGGACATCTGGCATAGAGAAATCTGAGGTATTGGGTAAGGGAGAATTTAGGTTGATATTTTCCCAAGTCATTTCTTGACGTGAACTTTGTCCAATTTCAAACGTTGGTTGACCACCAATCGGATCTGAATAGGATTCAGTTGCTCTCCTAAGTTTCTGACGTGGAGGTGAGTGAGTAGGTGATGACGAAGATGAGTTCTGAGTAAGTTCTATGTCAGGTTGAGGTTGTGACATTTGTACGTAAGGATCTTCAGTATTTGGTGTAATATGATAGCTAGGTGATACATGGGTAGTAGGAGAGGTAGTCTTAGCGATGTCAACTGGTAGGGAAGACATGTTACTGTAGCAATCGAAAATAATAATTATGAGTATTTATACGTTTAAGGTGTAACGTCGAGTGTGAAATAATACGGTGTGTAATGTGTGAAGAATAAACATTAAGCATGTAAAGATTAGTACAAAACAATCTTAATAGGTAATGTATTGAGCACGGCAGTCTGCAGACACGGAAGGCATAAGATGATAAGATGTAAAATCATTTATTTTGAAAGTGTGGTTATAGTTCATTGTGTTAAAACGTTTGATTCTCTATAACCATAGGCTCTGATACCAAACTGTAACACCCCCTAATTTGGTTTGTGGCAGCGGAAAAGTAATTAGGGTGTTACGGTGAGGATCGAGGTTTAAATTTCAGAAAACGGCCCGGAAGGGACGTTTTGAAAGTTATATGTCATTCAAAAGAATATCTTTGATACAAAAGTGAATTATTCGATTTGAAAATCCCATGAGAAAATGTGATAATTTGGAAAGAATGACATATTTGATTTTACACCAGTTTATTTATCAGAGTAGAAGATGCCCGCTCCGTGTCTTGTCCTGCTCCGTTAATTACCTGAGATAAACATGCTTAAAACGTCAACACAATGGTTGGTGAGTTCGTGGAGTTTGTAGAAAATAACTTTCTTCGAAAGGTGTATAGTGATTGTCGAAGTAAATAATAATTCTTCATGAAATAAATAATACGTTGTGTTGTATAAAAATCCACAAGTAAGTCATGTATGATCTCCAAAATCATAAGTTTCAAGTTATGAATGCAGATGAGCTACGTTGTTATATGCTCAATATAGACTGTTGTGTCAGCTTTTAAATATAATGATATACCAAGCATTTTGGGTTTCCTTGTGCAGAATTCTCATTTAAGTCACATATGGTAACAGTTAAAGTTCAAGTACAGGATTCACGATCATATCACATAGTGGGAATGATAATCTAGAATCTGAAGTCTATCAGTGTAAAGTGGTGGTCTACTAAATACAGCTGTATCCTAGGATATATATGAAACATTCATATATTCATAAAGTTATATTGCCCTAAGCCTCATGACACGCAAAACGTTAACAGAGTACCGTAAAACGGCGGTGCCCCACCAGGGTTACTGATGGGTATTTATGGCCCTCATGTTAATAGGTGACTTGCCAATTCCTATTTTTCTCAAATATAGTGCATCGCGACTAAATACGACTAACCATATAGGCATTCCGTCTCAGTATTTAGTGGGATAGGTCGTCAGCCTCCAACAGGTTTCGAAGCTGTTCACTATATTCGCGCTCACCGCAGTGATTAATGGCTCATGATCAAGGGACTTTATGGCAATAAAGTGTGCTTAGGCAATATAGGTCTCGGGGTTCATAAAATATACGTATTCTGATCTTGGCAATTATTTCCAGTGAAATGTAGAATTATCATAGTAAAGTAACAGTTTATTCATTTGTTATATGAATACATACAGTGAGTTTCAGTATCATGCTACATCAAGTAGTTAGAAGATGTTATGTTTCAAGTTCCGTGTTTAAGCTAAACAGACAATTTGCACCTATAATGAGCATGTATTCCTTTCAAGTATGATTCAAATAGGTAAAGCATAATTGATAATTTCGAATAAATCATGAGAGTTTTCAAGTAATATAAAACAGTTAAAGCATGTATCTCCCCCAAAAGAATTATTAAAAACAAGTGTGAAACGTAGGGGCCACGACTCACCTGGAGCGTATCTGACAAGACGAAATTATAAGACCAAGTAAACGATCACGAAAACTTCTTCAATACGAGACCTGAGTATAAGCGAAGTCTAAGAGTCTAACTTACGACTAATAACGAATGTGAAAAGGATAAATCGTATAACGATTTGATCGGTGATGTGAGTGTGTGATATGCTTAAAATGCCTCAAGTTAAAAATATGATATATCTATAATATTATCTCAGTTCTTATCTCAATCGGCCCAAAATATTACTTTCTCAAAATATGCTGAAATAATATGCAAGTGAAGTTACTAATTTCTAATAACGAAACTTTATATAATGCATAATTTAAAATGAAACATGCATATGAAATGAAGGGTGCAGAATGAAAAATAAACTAAGAATGTCAAGTGAAATTAAATAGGTCCTTGTTCTTTTCAGATTTTATCCTTCTTAGTCTAACTGTGGTTGCGTTACGTCGTTAGTCCTCGGTTAAGTTCAAAGTCCATAATAGTCCAAAATTTGTCCATATGTCCACATAAGGCTCGGAGTTCAATGATATGTCAATTTAAGTCCTTTGTCAACTTTTTTCACAGCTTCAGTCCATAAGTTTCTCAGGTTGACAGTTTTGGTCCTTCCGGTTAGTTTGCGTTACATTTTTAGTCCTAAATTGATAAAATGGTAAAGAAAAATTATACGACTTTTTCTGGTGCTTATTTAGGTTTAACACAACTTATTTTAAAAGCTTATTCGGTACTCAACTTATTTTCTTACTAATGGGCCCCTAACGAGCCAATTGGTTAGCCCGTTAACATGTTTTTAGCTTGTGGGTTGTTGAGTAAGTTTGATATATCAAAAGTGATGGTTTTTGTCATTTTATTTCACTTGTGGGAGTGCCAAAAGAAACCATATTAGTCATAGTTCCCAAAACAGTTTAGTGGTTTACAAAATCCATTTCGCTAGTTTTAGTGGGTTTCAAAGTGATTTGTACAATTTACTTAAGCCGTCTTTAGGGTCGTTCTTGATTAGTTTTACGTGATGCTTAAATAAAAATGGTAGTTAGTTGGGAGCTCTATTGGGTCGTATAAAAATGAGTTAGGGTTGTTAAATTGGTTCGTGAGGATTTTGGGTTGTTCACTAGGCGATTTGGCTGTTTACACCCAACTCTTAGAATATATCTGAGTGTGTTCCAGTTTATATGCTTTGTGTAATATCAAGTGTTTACATGTCGAGTTAGTGCATGCAATGCAAGTTAAAATATGAGACTAACGTGAGGTGGTGGTTGATACTCCACAAAGCGAAGTCAATAATACGCATGGTTTAACATATTCCACTGAGTTTTCAATTATAAAGATATTTTATATTCTAGTAATTGTTGATGCATGTAAATTAGTGAAATATCAGTATATACGATCTAGTGAGAATTAGAATAATGCATGCATGGTGTGCTATCTTAGTTGTGAAAGTGAGTTGAGAGAAAAGTGGTGATCGTTATTATGTTTATAGACACATAATAATTATAGCATATATATATACGTTCGTATAATGATGGATAGTCATGCATGAGAGATGTTGGAGTGTTAACGTGAGGTGTTGACAGGATTAAGAGACTTACAATGAAGTGAGAGGGTGCTGTGGTACGTTGGCAAAAACACCAGACTTCGACTAAACTATATCCTTTGTACGTGTAACCCGCTGAGCTTTGGTTTTCTAACCTCTTGGGGTTTTTCTAAACGATGCTACATGGGTTGGGGATGGGTAATAAAAGCGAGGGTGAATTGGTGAAAGATGGGAAAATAACAGTGGTGTTCGAACTCACAAGAACGAAGTGAGCAGTTTATTAGTTAGGTTCGAGTTTCCATTTTAAAGTGTCTATTTACTTGGTTGTTTTCTGGGTTGAGGCAAAGTTGTTGGACATTCTAAGATGGCTGGGGAGAGCGAATGGAAGATGAGACAAGTAGGGTGGATGGCCAAATGAAGTGTCTAATTTATAGGAGAATTTAACACGTTTTGTTCTCACTCAATCATTGATGGTACTGTAGAATATGGGACACCTGGATAGTTTCACTGACAATAGAACTATAGAAGCATGTGGGTGTGCTAAGGTGGTAAAGGAATGTCGACATTCTTTGTTCCTTTTGTATCGAGTTTGGGTCTTTGTGTGTACACGTGTTTGAGTCCTGGTGAGGTTTTGGGCAATAGCTATACTTAACAGTTTACAATGGTCATACATGGCTGTTAGATCATGGTTAAAACAAATCTGGTTCCAAGTGGTTTGTTTCGTGGATTTTATATGAGTCGGGTAGGTATAAAAACGTCCAAGTGCTTTGGTCTCTGAACATATACTAAATATTTGTGTTACTAGCTAGTAATGTGTATACTAGTTTCCTTGGTGGGAGGGCAGTTAGGTGGTTCAAAAATTATATAATGGTTGTGTGTAAAAATTGGAAGATCTCGAGTTGTTTTGGGAGGGTATGTGGCTGTCGAATTCTGCATGAAATCACAAAGTGAAGATGAATTTTGGGAGTTGGGCTTGTGCAGCGGATATGGTGTTGCTGGGCCTGGAAATACTTAAGGGTCCAGTCGGTTTGTAGCTTTGTTTTTAAGGAAAGGAGTAAATATATTTAGAGTAATTGTTGTGTAGTCAATTAAATATAAATGTAATTAGTGGCTAAAATGTGATTAATGCATGGTTGTAATCATGTTATAAACTTAGTGGTTTTATCTATAATTTGTAATTAGTGAGATTTGCGGTTTGTAAACTAGTAGTCGTTGCGAAGTAAATATGTTTCGTAAAGTACGTCGAGAACTAGTGCCGATAGTTGTTAATTGTTGCGATGTTGTGTTGTGGTGTAAATAAAATAACCGGAAAAATTTTAAATTCCCCCGTAAAAGTGGGTTTTGTTAAACTGTGAGTCGGATTTATCTTTAATCGATGAGAATTACCATAGCGAATTTTCGTGGGATCTTACACCTGTTAACACGACACGACACGACCTGGTCTTAACATGTTTCGTGTTTGGCCTTAACAGGTTTCGTGTCTTAACAGGTCCGGACCTGTTAAGACACGATAAGACACGAATATATATATGTACTAAATGAAACCTGCTAAGAAACCTTTTAAGACACGATAAGACCTGTTAAGACCTGTTAACAGGTCTCTTACCAGGTTTCTTATCGTGTCTTAACAGGTTTCGTGTCTTTGACATGTTCCTTAGCAGGTTTCTTAGTAGGTTCCTTAACAGGTTCGCTGGTTTAAATTTATGATTTTTGTTAACAGGTCTCTTACCAAGTTTCTTATCGTGTAACCTGTTAAATTTCGTGTCGTGTTCGTGTTTGGAAAAATTGACACGATTAGTTATCGTGTCGTGTTCGTGTTTGGCCTTAACCGGTTCGTGTCTTATCGTGTTCATGTCGTGTCGTGTCAGACCTGTTATGCCAGCTCTAATTTACATGTCGTAACTAAACCCACCACCATACTAATTCAAAGCCCATTTTTTGTGGAGGTTGATATGAAACCTCACGATTATTAACAATTGTAGAAGTTCATCAGACAACGTCAATCGAAATTATGTTGCTTGGAAACTTATGTCTTAAACTTGAAAATATTAGTAAGTTGCCAATTAGTTGTCTTTAACATTCTTTGAGTACAAAGTAATTTAATCAGCAACCTAGTATGAACAAATAACATATTTGACTTGCAACTCTTAATAAAAGTTCAACCTGCAAAATCAAATTACCTTTGTCATTCGTATCAAACTATCATTCTCGTGTTAGAGTTTCGAAAGGACTTATCATTCTCGTATTAGAGTTTCAAAAGGACTTATCATTCTCGTATTAGTTTAGCCATGGCTAATATTGTTAAAGGTTGGACTTTTATTGTTCAATGTGACTTTTTCAGTGAAAAGCTTTTTGTTTTGAACTTTTAGTGCATTTTTCTATGTTGGTACGTATAACCTAATTCAACGAAATAAAGTTAAGTTCTTAAAGTGACGTTAAAGGAGTACTAAACTTTACAATTCAAGTACCTTTCTTCACGATAAACACAACCCACCCATCCTATCTCTTTCACAAAGATATTGTGCTTGCAGCTTTTTGTAGTTTTCCTATATTAATCATTTCCTCATTCAGTATTACGTAAAATATTACTCCATCATTTAGATAGTTTTAAAAATATAATTTTATAAAAAGCCTTTATTTACATGATTATTTACACTTTTAGTCCTAACCTAATGTTAAACTTTATACTTTTGCTTATTTCAAAATAAGCATTTACCTCAAACCTCGGCCGATTAAAAAATTGTGAAAACTCAAAACAAAATTTTGTAGGTATATAATGCAATGATTATACTTGTAAAACTTTAAAAATTAACATTTAATTAACATTTGATGAGATAGATTTATAAATAATAAAAAGAATGTTATTCAAATCAACATTTTAGATAGTTTTTGAAATCCGTATTAATATACTTATATGGAATTGTTTATGTCATTATATACTTATATCATATGCATGTTTTTAATGATAGTGATATTGAGAGATGTCAATAGCATTAGCATGATAACATCTATTCCTCATGGTCTTCTATAGCTTACAAAATAATGTGGTACTAGTACTATATGATCTTGTGCATTTATTATTCTTTTGTTTAGTGATATTTATATGTACTTCAAATTTTATTGTCAACCTTCTATCTAAACAATTTTATTTATGTAACTCGGTAAATATTCATATTTAGAGCATAAAATATCTGAAACAATATGTGAGTAGCAACTTTGGAAAACAAAATACCAAACTTAAACTTTTTGGGAATTTTCGTTTATTGATTTACCTGTGTTTTCGACTCGACATTGCGAGCTAACTAATCCCAATGCGACTAATCTTGTGGATAACCCGGAGTCGGTGCATGTGAACCTCCGTGACCACAAGGGGATTAATTTTCTCCTCGTTGGATTCGAACCCGTGACCTCCGTTTGAAACATACTTTATGCGCATGACTTAATAAAGAGGTTGTAAAACGTTTGAAACATTATGTCATACAAGAATTAAGGATATTGTTAAAATACATACATGAATTATACAAAGCGATCCCAACTGATTTAGTTCAATATTATGAAACTTCGAGAGATCTCAATGCAAAAGAATAAACTTTTTTTTGAACAACAATACAAAAGAATAAACTAAAATTTTATTTATCTATATTTCTTTATACACACATACAAACTATATACTCTATAAATAATCGCACTCACATTTTAGATGTAATTTGAGCTAACAATCACTTAATTGTTTGGAGAGCAATCTCACTTACTAAAAAACCACAAACCCTTCGATAATCAACAGTTTATTATAAACACAGATGTATTTCATGAAAGAGTATTTTCATAAATACTCTTAAATATTTTGTCAGCCAAACTAAGCTTACACTTTAAATAGTTTATCTTTTATAAAATATAGAGAAATAAGTTTAATCTCTCTTCAATTTTGCGTGTATGTGGTAAATATAGTCCATCAGATAACTTCTATCAAAAAACAATCTTTTCAAAAACTTGTTTGGACAACATAATTTACGTCTTAGATGTGTAAATTTTAGTAAGTTGCCAATTAGTTGCCTTTATATTTTCCGGGTACGACGTGAGTTATTCTGTCAAACGAGTATCAACAAATATATTTAGCTAAGTACTATTAATAAAAGTTCAGCCTACATTCCTGCAAAATCAATTTACTTTTGTCAAGCCTATCGAACAAACAACATCGAAGAGAAGAACCGCAACGCCATTTCAAGGGTTTCCAAATTAAAGGACTTATTATTCTCGTATCAATTTAGCCATGCCTTCTATATGAAGAATAACAACTTATAAGTCTGAACATATGCTTAAGAATTATGGTTTAACAAACATTTGATATTTATTGTTTAATGTGACTTTCATTGAAAAGTTTTTAGCTTTGAAATTTTTGCGTGTGTGTTTTTTAAGTTGCTACATATACATGTACGTACTCTCCCACAATTAATGTCAAGAAGAAAAAAAAAAGGTTATTAAAGCATTGGGCATTGGGTGTAGTCACCCAAGTCAAAGCCAAAAAATCAAAAAATGGTGTCATATCATGCCACATCATCATATTCCTCTTTCACTTTCTTTATCAATCATCAAATAATAATAATAATAATAATAATAATAATAATAATAATAAAATAAATTAAATTAAAAAAATTAAAAATAAATAAATAAATAAATAAATCTCTAGTCAATCAAGCAAAAACCTCATTTTTGGTAGCCACCATACCAATAACACAAACTCGACAACAAAATCAATTAAAAAAAACACAAACACCTCTCTTTGGCGCAAGCCAATTCACTCACTTTTGTTTTTGCGTCGGCTTAGGGTGGTATAGTGGCGCCACCACAACGCGTGCCAAATATGACTACACCCAATGCTCTTATGATTTATGTTTTTTAAGGTGGTATTGGTGTTTAGGCTAGTGGTGGATGCAGTAATTTGTCATAGCTTATGCACTTTTTAATAAAGTTTTTTTAAGAGTATTCACTTAGTATTTTTTTAAATTCTAAAATATGCTAACAAAAATTTTGTTTTTACATTAACGACGGTGCTCTTAGGGTATGCGTGTGCATACTTTCTTTCTCAAATATGTCCACCCCTCAAATATGTCCACCCCTGGCTGGGGTTTGGTTTTTAGATTGTTCAGATTGCTCGAATGAAAAAAATTCACCTAAAATCAAAATTGAACCGAACCTAGTGTTGATCGATTCTATTTTTACATGTATACAACACAGTGTGTAAAAAAGCATTAGCATAGATTGACTGTTATTACTAACATGAATCATACTGATTAATTATGAAGACCACTAGCATCAATTGGTTTTGGCATAAGAGACTGCGACACCTTAACTTGAAAAACATAAATCAATTAGTCAAACAAAACCATGTTCTTGATCTTCCCTCATTAGTCGACTCAAAAGACAAGCCATTGTCCTTAGAAACCAAAAAGAAACGGCTACTGATGTTTTCAAGAAGATTAAATATTTACAGACGCGCTCGTAATAAGTAAAGATTGTAAAATGCAACTTAACAATAGACCCGAGAACCACTTTACACCAAGTGAGCCAAGTAACATTAGAAAGCAAACTTGATCTCCAACAAGTCAATATACCATTTTTTACAACCTTTCCAATAATCACAACATTTTTTATGACAATTTTTTTGTTACACATTTTTTATTCACAAATGTTTTAGCTGGTACTTATTACTAGTAACCTTGTTTATCTTGTGGCGTGAGTCACATTGATACTTGTAAATTTAAACTAAAAGGCTTGGTCTCCAAATCAACTAACGTAGTCTGATTGACTTACATTGACTGTTAAATTTTAGGGTATCTTTATCTTTTTATACGTATATTTTATTATGCACAAAAATGGCTTTCATAAACACAATCAACAAGCATATATATACACTAATACACCCGTTCTTTCTTTCTCACTTCTCAGCGAAAACAAACACACTTTCTCATTTCTCTCTATATTCTTCTCTCACTATCATCATCAACCAAGAATCACCATAACCATCCACCACCACCAGAAACCACGACCACTTAACAGTCCGCTATTTGAGAACTAAAAATGGTGGAAAAAGTTGACGGGCTTCTTGTATGTAAGCATTGTAGGACAACCAACGAGAAACTCGGTTTTAAAGCAGGCAAATTTTATAAGATGATGGATCATGAGCTCAGTTGCCCGGTGAGTCACGTATGATATATTAGTTTGTAAATGACTGTTTAAAAAAAAAAGTAATACTAGTAATAAAAAACAAATCTTTTTTATTTCAAGAAAAATAGAATCAATTCATGGAGTTCATTTATTACAAAGTTGACGTCGTCTTTTAGATTGGAGATGATCATGTATCAAAACTATTTTCTACAAAAAAAACATGATTTGAGGTTGGACTATGACGACATGTTAACAGTTTAAATTTGCATAAAAATAAAACTTATGAGGTTGAACTATGTTAAAACTTTTGAATCAAACTATTGACTTCTTGGACTTGCATTTGAATAAAAATATTATAATTGTAGTTGCAATTGTAATTGTAAATAAACATATGTATATGAAAGTGTGTGTTACGATATATGATATATCGACACTAAAGTGTTTTTATTTTATTTCAAAAGTTAGCATCAAGGTTATTTTATCTTGCATGTTATAATCATAAACTCTTTTTTGGTCGGTCTAGAGTTTGAACAAATTCTTTTTGAGTAAAAGTTCCATTTATTCATGGAATTACCTAGCTAACTTAAATTAAGTTGACATTTTCACATAGTCAAACACATTAAAAAAAAGGTAGGATATGATATGAGTTATGAAATAATGATCTCGGTAAGCTAAGGTTTTATAAATAGTAATATTATTTTAATAAATAAGTTTCAATGATTACTAAATCTATTTTCAAAACTGGAGGTTTCAGCTTTGAAGCCTTAAAACAAGTTTTGATATTTTATGGGGCGAAAAATCTTTTTTTATAAACAATTTAACGATTGTGGACTTGATAAGTTTATAAATAGTAACATCACCACTATTGCTTTGATTTATTGTAGGTGAGGAATGTAGTTGTAGTTGTTGCTGTTGCTGCCGCTGCCGCCGCTGCTGCTGCTGCTGCTCGCCGCTGATGCAGCTGTTGCTTCCGGCTGAATGTTTAGTTTCGGAATAACCTGCTCGTTATGTACATATTGTTAAATATAATGAAAACCCCCGTGAAGTGTTATGTTTATTGATCAACCATTTATAATGCATATTACATGTGATAACCTAACCCTAATGGACCCTAACCCCATATAAGGCTTGGTTCATATATATATATATATATATATATATATATAAAATATATATATATATATATATATATATATATATATATATATATACTAGACGTCGAAGCCCGCCCGATGGGCGGGCATGACTTATAAATATCATTGGAAAAAGTAACTTGATGAAAATAAACTCTAAACATACCAAATTATTTTTTTAATGCATTAAAAATGAAAAGAAATATATGTTCATATAAAAGATATAAAAAGTCAATATATATAATTGTAATAAGAATGACTTATAATTGGATCAACAATTACTAAACTATTAAAAGGTTTAAATTTATTGTTTAGAAGATATAATATTATTTAAATTATAATTCGAAATTAAAAAAAAAATATTATAAGAGATGTTACCTTTTTTTTTTTTTTTTTGGAAGGTATTACTTAATGTTAAAGAATATATAAATGTATGAATTTGTCTTTTTAATTCATTAAGAATGAAGAATACTTGCGGGTTAACAATTATTGAAATGTTTAAGATATATATATTTTAAGCTGTTGCGTTTTTTATTTATTATTATTATTATTATTTTTTAATTATATGGATGCTTATTTTTTAATAATGGTTTTTATTGGTGAATATTTTAAGAGATAGTTATTTCAATAAGATGAAAGTAGTGTATGTTAATCATTACTACTTAAAGTTTATAGTGAACCTACACATGGTCTTTTCATTTCACTTTATTTAATTTTGTTATAGTATTAGTTAACAGAAATTCAGTTTTAAGGACGGGGAGCTTAACTAATATTTTGATGGTATTAGTTTACGTTAAACAAATATATACATGAAGTACTTACTGGAACTCTTGGCTAGCTTTGCAACCTGCATATTAATGCCATAAAAATAAATTAGAATGACACGTTATATTAAGCCCTCCCGGGCATATAGATAGATAGGAATGATATGACCATCTTCAATTAGTGACCACCAAAATAGCTCCAATTAGTGACCACCAAATGTTACTCATGAAAACGGTTTTTGATTTATGTATTAAATCCTTCGTTACTGGCTTTTAATGTAAATCATGGATCAATACTTGTAAAAAAAGCGTACATCCATAGTGTCAATGTGTCATATGTATATAGTTTGCCATTTAATAAGCCAAGTAGTTTTTAAACTTGTAATAATAAGCAAATCTTAAACACACCATTAACAATTAATATATGCAACCACATACATTTATCACATTAGTCATCCTAATCAATCTCCGAGTACACTTTACCCATTAAAAAGCAACAACATCTTAATCATAATAATGTTTCATATATCCAAGGTAATATAGTAAATTTAATAACAATGTAATTGTTTTGATGATCTGCATCTTCAAAATCACTCTCAAAATCTTTAATATATATTTATTTAATTTGTTTTTCAAAACCATAACTCTGGCTACTTACTGCCAAACATAATCATGTTGTAGTCCCAACCTGCTCCAAGTTCGCCTTCTTCCCGTAGACGTTTGTCCAGTGTATGCGGAGTGTGTGCGGAACTGGTATTCCACCTCATACTTGCCAAGATACATCTCAGGGTCACATTCTAAGAAACTAAAGGCCCGTAGTTGTATTTCATCAATTAGTCAGCACACTGATTGTGACATCTCTTTTTAATACGTTATACAACTTCATTGATTATAGCTTGTGCTTCTTCACTATCACGCTCCTCAATTTCTTTACAAATGCGTTCATGCTTCCTTTCTTTAAATTCAGTTGCAAGTCTTTTCTTTTTTGCTTCTTCAGTTTTTTTCCAAAGCTTCAACCTTTTTGTCTTCTATTCTCGTTCCTGGAAAGTAAAAGAGTTCATAATCAGGGGGAGAACATTATTTGCAAGTTAGAAAATAGCTAACAATAAAACAGGTTTAATAGATCAAAATGTCTTTCATATCTACTAAAGTAAATATAGTTCAATTGTCATCTTATAAAAGTAATTATCTACAATATCTACAACAATTATGTGACGTTCTACATTGCTGTTATTGGATTTTTGGTCTTGAAGGTTCAGTATTTGATGCTTGTTCCAGTGGTCTGCTATTGCTTCAAGTGCTGTTTTGTCTATTGGTTATTACTAAGACGGATTCTGGATGCTGCTTATGTTGTGAATTAATGTCTGTTGAAGCTTCAGTATTTGATGGGTGTTTGATTTATACTGAGTTCTTGGTGCTGATGAAGGATATTGCTAAGTGTACTCTATCCTGGATTTTCATCTTTTGCTGAATCAGTGTATGTTGGTGGTTCAAGAATTTTTGGTTAGTAGTCACTGCGTAGTTTTGTGAGTATATTTGCATGAAGGGAATGTCTGGTCTGCTGTTTATGGATGTTGCTGAGATTGGTATGCTTCTTATTGATTTCAATGACTGTTTGGTTATTATTTTGCTGGAGGGTGTTAAGTTTGAAGCTGATTACTATTGTCTAATTTTGGCTTGTACTTCCACTTGATGTCATTGGCAGCTATTTTGGTATTGGGGTGGGGTTATCCATAATAAAAAAACTAAGAGACAATGGAGGCAAGAACTTGTTAAAATTTTACTGAGCGTATGGTAATGGATATCCACTTTTGATTTAGTCACTGCATTTGAGCAATACAATTTTTTTTATGAGATTTGCTTCTGCATTAACTAAGTCTGCCCGTACTCATCGTTGTCGCTTCAGACAAAAGATCCAGCCCAACGCTTGAACCCACAAACACTATAGCGGGTGGCTTAAAATGTTGTTTCCTTGTGAATTTATTAAAAAAAAATTGTATCTATTTCTTTGACTCTACCAAAATAACCACGTGGTCTACAGCAAATCATGTTTCACAACAGTTCATTTTATTGGAACCAAATTTGACATATCCTAAATGCAGAAGTTAGTTTAAGGTTTTCATTTTTATTATGGAATCATTTTGCTCGTCTTACCCACGTTAAGCGAAACCACGACACTCCGTCCACACACTTACCCAGTGAAGACTGATTTAACTACAATGGGGTGTTTGGCATAAGACAAGCCATCCGAAACTCCCTAAAGTAGCCTATTTGGAGAGAGTTTCGGATGGCTTGCCTTGACCACCCAGTGCAATAAGACTAATATATATTAGTTAGGGTCATGTTACATGTAAATTCTTAAATAATCATAACTCGCCAAATACTTAGGGTGTTAAAACATTAAACCAAACCAAAATACTAAATACCAAACATACCTAAAAGAGCTGAAATGTGTATTTAACAGTATCTCATGCAGTTTGTTTTTTAAAATTAAGGCACAACGATTGTACCTCCCCGCTGAAATGATGAGGGCGATTGCAACCTCTTTATGGCCAATTAATTATGCCGAAGAAAATGTCCAAACGTACAACACCTTTGGCCATCTTCCGTGACCCGCATCACATGGCTGCAAACAGTGTTTATTGTAAAAAACAACAGGAGATTAAAGAAAAATAATAAATTAAAATAACCTTACGACACTTTCAATTCTCTTTGGCTTTTATGCGGTTGCCCTTCTTGTCCTCCCAGACTGCAAAGAGAATATAGGCCTGGTTTAGAATAACAACAAACATTAGAACATAAATTATAAGAACACCTTAAACATAACAAATTTACCAAAATTACTCAAGAATTAGTCGATTCCATCTTGTTCTTGCAGTCAGTTTTACTAACCTATAATCAAAACGGATAAGCAGAATCTTCAGAGATGTTGCATGATATTGAATATTACCATATCGAAATAAATTATATCAAAATAAACCATATCAAAACATATGATATAGCCAGAACATTAACTATAAATAAATCAAATGCTAACCCTCAAAACTAATGTTTTAAGCACCCTCGAGATGAGTCGATACTTATGGCACAACTCCAACACCCCATACATCTGCCTGCCCACACATATGTTGAAAATACATTAATGTTTATACACTTGCACCTAAAGTTAGAGGAGGCACAATTGGTGGGTCAGCGGGCTAATGGGTCATATGGGTAATTTTGTATGAATCTGGTCGGGTGACCCAAATCACTCTGTGTCCAGAACTTCCTTTATGGATTTCTTTAATTGGTTCTTTCCAGTTGCTAAAGACTCCAATCAGTTCTACATTCTCTCCCTGTGATTCAAGAAAATTTAGCACTAAAAAAAAAAGATAAATAATTAAATCAATATATATCACATGGTGTAGCATTAAACCACTTAACCACCACCAAATGGCCTAGTGGTAAGGTGCTTAGTTTCCTCACAAGAGGTCAACGGTTCAAAGTTCAAACATTGGTAGGTGTGTACATTTGGGAGTGGCCAAGGAAGGGTCGGAAACGGTCCCGGGATTAACCCGGTGAGGCCGCGTACATCCTTCAAAAAAAGGCTTGCCCTCCCTGGGTAACTCATCCGTTTACCCGTTTACATAGCATTAGAAAGTGTATTGAAAAGGGTGATTATCTCTACGAACCTCATGTCCATTCTACACAAATGTCACTGAATGGGTTGCAGGTCCATCATGTTTTCCGTTTTCCACCATAGATATGAGATCCCAAGTTGCCCATGCAATTGCTGCTCTACGTACATAAGTAAGCATCTGCTACTTGTTTTAATCAAACCCTATGAAGTAGACTTTGAAATAGCTTGGTAGGAGTGAGAACCTGTCATGACTGCATTTATGCAATCCAGTTACATAATTGTAGGCTGCATGAAGTGAAGTATCGATCATCCAATGAAGGTATGCAATCACACATGCGGGGGATCGATCAAAACCGGTGGTACATGTAACATAAACATAATGGTTCATTTTCAGCAAGCGTAAAAGAAGACCAACACAAAATGGAAGTTTGCTCCTCATATCAAAAGAATCTCCTTCCCTACAAAAAGAAATTAGATATGAACATGTCAAAAAACATTCAAATACCATATAGAAGTGTTGAAATTGAATACTTTGAATTACCTTATTGGATAGTTAATCATAAGGATATTGTTTTGTTGGCATGCCTCGTTAATGGAATTTGAATTTATTTCCCAATTCTTTGCTTCAACTCCTCCTTGGAAATTTAGTACAACAGTCACTCCCTGGTGCAAAAGTTCACCAATTCTTGTCAGTAATTTATTTAGGAAACAACGAAGTCAATGAACCAAATACTCCAAAGATTTAACATAAAGGCATTGCACAATAAAAGAAAGTCCTAAAACCCCACAAATGAAAATAATAGTGATCTAAAGTGATATATCCAAGCACGATGGACTGAAAATAGCAAGTTTGTTAGTGCTCACGACAACATTAGCCAAAGTCTCTATATCAGCTTCTGTTTGTATACAAACTATGATCCGTAAGAAGAAGATATCAAACCTGAGATGGCTTTAGCTCGAATTCATCCCATTAATGTGATGAACTACTTCCTTCTACTATCCAAGTCCCAGCATAGATCAATGCCCAAAGATCTTGATATAAATTATTCATGAAACTACATAAGCAATGGCTGCAAATGACGCATAAAAAAGCTGCAGAAGTTCCATTCTTTGGATGAAAATCATCAAAGTCTCTCCGTATAGTACATCGGTAAGTAGCACCATACAGTGCACATGTAACCACGACGATTGCAGTTGAAACTGTTAGTTCATAGCTATTGGTATAATGAATCAAGGAAATAGGCAAGCTTGCTAAGGTGCCAACAATGGCTGAGATTACTGTGGCTTTAACAGATTTCAGTTTTTCTTTGTATTTGTTCATAGTTTGCTTTGCGTCTCAGTTCCTGCAATCTTGAATGTAAATCCATAGTTACGTTACATTGAACTTCATAATGTTATGGTAAAATAAAGAAGAAACAGACCTCAGAAACACTGGTTTCGAGCTGACTGATATATTCCATCATCTTCGTGGTTTCGGTTTTTTGTGTTTTTATTTCAGCAAACTGATTTATAGTTGATGGCCCATTCTTCAATATACCACAATTTTTACTCGAGCTTTTCGTAACAGTAATACCATTGAAGTTAAGGGGGTTGCTGCATTTTATAATAAACGAAGGAGATGATTGTGGTGGAAATGGTCTTAATCTTGTGTGAAATGGAATATTTGCAGAAGAAATGGGAGTATTATGCAATCAGAAAAAGGTGGAATCCTAACCATTAAGTGATTCAGGTTAAGTTTACGATGCACGGATCAAACGTATATTTTTAATGCACGATGCCAGGCAACTGAATGTGTCTTATGGAACAGGACTGATTGAAAGGCAATCTTGATAGTAAAAAAGAGGCTAATCTGAAATCCAGTCAAACTTTTTTTAACCTCAGTTAGCCAATCCACTAAGATGGCTATCATTTTCACATTAAAGTCAAGTTGGGAATCCAAACACTCATAAATATATAAAACTGAAAACCCCAAGAGATAGTGAATGCATTAATATCTTACACTCAAGCTAATGGCCAAGTTATAAGCTATCAATAACGAAAGGCGTCCTCCAAAACTCATTATAAATGGACTCCCCACATATGTTGTAGTCAGCAAGGGTATTGCTTCTGTTGTTAACAGAAAACCTAAAGTACTGATAAAAGACATACTTGGGTCTAAACTGGTTTATGCTAATAAAGGGGTTGATTAATAGTAATGGAAAATTTTATAATAAAGGGGGTGTTTGTTTCGGCTTATATATCCGGCTTATGGCTTATTTGGTTTTGGGCTTATGCTCAATAAGCTCACTTTTTAGTGTGAAACTTTTCGGCTTATATAAGTTTTGAAATATAAGCCAAAACAAACACCCCCAAAGTACTAAAACTAACCTACGAAATTAAAAGGATCTGGAAAGCATATGTAAAAACTACCTGCCAATCTACTGTGTCGTAGAAGCTATACCAACAATAATGAAATTCCCACTGCTCCAAAAGTGCAACGCATCCAATGTCGGGTTATATTCCTTGGCTACTGGTGTTTGGCAACCTAACAAAACAACAGTACAATTTAAAAAAGAACAGTACATTGTTTAATTGCACAAAGTCACGATCAACCTCAAGTTTTTTGAGCAAGGGGTAATGATTATATACCACATCCAGTAATCAAATTCGGAGGCATCATGTTTTTGTCTCATCAAGTACTCCTTGGCCGGTTCTGAAAGGCTTGCAGCTGAACGACAGTCATATCGTCAAAACCACAACATTTGGTTGAATGCCAAACAACTACTATTAGTTATATGCTAGGTGCTGGTATTTGGATCATTTATAAAATGATGAATAAAGAACATGCCAGCCAAAAAAAAAAAAAAAAAAAAAAAAAAAAAAAACACTATATGTTCAACTGTAACATGATAATATATGTTCAATTTTGTGTTTTAATATAAAAATAAAACTCACCTGCAGTTGTTAGGGTTTGCTTGTGGTGGTAGGTGGTGATTTTGAGGTGTGATGAATTGACATTAGGGTTTAAGGGATATAGGGTTGGTGAAGATTGACGTTTCAAAAATATAGGCTCGGTGATTTTGAGGTGTGATAATTGACATTCGGCTTTATCATTTTTGATTTGCAAACTGTAAAACAAATACTGTGTTGATCCAATGGTTGAGATGTTGTGTTAGTCTTTGAAACAACCCTAGTTTGAATCCTATCCGCATCACTTTTTAAAACATTAATCCGATTTTCATAGTTTAAATACGTGCTTACGTGGACACAATGCGATGATGTGGCATTAAAATAATTACATGGCATTGAGGTGGCATTTACGTGGCATTATCTACGTGTAACGCCTCCTGTTATATATAATGTAGAGATATATATATATATCTAATATACCTATAATAATCACATGTGATATACTTTATAAATGGTTGATCAATAAACATAACAGTTCACGGGGTTTTCATTATCTAACACATATTAGTAGTTTACTAGCACTCCTAAGACTATAATAGTATTTGTGTGGCTATGGGTTTACATTGTTAATTAGACATGTTGATCACACAATAATATTGGACCTCGTTATGACCTAGCTATAAATATTAATGTGTTAGAAGTTTTAGAAATGAAACTTCTAGTTATTTGTGTTGAATAGTCTAAGCACTTTTGATATGAATATTGTTTCTTGTTATATGTTGGTCCTTTCCTTAGTTTGTTTGTCTATCACAACTCTTTTAGTATCTTTGCTTGTATTTAATTAGCACTTTTGGAGGACTTGAATGTACACCGGCGTTGATCATGAGCCGCCAAGTCACACGATATAATTTAGCCTTTAGCATTTTAGCAATGATAATGGTTATGTAATAACTTGTTATTATGCAATAAAACAACAATCTAGTATGATGATTGATTCACTTTGAAGAGGAATTACCAACATAGAAATGATTTAATAGTAAGCGGAGTATAAGGAATTAAGGAAGTAAGTGAAAAGTGTTGGAGTTGTGGATAAATATTAATAGTCGTATGTCTAGTATCGAACCCGAGACCTCGGGATTGCACACATTACAAATGAGTATTAAGGAATAATAATTAAATGTATTTTATATATTTATTATTAACACAAGAACTTAACGACCGTTAGTGTTTTCCGTTAAATGACTAACGACCGTTAAACGCAAATAAGGAAAGAAGTGTTTGTGTATAATTAGGAAACAAGGAAAAGATCTAGAACCCTCTTTTGGGTTAAAGATCGACCGGCCATATGGGTTGGATCGACCCATGCTTTGCTTTTCCTCCAAGTTTTCTAATTAGTATATAAACAAACTCAAGGGTAATTGTTTGGCTAATCTTTTGTGCACACAATTATCCCTAAGTTTTCTCTTGTTCTTTCTTTGGTCTTGCCGATCGTACAACACCCTCTTAGGGTTTGTGGGATCGATTTTTGTTAATCAAAAATCATATCTTGTGTTTTACTTGCATAACCTTAATACGGTTTAATTTGTGTGTACAAGAACGAGGTAATTACTCACTATAGTAATTATCAAGGGATCGATTAACAAAACGGTAAGGGGTTAATCATTGATCCATATAAACCCTAATTAGGGTTCTTCATATTGTTCAAGACAATTGCTTTTGATTCTTGTTCGGGCTAGAATCACAAAGGTTCGTTCTTTATTTATGTTTAAGTTAATTAATATGTGTTATACTTGTTTACTCGCTTCCGCATTCTTGTGTACTTTGATTATGGGTTTAATATATATGATTGTCATGATTACTAAATTCCAACAGTGGCATCAAGAGCCAGGTTTAACATGTAATTAATTACTTAAACAATAAAAAACGTATCTTTAAATTGTTTAGATTATTCATGTTTTTTTTAGGGTTTTAATTATTAAAAATTTGTTTTTTTTTAATAAAAGTCGAACCCTAACCCTAATTGGGGGGGGGTGTCGATTTACTCCATGAACCCTAATTAGGGTTTGTGGTTTTCATAATTAATTGTGATTAATTAGAAACCCTAGGTCTTTAAACAATTGTTGTGTTATGTATCTTGTGACCTAATTGCTATGTGATATGCATGAATCCGTGACAAAACATGCATGTTAGTCACGGATAATTACTTGAATTAAATTGTTTATATGTTTGCTACATGTTTAGATAAATCTAAAAAATTAGGGAAGACCTAGTATATTAAATTAATGAATCGGTTATGTGCAACGTGGTATATTATCATTAAAACTTACGCGGCCAATTGTTGGCGACTGTGGTCCATTGGGTACAATGAGCTCGAAAACCAATGGGAGTTTTATTGATTCTATACATAATAACTCACATATAGATTATTAATAGGATTTGTTTAAAAGGTTGCATGTGGCTAGATGTTTCACTAACAATTAATTGTTTTCTTATTAGTTGATTGTTGTTTTCTTTTAAATTACTTGTTTATTGTTTTTTTTTATAAATGTGTTATGTTAAAGTAAGCAATAAAAAGGGTAATTTTCAAAGAAAAATTAAATTGGACTAATAATGGTGAAACATAAAGTGATAAAGTATCGATCTTGCGGTGTCTTATGTGCCGACAGTGGTTCGCTTCGCACGGTAATTTGCTCCCAGGCGAGACTAGCAAGATCTAAACTTTGTCACTTAATTTTTAAGACTAAGATCATAAACTTTTGCTTGATTGATGTTTTTGTACAATAGTGTGTAAAAGGCGGACCAAAGTTGACAAACTGTGTGGTGGGTTTATCTGGAGAGGGGTTTTTTAAGAGATCCGCTCCTACCGGCTCTCCGGACCCGCTTGTGCGTCAACTGCGACTTACCTATATCACTATTTACGTACACTATCATCTTAAGGGTGATTTACCTCAATTCCACGCGCCATCTTTGTGGCAAATATCCGAATAACATGTAAGAGTAGGATATGTGGGCGATAATTGTTGGTACTTCTTTAATTGGTGAACCCAATACCTCAAGTACATAGTTTTGATTTACTCTTAACTAATTGGTTAATAAAAATTGTTTTGAAAACTAATGATACAAAGATGAGTGCATGCATCTTTGTACATGTTTTTGTCACATCAAAAACTAAATACCCTAAATTTAAGTTACATGCCATCTAACTATAAGGAACACTTGAAGTTAATTTTGGGTATGCGTGAGACCTGGACCAAAATTAATGACAAGGTAAATTTCCGAGTGTGCGTGAGACCACACATGGATGAATTTACAGTTTCTAAGTTAGACGACTTAATTAAGCTGATGCGTGAGACCTAGAGCTTAAGGCATGAGATGGGATGAAACATGCTTACATTGCAAATTGATGAATCAATTTGATGTAAATCCCATAATGATCTAGGAATTGGAAAATTGTTTGCCAATTATTGTTCGACAGATTATCTAGTTGAATACTATCATTACTAGCAGATCAACTGATGTAATGGTACTATGACAATTAGGATCCTAGCTTTAAGAAAATACTATGGTTAGTATGAATATTTACCAATGGGTATTTTATTTTCTTAAAGAGTAATTATCGAAAATACTAAACTGAATTTTGCAAATTCTTTAATTGTATTAATGCAACGATAAACCGTAAACAAGGGTTATTCTTTATAAGTAAATTGATCTACACCCGTAGGGGTTTTGGTTAGAGTCAATTTCATAAAAAAAGAATAAACCAAGTCTCCTTTCATATGAGAAGCGTGAGACTAAATCCTATTCCTTTTCATGAATGAGAAAGGTATGATGGGAAAAAATTAGAATTGTCTAAATTCTAAATACATAACTCATAGCAAGTTTTAATCGTTAAGGTTGTTGCGAATTTATGAGTTATTAAATTAGAAGCTAGACTAATTACCGCATAATGGTAAAGGACAAACTAGTATAACTAGTTGTTTTGTTTTGACCATTTAAAGTACTACATACAATTGTTGGAATTGTAGACCTACTAAGGAAGAAATTGCATGTCAATTTTTCAAGTTAATAGTAAGCAATGTGATGAATCACATTTGGCGTAAATGTGGATAGTCCATCAATTACGTAGTAGAATACAATTTTTTAGAACCTAAGTAAATTGTTATGAATAGGTTTTGTCAAAGATGTAGGAAAGTAACAAGGACACTCTTTCCTTTCACTGGTTTATGAAACACTTATTATGGTGTCAAATTCAGTGGGAGTTTTGTGTTCTCATTACTGAATAAGGGGTTATTGTAAGTTCTCTAATTCAGTGGGAGTTACAAGATTTATTGTCTTGATTGTAACTCAGATTATCTTTTGAATGCCTCAAGATAATTACTTTCCAAATATAGATACTATTATTTTCAAGGATAGTCATGTGTGTTTCCTTGATTGATTGAGTAACTCTATATCTACTAGTTATGCTAATGACGCAAATCATATTGATCACATTAAACAAACGCATGTAGTATTGTCTATGTGGTACATGATGTTGTTCCATGCACAAGTGGGAGAAATCTTTATTGTGTGCAAGGTACAACATATAAAGAATATGATTTTGTAGATTCTCTTAACTGCAAGGTAAGAGATTATTGCTCTAATATGATTGTACATATCTAGTCTTAAAAACACTTGGAGTTAATTTTGGGTATGCGTGAGACCTGGACCAAAATTAATGACAAGGTAAATTTCCAAGTGTGCGTGAGACCACACATGGAAAAATTTACAGTTTCTAAATTAGATATTTATTAGAACTTGTGTCAAAGTGATAACAAGACTACTTCAACTTCAATATTTATGTATTATTGGAATGACATAAATGCATGAAGTAATGTAATACTACTTCAATAATTATGTATTCTTTGAATGACATAAATAAATGAAGTAATAAGTTAACTTGAAAATACTATTGAAACCAAATGATGGTGTTCATGATTACTTTAGTTATAAATATTTATACTGTATTGTAAAGTTATAAATATGAAGTCTTTAAGACTTAGTATAATCTAAAGTAAGACGTTAACTTGTTATGTCTTCTTTATTAAAAGACATATACAAGAAGTCATTGAGTTGATTAATGATTTATAACGTGTAGTGAGATTATAACGGTTTGTGATTGAGACATGAACATAAAGTGACTTATTTAATAAGTACTTGAGTTATAATGCATGCAAGAGGCTTGAAATTCTATTTCACCATTAAGATGACTTAGTTGGGAAATAGGTAAGCCAAAAGGAATACAAAGTTATCTTTCATATTGTTAGATTATCTCACAATATGAGTTCTAATGAAATACCACATATTTGTGGTGTGTTCAGTTAGGAAAATCAAACTTTATTTGTATTGTTTGGTTAAAGATAACTATAACTTCTTCTCTTCCAAAAGTTATCAAGGTTAGGAAATTGAGTATGGATTGAATATACTCAATTAGACTCCTAGAAGATTTATAAGACATCATTTATTATGGAATGTGATGAATCACATTAAGTCTTTAACTGAAGTTCTGAATTTGTTAAACTTCTGGTGAAGCTAGATATTAACAAACGAATGTCAGGAACTATCAAAGTGTATTTGTAATGTCCCAAATAAGAACAAATTGGTGTTGCTTAACTTGCTAATTATTTATAGATAGTCTATAAATTACAAAAAGCAAGTGGGAGTTTTATCTTGTAGAGATAAAGTTACAAGATACATAATCTTCTAAAATACACTAGCAAATATCATGATGAGATTAGACATGTAAATGTTGGATCTCAAAGATGATAGAATTCTCATTCATAGATCCACTTGGATATCTCAGATATTTGATTAATATGCTGAGGATTATATGATGAAGTATTACCAAATAATGAATTGGGTAAAATTACTCATACTATGAATGTTATAGATGCTGTTCATAAAGATATTCAAATTTTACAAATTTGGTTTATCTTAATTCTTAATAGTTAGAGAATGATGATGAGTTTATTTAAAGATAGAAAACCCTAGTGGTTTAAATCTTTATGTAGAAATCATATGGACAATATTGTACACATATTTAATGTATGTCTTGTGACAAGATTATTAATCATACTTAAGTAATTAACTATGATTGAATACTCTTTCATAAGCACATTAAATATATTAAGATAATAATTGTCATATCTATTTTCATTTATATGAAAGATGACAATAGAATATCAAAACTCTTTCTTGACTGATTACTTGAGCGAGGACGATAAGTAATCGAAAGGATTTTTGAATTCATAATTATTTTGGAAGTGTACAAAGTGTAATAATCCATAAATGGATTAATGCATGCATCTAAGAAATATTCTTATGTTTAATTATTAAATCCATTGTTTGATTTATAATTGAAATAAGACAATTTCTAAGTATTCCTAAAAGCTAGTGGGAGTATTATGTTTAAATTTCTTAAATAATGTATGTTGTAAAACATATGGGAAGTAACATTCCATGTAAGTTAAAATGTTAAGTCTTAACTTGGAATGAAACTTTACTTGAAGAATTTAAGAAGTAAAACATACAACCTTGAGATATATGTTTATTATTATAAACATGTGTGGTAATTAAATCTAATAAGACATAGCATATCATTTAGAGAGTCTAAATGAAAAATATATCTTTTGATAAGTTGGAACATAAATAAAATCTATGATTGATTCTAGGATTTTCACGTATGTTATTGTTGTATCATGTTTGAATGCAAAATGATTTGACAACATTTGATATCTAATAAAAGATATTTGATAAATTGTGTAATATTCTGATCGAATATGTTTGAACTTAGAATAATGATCCTCAACCTGGAATTGCTCCTAAATTCTAAGTGTAAACAATATGGCAAAATTGTTGCGTAATTGTTATGGCCAACAAATCTTGAAAGATTATAAGGCATCGAATTACACAATGGATATTAAGTTTACGGAATAGTTAAAAGCATATTGTAGTTTTATACAATAGTGTTTGTTTGATTGAGATGACACTCAATACTAGTCATGGTAGGATTTGATCCTTGATAATGGCCATGTAAACTAGTTATGCTTAACTAAGAAGCATAGTTGCATTATACATTAAAAGGTTAGAATACTTTAAACTTTAAAATGTTTGAAAGTTTGATTGTCATAAATTGATGGTTGAGGATATCACATCATTTATGAAAGATTGTGTGACTATATCAAGATAGTTGGATACACACATACAAGAATTTAAATAATTCTTGAAATAAGTATTCTCAAAATTTTATAGATCAAAGTTAGTTGATTTATGCCTTGTCAACAAGTATGATAGACATGACTTGAGGCATAATTCATTAACAAGAAATATCATGCATTGATCTAATTAGTGTTTGGATAAAGGACATTAAGCAATTATTATTCATAATGAATTAAAGTACTAGGTACGTTTGTTTTCATTAATAATAAATTGTGTCCTATATTTGCATGTTTAAATCCATGAATAACTTATGTTATTCTAAATTTGTCCATTGTCGGTTAATGATATGGGAATATCATTGAATTAAGACAAATGTGAATGTTGGTGAGAATATACTTGAAAGTATATTGATGCGTAGTCATACCAAATTCACATGATATTCTAAGTGTAGAGTATAGGACTTATCCCAACTAAGCATGAGATTACTTATGGATCTTGTCATCAAGTAATTCATGAAATAGTTATCCTCAGACTTGAGATACCAGATAAGAGTCATGGATGTAGTGCATTTTTGTAAAGCAATCTACCGCTTACCGTAACTGGAAGTTATAAGGATTGTTTTCAGAAGTGTTGCAAAGTCTATGGGTTATTCTTGTAGTCAAGAGAGAATTTGTTCCTTCAAATTTGTTTTGAAGTTTAATACTGCTGGGCCCCTCGTAGGGTTGACAAGGTGTTTGCGTGCGCACGCCCAAAGTCTATCTGGAATATGTTCAGATGTTTTGGTAATCTTGTTCAATCATAAACAACGAGAAACAGAATTGTTAATTAAAGAATGACTGAGATCCATATCTTTATTAACGTGGTATTAGTAACAAAAGGATAATAATAATGATGAATCATTAAAGGTTTTTCCAGGAAACCTAGCTCGAGTTGAACTAGGGGCATTGGAGTGTTGCAAGACGCTAACCAATGTCATTACGCTATTAATAGATATCCAAGTGGGAGCTGTTGGAGTTGTGGATAAATATTAATAGTCGTATGTCTAGTATCGAACCCGAGACCTCGGGATTGCACACATTACAAATGAGTATTAAGGAATAATAATTAAATGTATTTTATATATTTATTATTAACACAAGAACTTAACGACCGTTAGTGTTTTCCGTTAAATGACTAACGACCGTTAAACGCAAATAAGGAAAGAAGTGTTTGTGTATAATTAGGAAACAAGGAAAAGATCTAGAACCCTCTTTTGGGTTAAAGATCGACCGGCCATATGGGTTGGATCGACCCATGCTTTGCTTTTCCTCCAAGTTTTCTAATTAGTATATAAACAAACTCAAGGGTAATTGTTTGGCTAATCTTTTGTGCACACAATTATCCCTAAGTTTTCTCTTGTTCTTTCTTTGGTCTTGCCGATCGTACAACACCCTCTTAGGGTTTGTGGGATCGATTTTTGTTAATCAAAAATCATATCTTGTGTTTTACTTGCATAACCTTAATACGGTTTAATTTGTGTGTACAAGAACGAGGTAATTACTCACTATAGTAATTATCAAAGGATCGATTAACAAAACGGTAAGGGGTTAATCATTGATCCATATAAACCCTAATTAGGGTTCTTCATATTGTTCAAGACAATTGCTTTTGATTCTTGTTCGGGCTAGAATCACAAAGGTACGTTCTTTATTTATGTTTAAGTTAATTAATATGTGTTATACTTGTTTACTCGCTTCCGCATTCTTGTGTACTTTGATTATGGGTTTAATATATATGATTGTCATGATTACTAAATTCCAACGAAGTAAGTAAAAAGTGGTTAGCCAAAGAAGATATATAGTTACTTTGTCTTTGTTCCTTTTCGACATACTCTTTTTATGTGGTGTAATTGGAAAACTATTACTTTCGGACTTTAGGTCAGGATTTGATGTCCTAAGAAGAAAGGGATTAGAAAATAAAATTCAGGAACTAAAAAGCAAGTAAAAGTGATTTTGAATGTCCAAATATATACATCAACATCAAAAATTCTAGAACTAAAATCAAGAATGCTTGTACCATATATTTAGGATCAACATAGATGTAATTAAGGCTATAGCTGCTAAGGCTACATGCAGATTTTACATTAATGACATTGATTCATTATCATCAATAGTATGTAGTTCATAGATGAAATACGTGGTATAGGGTCCAAAGAAGTATGATTATTTGAGGAACCTAGTAATGACGGAGTTGAATCACCTATCCACAAAAATTCTATACATAGGTGCATGTCTCACGTCGATCGGTTTTGAAAGCCGGATAAAAATTCTATAATCGCTTACCTGGCCGGACATGGTCAAGGGGAGATCAAGAATACCCAAGGCCCCGGTTGGTGAGAACCATTGCACTCTGGTGTGGTGGCGTGGTGCCGCCTAAGGTCAGCCCAAGTGATTGAAACTTGAACCTATGTCATAATTTGTTGTTGGCGTATGTGTTGGCGTAGCTCTGTTAATATATATCTATATATATATCAAACGTTATAAGGTTAACTTAAGTTGTTGTCTCTTGCCTAACACCAAATTGCAAATGGTTCTCACCACTGTGCAATATTCATGCCTAATAAACGTTTTAAGACATGAGAGACCAGAACATATGAAAGATTTATATTTTCTGTTTGTGCAAATGTTATGATACAAGATCAAATAAATCACCGCGGTGTTTTTGTTTTTCAGAATATAAATAACTAGCTAGTTGTATTGCAAATAAGAAACCGCGATTAGAATATCAACTCTCCAAGTTCCTAATTACACCATCACATTTCCTATAGTGTTTACATGACAGTACGATTGGCGCAGAAGATTTAAATGCATAGGCAAAACCAAATGATTACAAACAATAAAACCCAACACATAAAATGAAATATTTACATGAACACACGTCAAACAGCAAGAGTAACTGATTTTTTTTTTTTTGGAAGGTGTAGGTGTCTTTCGGAAGGTGACTTTCATTTTTTGGTTGGAGTCACAACCTGCCACTTTGGCAGGCCCTCATCCACCACATGCCAAGACTATGTTGTCTGAACCGGATCCACGCTGGTGAATAAATGAAAAGATGCGACATGTTTAACGTGTCCTATATAATGTTAAACATAATCTTAATCAACATCTAACGAAGTCGTCTAAGACCAATTTGGTTCAATCCATGCATGAGGGGAGAAAAGAAATGTATTTCCCAAAAAACCACTTACATATTCTTGAATATTTTCGCCATCAAATGTGTGACACATGCATGTATCGAGTGAATAGAACACTATCTTCTTATTCTTGACATGCAATTGCGGAAAGAAGATCTTGTTCTCCATTTGTGGCATTTTGGCTTCAACGCAGATACATGTTGCGTCACATATACAAATCATATGCTTTCCGACACCATCAACTTTCTCCCGTTCTTGTTTAGATGCATTGTGTTTAAATACCTCAATACGCTCTCCATACTCGGCCACGCTAACTAGTAAAAATTGTTGATCACATTTTGTTAAATATTTTTTTGTCAATGATGAATAACCTTTAGGGGCTTTGGCTTCAACAAGCTTCCACAACTGATCTGGCTGGCCCAAGTTGTTAAAAACAATAAGCTCTCCTTCTTTACCCAAGGCATAAAGATATCGTCCGTCAAAGATTGAAGAACATATCATGTGTAGGTCTGGGCTGAGATCAAGTGTACGCCAAGTTGGTTCCTGATTTACAAAATGAACGTGAGCATTCCAGTGCTCTTCAGTTGTAAATCCAACCACAATACAATTAGCAGAAGTAGGTGGTGCTGAAAAGGATAAGGTTTCCAGATGATCATGATATCGTGATTCTGGAAGCTTCCGAAAATCATTTGTGAAAGGGTTGAATAATACAAAGCAGCGCAAGTCGTCGCTCTTAAATAACAACCAACCAAAGCTTGAACAGAATATTTTGCCACGGGCAATTGATATTTTGGGTATTTTCTTAAAGTAGTTGTCCCCAAACATCGGATCAATAAAGTTGATAATGTCTCGTTTTTTGTCTATCGCCATGAGCCAAGGTGAAACAAGGGAATACGTTTGCTGCTAAAAGTCATCGTTTGCAAGTAGCACGAAAGTTCATGTATTCAACACCAACACAATGCTCCATAATCGACTCCAAAAGATCAAACGGTATATTCAGGAGGTGTGATTTATGCAAGTCAACCCCATCATCTGTACCTAATAATCTTAACAATATTTCATCGTTTTTTTCCGTCTCTAATGTAGAATCATCTACATGTTGGGCTTCTCCATGGCCATCTTCTAACCTACATAAATAGGGTTTAAGAAACAATTTCCCAGTAAGAAGGGGTTGTGGTATAAAATACCAACATACATTTTCAAATTTCAACTATCTCTTGTTAGTGTAGGTATTAGTCAGTGAAAAATCGCTTTGTGTCCCAAAAAGAACTGTACAGAAGAATCATATGATAAATGAATAAGCTACTTGGTATTTTGAGATAATTAAAAATATATATCACAGATTAACACGAATAAATTTGTAACATACCTGCATTCCCACATTGATATACGGCTTGTTGGCAGCATTTGAGATGGTATACAAAATGGGGTGATGGTATTATCTTTGACATGGTACGAGTATATTGTTTCGCCCGTTTTGCCACGAATGTGTATATAACCACCTAGCTCTCTGGCAATTACACGGCTATAAGATACCAAATTATCACTAGCAAGATCCAAAAACAGTATGGCATCTTTGAGGTTGTCCATTCCTTCCCATAGTGCAAGACTCTTGTGGAAGTATTGGCAATCCAATTCTCCAAAATTGTCATCAGTTATCTCCCACTCTTTGAGGCCTTCTAATTCTTCCCACATTATACTAGTCATGTCTATTTTAAACACATGCACATCAACCGGTTTATTATGTGTTTTGTTAGTTTCTTCTTCAAGATATATAATAATGCAGTACAATTCTGTACAAGATCCCTTCAAATACTCAATTTCGTCTCCACCAATATGATAGCGATAGGAAGGATTGGAACTAAAAGGGCATGGCCCAAACATAATTAGATTTATCACAACTTCTTTATCCGTAACCACAATGTCGACATGCATGACCAATGGATAAAAAGAACCATCCGTATTCAAGCCATATACTTAATTTACCATTGCAATTTGCAACAAGTTAGGCTATGTAGTAATTTACCATCGAAAGATAATTTCTTGAGTTGTTTGGTGTATGACATTTTGGTCCATCTAAACTTCTTTCTTTTACTAACTAGCCTACAAAATAAAAAGGTAGATTTATTGGATCTTGTAAACAAAAAAATTGAACTCGGATCATCGGGAGGAGCAGTCAAACAACCCTGTCTAATAGATCCATAGTCTCCATCTTTCAAAATCAAGGTGGGGAGGCGTATGATCTTAGAAGTCACTAGGTTCCAAAGAGACCACTTAATGTTGTGCGGATGGTTAGAGAGTATTACCCATCCATGAAAACACCCTTGGATACGTTTCCCAAGGAACTCAGGGATTTGACACCGATAATGAGGTACCTCATTATGTATAGTGGAGAAAATCTGGTAACTAGTGTCGTGTTCTTTGTCTTCTAGATTTTCGGCAACCAACCATGGATATTTAGGAGATAAGGGGGGCAGTCGATCGCATACTAAACCACCACTCGAATTACGCTCCATCCTAATTTAACATGTTCATAACAATATTTAAAAGTTACTTAATAAGCATTACACTAAGCTAATAACAATACCACTCCAATTACGCTCCATCCTAAACAGTCGATAGAATGGAAGGAGAACCTGTATTGTGTTTATTTATAAGAGAGACATTGTTTTTCTATTGAATGAATGCAGTTAACGCATGTGTTTAGTGTTTAGTGTTTAGTACTTTACTAACTCTATATATATATATGCTAAAGTACATTTAGAACAGTGAATTTACATATTTGCCCTCTTGAGATTTTGACGTAACTTATCCAGCTTTAAGACCTCGTGTTGTATGCGATATATGTGCCATAAGTGTGTTGCCGTTGAGCCAGGATTTTCAGTTAAGGAGTACTGGTCGTCATTGACACAAAAAGTCAAAGTGATAAATATCGCTTAAAAAATTAATTATAATCTTATCTTTTATTTTGTAAGTTATTCATTTATTCATTTTGTAGACATGTATATATAGAATAAAGGGGAACCGAATGTAAAAAACTATAGAAAATCCGAAATCGGCTTATAATCTAAAAAATTAATAACTGAAGTGAGTTGATTAGGGATGACTCAGCACCCACTAGTAATCCTACTAGCTCCGCATCCGACCGATAGAGAAAACATTATAGTTATCGTCTCTTGCACATAAAAGATAAAAAAGATGCCAAGATATGTTCAACAAACCATTGATTTAAATATCACACTAATCAAATTTGAATAGTTATGAATTTTTGATTCATACCTGAGACTTCTTCAAGACTCGAATATCAAACTTCAATAAAATAACCTCTCAGTCGATTTTTAATATTCGATTGTATGGTTTAACAAGTAGGGTTGGATCAGTTGGAAAACCCCTTGCCTCTCAACCGAGAGGTCAAGGGTTCGATCCTCACTCCCTACAAAAGGCCGGAGGTCCTTTTCTACCTTTGGTAGAACCGGAAGCAGCCTCTCTACCTTAGGTAGAGGTAGGGCTGTCTACGTCTCAACTTCCCCCATACACCGTAACGGTATTGGGACCCATAACCCGTGGAAGACGGTATTGGGAGTTACTTTACTTTTTGTTTTTTTATGGTTTAACTATGAGAGGAGATCCCTATGATGGGAGTAACGATTTAGGAATGAATCTTGACATAATTCCAAAAAGGAAAGCACAAAGAGATTTAGGAATGAATCTTGACATTATTCCAAAAAGGAAAGTACCAACTAAATTTCATAAGTTTCCTTTTTGACTGGACAGTGTTGTACCACGGTTTATTGATTAAAAAAAAAAAAAAAAAAAATTGTAAATTAAACATTTGAAAACATAAGTATTTACAATGTCTATATCCGATAAAAGATCAACAAATACTATATGAAAATCTTTTATACGGTTTTACGTACGTTTCTGAAGCTCCTTTTTGTTGTCACGACATAAAACTTTTTTATTGTAACTTTCTCAATCGCAAATTTCACTACATAATATTCCTTTGTGAAAATATTAATATAGCGTAGATTATTTATCATTTATCACAACTCGTGAATATAAACTTTCACGTTTTCATAATTTACGCTATATAGAAAACAGTTGTAGTTATACAAGATAAAATTGTTGCTAAAAGACTATATAGAAGGAAATACTCTCAAGTTTGTCACACTAAGTGTAGTAAGCATTACCATCGTTACATGTAACTCAACGCTACATCATCTTTTTATTTCACCGCTAAACATATGTAATAAGAGTATAAGACCACCAATATCATTACCCAAAAATACCCCACAAAAATGCAAATATACCTCACAATATACTCAAACTTTCGAAATACAAACAAAACAATGATTTGCAGACGATCGATTCACGCTCAAAGGACCACCACCACGTGTGAAGATGATGATGGTGTGTGGCTTCGTGTGTGTATGTGTGTGTTGACCACCACCATATAGTCAAAAAGTGTCACCGAATCTAACTCCTTATTGACATTTTTAAATAGTGCGGGAAAAAACTTAAAATTTTGAGATTTAATTACTTTTTATAAACAAAATTTGTTTTATAATGGAAAAAAAAAAGTATCCTCGCGCTTTTTATGTGTCACTATAAATAAACTTTTACGCATCTTACTTCTACTTACAGTTATGAAGCATACGAAAAGCATACGAAAAACATATTTTAGCATTTGCCCATGAAAAAAAAGGATCCTCGCGCCTTTTTTTATTTATTTATTTATTTTAAGTTGTTACATGTATACTTTCTTCACAATTAATGTCAAGAAGAAAAAAAAGATTATTGTGCATGTATATTAGATGGTACACGTGTTTATCGGTTTGGTTTTTGAATTGTTGTTCGACTGAAAAATGATCACTTAAAACCAAAGCCGAACCGAACCTAGTGACGATTATATTTTAAATGTATATGTTCACGTATCATTTGTGAAACAGGTATAAATCGGGTGGTGATGGTCGGCTGCTCGGTTTCCCGTATTGAAAAGAAGGATTTATGTGGTACCTCCGTCTTATCTCATAGGAGAGGATAAAGAGAAGGGTTTGTATGTTACCTTCGTCTTATCTTGTAGGAGAGGATGAAGAGAAGTGTTTGTATGGTAATTCCGTCTTATCTCATAAGAGAGGATAAAGAGAAAGGCTTATATGGTAGGTGAGGATGGAGATGATCTCCATGTGGTGAAGAAGCTTATTGAGGTTGCCCGATGAAACTGTGTATGCTTGCTTGCTTGTTGGAGCTTATACTAATTCCCTATACCATATAGTATATATAGGGGATAATTAGGGTAAGAGATGAGGGTCTTTGGTCCTGCCCATGATTTGGGCCACTAGGGCCTTATATGATAATGGGCTTGTCTAAGTCTGGGGACTTAATGGATATAGTGTAGTACACATATGTCATGAAAAACCCAGTATAGTATAGTATGATGCTTGGATCATGATGTTCTAGACTTGTATGTAACGTAGGCTTTCCTCTTTCCTGACGATACAACCGCTTATGTGTGAGTCATGTAATGGAAAAAAGGTGCACAGGTACCTTCGTCTCATCTCGTAGGCAAGGACGGTGAGAAAGGTTTATTATGCCCTGAAAATGTTCCATTTTGTTGATAACTTTCGTGTAGTTTAGCAATCAGGGGCAGGGGCAGGGGCAGGGGCTGGGACTGGGCTGATATGTACACATGTGGTAACTCCCCTAGTTTAGCGCAACATAAATGATTTCCCTAATTTTGTGACTTCTCTATGGCAAAATGCTTCTCACCTGACTCGCCAATAGCCAAACACACAGTTTCCAGTCCTGGATTAGCCGATTCCTAACGTATGACCTGGAGGGGCATGAGAGCCTAAAGGGCCTTTGAGTCTGATGGCGTTTGAGCCTGATGTTAGGCTGCTCTTGGCAGAGACTAAGCCGTTTGAGGCTGATGTAAGGCACTTGGGGCTGATATTGAGCCATTTGAGGCTACTGTTAGGCACTTGGGGTCGATGTTAAGCCGTCAAAGCCTCAAAGGTGTTTGAGCTTGATGTTAGGCCACTCGGGCTCGATACTAAGACATTTGATGCTGATATAAGGCTCTTGTTACCTATATTGAGCCGTTTGATGCTACTGTTAGGCACGTGGGACCAATGTTAAGCCGTTTGAGGCTACTGTCAGGAACTTGGGACCAATGTTAAACCGTTTGAGGTTGATGGCATTTGATCTTGATGGCATTTGATCCCATTGGCGAATGGGCCCGTTGGCTTCTGATCTCGTTGGCGTGTGATCCCGTTGTCGTCTGAGCCCGTTGACGTGTGAGCCCGAAGGGCCAGAGTCTAGGGGTCAGAGATCGGGTTCAGAGACAGGAATCAGAGACCACATTGAACACGTGAGCTTCACGCACAAAGCAAAGTCCTGAGAAGTGTCAGACACTTAAGGCAAAAACGGCTAACTAAAAGCCAACGGCACAAATTGATAAATATCTCCAAACATCAAATAAATATTGTGGAAAGAGATTGTTTATGGCTGTATACATTTAATGTGGGGCTGGCCTAGGGAAGAAAATCTCCCAAACACTCAATCTTCACAATAAATACATACGAATATTCGCATTTGGTATGACTGGACAAGCATTAAAAATGCAACAGTCTCGAAAATGAAAATCCGGCAATCACAATTAAAAAAACTCCGATAACACGTAAGAGTCCGTAAACACCTAGGATGAGATATTAGGAAACTTGTAGGATGACTCATTACCTTAACATGAGTCCATCATCATATTTCCTTAAAGCAGTCAAATAACACTAATGGAATGGTAGGACTTGATAGCATATGGAAGCTTCCGCCCAACTAGCTAAAACCCAGACACTTTATGTTGGCCTAACATAAGCCCACCAAGGCTAGGGCCCCACGATAGACTGGGAAAACGAACTCCCGGGCCACACTCAATCTCAGTCATGCCTGGCAAATGTGCCCAGGAAAACGACATTCCTGGAGAACTGAGCAAGGGTCGTTACAACGAACGAAATGTGTCACTACCTTATTCGTGGAGAGGTAATGCGACAACCATGAATGGATCCCTCCATGCACCCGGCTCAACCAAGGATGGTACACCACGTGTCAACCTTGTCCCTTCCCTTGATGTCCATCATGTGGATTATCCTGGGGCCATTGGATCGCCTTTATAGGTTACTCACAACCCTAAGTGGATCCCTATAAGTACTTATCCATGTTCCTGAAATGGCCCAAGCAATTATCCTCTAACGGATAATACACTGTTACACCACGTGCCCGCTTAGACCAAAAACTATAACTTTATACGCGGAAACAACTCACTTTACGGACATGCTGTCACTCTTTTGACCATTTCTAAAAATACATACACATTCAGACCTTGAGGCTATTTTTAAATATAATTAGACTCAATTACCTTAAAAACGACGGGTGGCGCGACCCGTAACGACTTACGGTTTAAAAGATATGAATTTTTGAAAATCGCCAAAATCTGAAAAACTGTTGAACCGCCAGCTGAGATTTCCCAGCCGCCAGTTTGGAGCCCAAAATGGGGCTGAACCGCCGGTTCAAGTCTGAACCACGGCGGTTCAGAACCTGCTGTTCAGAACCTGTTGTCCACCCGTAACGACTTACCGTTCCTGTCAATAAATTGTGTGCCCCTACTTACAATCCTTCTTAAATACCCATGAGATCAGTGCGATAATTACTCGTATAGTACAACACCTTCATTAGCATTACCTTTTCTTCGTACATATTCCATTTCATAAGTTTGTTACGTTTACCACACAATATTCCATTACATTTTGGCTTTCGTACTTAACTCGTCTCATTTAATTGTTAGCGTTTAAACCACCCCATTTATCTCGTCATTATCTTATTAACGCATCCTATTTAAACATCAAGGTACTCATTTAATCTCGCTTTCATTATAACCTACCATAACGTCATTGTCATTATTATACATTCGTGTATGCATTCACTCTTTCTTCCTAACCATCTCATCCTCATTTACATTATTAACTTATGGTAATTACTTTTAGCATTCAAACCTTTTTCGTTTAATTTTCATTCCTTATATACCGACACTCTTTATCACAACTTCATGTCTAAACTTAATCTCAAGTACCTTACCCTTCCGTTGCCCCGTCTCTATACTACTTTAACATTAGCCTTTAGTCACTAAATATGATGGGACCATATGTTGGTCACATTTCATGTCATTATTCCTTAACCTCATTCTTTAATCTTCAAGTCTCTAAACACTTAATCATTAATTCACTAGTTTCATCTTGTCTTTTCTTGCTATACCTTAGTACGCTTAATGTCATTATGATCTACGCTTAACGTGTCATCGCTTAATTCACTTGCTAGCCCATCTCTAATACCACTTATCATTCCTACTCATATTCCATTACCGTTGCTTTAACATATATTTGTATAATCATAATATAATCACCGGCACCAACCATAGTGCATGGTAAACAATTCGCTACGTGTCATCACCAATCAATCGCCTCTAATTCACAAATTCTATGTTCTCTTATCGTTCATTACTCAAGCATTTCTTAGACTAATACCTTTCCATTTTCTTTTCACTTGCTCTACACCTTTTAATCATTCACCTATCACCTTTAGTTACCTTGACACCATCTCAGAAATGTTCATCTTTTTCATACTTTCATACATATGGATACACACATTTTATTTTGTCTGGGTTGTCACATTTGACTTATCGTCTTCTTGTTTACCACGTTATCCTCTTACTCTATATTACACATGTTCATTCTTTTAATGTTGTCTATTTCAATCCCGATTGATTCACTTTAATCTCGACATGGTTTAACCCAATCATTAGACATGAATTATTTTCTAGACCATATATTGGTCTTTCATTATGATCTAAAACTCGTTCATTTACCCAACTTCTAACACTTCATGTCACAACAAGAATTCTAGTCGTGACCTATCTAATTCAAGTTTCCTTGCAGTTTACTTTTTCACTTATTCTACATATCTCATTATAATACGCATTCGTAGCCACCTTGCCTATGACAAAATAACATCTTATACATTCATGACAACACTTTAGTACATACTTAATCTCATTCATACTTTTAGCCCACATTCGATTATGCTTTCCATAAAAGATAAACGCCACAAAACATTTATACTTCTTTAGTCTATTATCCAATTATAGTTTAAAACTTTTGAACATGTCTATGTCATACCATTCGTCTATTACCGTTGAGGTACTTACTACTTTACTTTAACAATCGATGCAATAACTACTTTAGGTATCATTCCTTACTCATACGTTTCTTTAATATCTAGGAACTATACCTTCCAACAATTCGCTTTACTCAAACATCTAAGTCCTCGCCATGAACACATTCTCATATAACATCTCACGTCCGTCTATAATTCCTCACTAATATGACATTCTATTTTCGTCTTTCCTTAGTAAGCATACTATTTATCCTTTCTATACACATCCTTTATTACTTCTATAATGCGCATTCACATAATCACATAATAACTACCGACACAACCCGAGGTGCACGGTGATCCTATCAGTTAAACACATCAAGTCTTTCACAGACATATATCACATACACACTAGCACATAAAACACATTCATAATTTATCATTATTAAGCTCATTTAGAAATCACATAATCCGTTTCATAACTTGACAATCACATCCTATAACTTACACCATTATTTGCCCGCATTACTTATACTTAAGCTTAACGCATCTACGAATGGTTTAAGTCTAAGCAATCCTAAAGAGAACCTAATTCACTTAAACCGAAGCTCTGATACCAATTTGTTACACCCCGTGCCCACTTAGACCAAAAACTATAACTTTATACGCGGAAACAACTCACTTTACGGACATGCTGTCACTCTTTTGACCATTTCTAAAAATTCTTACACATTCAGACCTTGAGGCTATTTTTAAATGAAAGTAAACTCAATTACCTTCAAAACGATGGGTGGCCCGACCCGTAACGACTTACGGTTTTAAAGATATGAATTTTTGAAAATCGCCAAAATCTGAAAAACTGTTGAACCGCCGGCTGAGATTTCCCAGCCGCCAGTTTGGAGCCCAAAATGGGGCTGAACCGCCGGTTCAAGTCTGAACCACGGCGGTTCAGAACCTGCTGTCCACCCGAATCATTTTTCAAGTTTCGCGCTCGAAAACCCGACCTCCCGAACTCGTTATTCAACCAAACTTTCCAGATTTACTTAGTATATCATTAAGCTCATTTCCATACAAAAACATTTACCGTTTGACTCTCGGAAAGCGTACTTTACAAATTAGACGGGTTATGTAAATAACCCGTTTTGACCCAATTGCACTACATACCATCCATACGACTTTCGTTTTACCTCAAACTTGACCAACATCAATAACTTAACATATCAAACATGTTCCAACGACACTTAGCCCGATTCCAATCCAAAATGGGCACAAACACACTTAAACCAAACACCCCTTTAAACATTGACCGCAAACCATTTAACACACTTGGACACACCGTTGACCATCCAAACTTTACGACGACCTTGACACACATTATACAAATCATAAGAAAGACTCTCGGGGGTACAACCTTATATTGAGCTCGGTATTCTACCTAGCTCCTAATGCTTATTATATTCCAAATCCACTTCCAAATCCTTATGCTATAACCCATGAACCTTTCTTCCGTCGCGCATAACCTACAAGAACATTAACAACTACAAAGGGTAAGCTTACACTTAGTAAGTAACTAGATAAATATATGATTAATACTTCCATTCACATTCATATGCATCAAGAACGCCTTTAATCATTAGGTTCGTACCAACTATTCTCATTACCACTATCATATCAACATCATAATCATATCACATTCAACATAATAACATTTACACAGATGAACATAAACTTACCTTAGGCCTCTCAACCTCATAACCTACCTCTTGACCCTAGCTCAATACCATACCTCCTATTAATCCAAGGCTTAATCCTATAAACTCATTCATAACACATAACATGGAATATTCATATCAAGCATATAGAAATCAAAGTTACTTACCTTGATCATCCAAGCTAACTATCATATCATTATTGCACTACCATAATCATCCTCCTTACTAGTCATCATCATCATCATCATCATCATGTCCATTTTCAACATCATTCTTTACAATATATAAAACCTAATAACATAATAATCAATAACATAAACAAGGGTTAACATAACCCATTAAACATAATCATCTTTCTTTCTACATCATCATATGATCATCTCTTGATCATATGATGAAATCCCACTTTAAACATAACTCTTAACCTTATTAATCATCAATTATAATTACTTACTTGTGGGGATCTTTGCTAAGAAGGACTATGGATATTAGACCTTCATCATCTTCATCTTCATCTTCCTCCATCACCAACTAACTTTTCCCTCTCTTTTTCTCCACTCTAAAACCGGACCTCAACAACACTCAAGAATAATATGGATTTCTCTAGAAATCCCTAGATAATCTTATCTAGACACAACTTTGGTCCTTTGGCAACTTAAACCCCTCAAGTCTCTTTCTTCTTACTTTAGCCACAACTAACTTATAACGTAATTAACACATGACAAGTTAGGTCCTTGAAGTCCATCCCCTTTCTAATTGTGCCACATAATACTTTCATAACCATATAACACATTCTTTGACTATTGGGTTTGACCACTACACAACATTTGTTGACTGACCAATCACATAAGGTCTTTATCCATTTTCATCTAGGGTGGGGTCCAAGTATCCGGAAAACGGGTCTAACATACACACAGAAAACTCAGTCGACTCGTGAGTGTTACCCCAACTCGTGAATCCAGTCACACCTTGGCGTCCTTCTCGTACGTGGGAAACCAATTGATCGACCAACCCCAAACCCTTAATACGTACTTTGCGTAAACAGTAAAGGCCACACTTTATGCTCGTAAATTAATAAATTGGTCAAAGAGCAGAGAATGTGTGAAACAATATGTCACATAGAAACTAAAAATATAATATTGATAAAATACATGCATGGATAATATCATTAACATAAAGTGATCCCAACTGATGTTTCATTTAGTATTATGAAACTGTTAGAGATCTTTATACAAAACACGAAGTAATAAACTAAAAAATCTTATTGTCTTTTTCTAAAGACATCATTCTCTCATTATACACACTACAAATATATATCACACTGCCATAATTCTACAAATGTATTTACAAACACAAACGTACGTGTTGCAGGTGGTCGGTTTAAAGAGAAATATTTTTTTTTACGTTAAGTGTAACTTTCATGGCTATTATCGAAGTTATTTTGTTGACTGGTTTAAAATTTTTTGGCTTACTTATTTACATGGCGTAAACCCACCACCATACTAGCTAGCTCAAAGGCCTTTTTTTTTTTTTTTTCTTTTTTTTAGGTTGATAAGAAAACCTCACGATTATTAACAAATATTAACTCTTTGGAAACTTATTTCATAAACTTGAAAATATTAGTAAGTTGCCAATTAGTTGCCTTTTACATTCTTCGAGTACAAAGAAATTTAATCAACCTAGTATGAACAAATAACATATTTAACTTACAACTCTTAATAAAAGTTCAACCTGCAAAATCAATTACCGTATCAGATTAACAAAATTGAAGAGACGAATCAGAACGACAATTCTAGAGTTTTTAAAAGACTTATCATTAATCTCGTATCAGTTTAGCCATGCATGCCTAATATATGAGCAATACCAGCATCACATAAGTCTAAACATATTGTTCAAGATTGGATTTTTATTGTTCAATGGGACTTTCACATAAAAGCTTTTTGTTTAGAAGTTTTTTAGTGCATTTTTTTAAGTTAGTAAATGCATATCTCCCATAGTAACCTAATTCAACAAAATAAAAGATTGATAACTTATAATAATAATAATAAAAAAATCATGTTCAGTGATGTTGTAGGAGTACTAAGGCTTGCCGTTCAAGTATCTCCACTTTTTCACAATAAACACAATCACCCCCTCATATCCCTTTCAAAAAGATATTGTTCTTGCATCTTTTTGTAGCTTTCAATACTAATCATTTCCTCATTAAGTATTACGTAAATTATTATTAAATTTATCATTTATATAGTTTAAAAAATATACTTTTATATAAAAAGAAAGTCTTCATTTACATTATTATTTACACTTTTAGTCCTAACCTAATGTTAAACTTTAAACTTTTGTTTATTTCAAAATAAACATTTACCTTAAACTTCGGCCGATTAAAAAGTTGTGAGAACTGAAAACCAAATTTTGTATGTATATAATGCAATGATTATACTTGTAAAACTTTAAAAATTAACATTTGATGAGATAGATTAATCAATAATAAAAAAAATGTTATTCAAATCAACATTTTAGATAGTTTTTGAAATCAATATTAATCTACTTATGTGTATTTGTTTATGTTATTTTATACTCATATCATATGCATGTTTTTAATGATAGTGATATTGAGAGATGCCAATAGCATTAGCATGATAACATCTATACCTCATGGTCTTCTATAGCTTACAAAATAATGTGGTATTAGTACTATATGATTTTGTGCATTTATTATTCTTTTCTTTAGTGATATTTATATGTACTTCAAATGTTATTGTCAACCTTCTATCTAAACAATTTTATGTACATATTTAGAGCATAAAATGTTTGAAACAATATGTGAGTAACAACTTTAGAAAACAAAATATCAAATTAAAATTTTTTGATTTTTTTTATTTACCTCGATTTTCGATTCTACATTGCGAGTCGACTAATCTCAAGACGACTAACCTTTTGTATAGCCTGAAGTCGGCGCAGGTGAACCTCCTTGGGCACAAGGGGATTAATTTTCTCCCCGTTGTATTCGAACCCATGACCTCCACTTTGGAACATACTTTATGCTCATGACTTAATAAAGAGGTTGTAAAACGTTAAAACATTATGTCACACAAGAAAGAAGGATATTGCTAAAATACATACATGAATGATACAAAACGCGATCCCAACTGATGTAGTTCAATATTATGAAACTTCGAGATATCTCAAAAAGAATAAACATTTTTTGAAAAGCAATACAAAACAATAAACTAATTAAAGAGTCTTGTTTATCTATATTTCCTTAAATATAACATAAACAAACTATGTATCACTAAAAATAATCTCACACGTATGAACAAAAATATTTAGCTAACTACTCTTAATAAAATTTCAACCGAAACGACATTGCTAGAGTTTCCAAGGACTTATTATTCTCGTATCAGTTTAGCCTTGCCTAATATAAGAACAATAACAGCTTATAAATCTTAACATATTGTTAAAGATTATGGTTTAACAAATTAATTACTTTTGATTTTTATACTTCATTCCATAGAAATGTGTTTAGTTTAGAATCTTTTTCCTATTTTATATTTATGTTGGTAAATATATATACTTTCTTCACGATTGATATCAAGAAGAAAAAAAAGGTATTATTGTGCATGTATATTAGGTAGTTGGGGGTGTTTATCGGTGTTTTGGATTGCTTAGCAGGTTACTCGACTAAAAAAAGATCGCTCAAAACCAAAACCGAATCGAACGTAGATTGATTCTATTTTACATACCAAAGGGCTTGTGTCCTAATGGTACCTCATGTTGTGTGAGAAGCTCTTCAACCAAATGTTTGTGAGCTCAAGTACTGCTTAGGACGTGTCAGATAAATTGTTGTATATATTGTGTGAGATAAATAGTTGTCCTTCTTCAAGAAAAAAAGAAGAAGAAAGATTCTATTTTAGATGTATATAACAAGTAGGGAGGTAAACGAGATGAGACAACTCGCGAATTATTCGAAATCGACTCGTAAACTACTCGGAAACTACTCAAAATCGACTCGATTTAAATGAGTCGAGCTCGAGTTCGAGCTACTCGAGTATATTTTCGAGTCAAGTCCGAGCTCCAAAATACTCGACTCGTGAAGCTCGCGAGACTTATCGAGTTTCAATTAAATTATACTTTTACCCTTTTATATACATAAATTTACTTAATTTTCATACAAATCAAATCGAGTTGAGCTTAATATACCAAGTATTCATCGAGTTCGAGCATGAAATGTGGAAATAATCGAGCTCGAGTTTTATATGACAAGTCGAGCTCGAGCTCGAAATATAAAGATCGACCGAGCCATGGTTGAATTTCGAGCTTGAGTTTTAGTATTCGAGTCGAACTCGAACTTTGCAAGACTCTATCGACTCGGTTTTTTTTTTTTTTTTTTTTTTTTTTTTTTTTTTTTTATTTTATAACAAAGCGTGTTTAAGACCATTAGTATACCTTAAGTGTTATTATTAACATTCAATTCATTAACTAGCTAGGAAGACCATTAGCAAGAATCACAAACATTATACAATATACGATAATAAAGAATTAAGCACAACATTGTAGAACATACAATTATCAAGAATTACTATGAAATACAAAATATTCTACAATGTTAGATGATGCCATTTTTTCCAATCATTGTCTATCACCATACTATATATATCACCACCATAAGTCCATAACACACACAACTCGATCTTTCATCTCACCTTTCACTTTATTTATCTTTCCACCTACTAAAATGCATCACTGTGTGTACTTAGTTGGACGGAAGAATGGTGGTGAAAGCTAATGGTGTTATTAGCTGCAAGCATTGTGGGCGTTCTAGCAATAAACTTGGCATAACAAAAGGGTCCATATTTCATCAGGTGGCGAACCATGAGTCTACTTGCTCGGTAAGTTTTATTTAAACTTATTAACTATGATGCCATGTGATCCGTCCCGAAACAACACTTATATTTAAACAAATGCAGACTCAGAACAGGATGCTCGTGTGTAGTGTGTGAAACCAGGCAAGTGATCACCTGGGTCGTTTCCCAACGAGGTGTGAATGGAAAACTGTGCAAAGCTAGGATTAAAGTGATTGATGAATCAGATATTTGATTTTGCTTTATTTAACAATTCTAAATAACAATTTAAAGACAAATATGCACAATAAAATTAAACGCGAATAAACAAATTACAAACGCGTAATGGAAAAGCTAAAACGGGACAAAAACTAAAATTTATAAAATTTAAAACCTAAAAATGTAAAATTACTTAAAACTTATTTAAAAACTTAAATTATATTTTTTTATACTTTTTATCTATTTATTATTAATTATTTATTATTTAATTATTAATTAAACTAATTTAAATTATAAAAAAATACTAAATGGACAAAGAAAAATCTAAAACTTTTTCTAAAAATATTATAAGATGAGAAAAAGCTAAGAAAATTATAAAAATGAAAATTACTTAATTAAAATTTAAAAAGATAAATTCTATTAAATAGAAGCTATCACTTTATTTCTATTTTTGGTTTTTCTTAAGGCCTAAAAATATTTTTATATTTTTCCTAGATTACAAATGATAAAAGAAAATTATGAAAATTGGATTTATATTTTTCTGATTATTTTTCTATTTATTATGATTTAATTACTATTTTAAAATAATTAAAATTATTAAAAATATCAAAACTATTCAGAAAATTATGAAAATTTACAGATAATTCTAAAATAATATTAGAAAGATAAGAAAAATAAAATGAAAAGTTATCTAAGCTTATAAGGCAGATTTGGGCTAATAAGCAGTTGGCTAATAAGCCAAAAATAAGCTAATAAGCACTAAACTTAACCAAATGATCAGGACAGGCTTAATATACTTAAATAAGCTTAAAACAACTGAAAAGTATAAATAAGCACAAGCAAATAAGCTGATGCAAAGAGTAGCAGCAACAAGGTTTCAGCAGAAACCTTGGAAATTCCCCAACTTTCAAGTCAAATTAAGCTAACCAACTGAGTACTGAGATGCAATCTATGGGGGGCAAAAGTAAGCTAGCCTTGTGGGCTATTGAAAAACACAAAGAACAAGGCTAGAGCTTATGTGGATAAGCCACAAAGTTGGTGAGATCAGCAGACAACACAACTCAGTATACACTGAGTAGTCTGCAGATGTTGTGCTATTTTTGTGCACAACTTGTGCAGGGGTCTAAGCTTCTAAGAACACACTAAGTGAATAAAATGAAGTACAAAAATGCCACAGATATGGTCTTAACAAGCTTGTGGCTTGTATGGGCTTGTTTGAGCTTGTATAGGTCTGATATGAACACAAAAGGTTCAAAATGGCTACACCTAGTGATATTGCTGATTAACTAGTGAAAATAGCTTCTAAGGGATGAGATAAGCCTGTGCAAACTTGGGCTTATGGTCAAGCTATAGTACAACAGCCTTTGGCCTATGAAACAGTCAAAACCAAACACTCCTATATATGTGACTGTCTTGATTTTTACAAATGAAATCCAAAATTTTAAACTAAAAGCCTATATATTATTGATGAACCAACTTATATAGATACTAATAAGCAACTTTCAATAGAGAATTAAGCACTATATTAAGCTATACTAGTTGAGGCTATTTTTGGTTTTTTATATGATTTTTAAGCAAAGTAATGAAAATGATAATAAACTACTGACAAGGCAAATCAAATGCACTTATAAACTAACAATTAGCTTATAACAACAACAATAAGCTACTATTAAGCACTATAACAGTCAAATGAAAAATTAAGCAAAAACTTAGAAAAGCTTACAACTGATGTGAACTGATGCACAAAGAACAAGGAACCAAGGACCAATCTAGCTTGTCAAAAACAAGCTAGATAACCCAGAAAAGCTTCCTGAACTAGCTTATCCACCCAGAAATAGCTTATGTTGCCTTTGGTTGACTTTCATTGACCATATTGAATTCTTGAATTCAGAACAATTTTATACTATAATAAACTTATAATAAGCTATGTAAAGCTTATATAAGCTATTAAAAACAGCTAAGAAGCTATTTCATACACTACTTATTAAGTTTGATTTCTCAGAACAACATGAAAATCAGAAAACTTGTAATGATCATTAACTACTGATAATTTAATAAATAACAACAACAAATACACTAATCTTGACTTGTATTGATTGATGAAATTTGAAATTACAAAGTACAACTACTGGAAATGAAAAATACGAATTATGCTAATTTACCTACTTGCCAAAATTGGCTTACAAAAGCTTCTATATATACAAGACTATGGTGGGATAATCCTAGCCGACTTCCTTGAACAAATCCCCACCATTCAATTGCTCCAATTTCATCTCCTTCGTACACTTGTAATTTTGGCGGGAAATCAGGAAATTGGTGATTATCCTCTGATTTAGCTAGTGGGAGTGGGAGAGAAGCATTTATTGCTTTTGGAGTGTTAGGTAACGTGTAGGAGGAGGGGGAATGAGGTGGTGAGTGGTTTTGGTGAGGTGGGGGGGTGACTGGGTGGTTTTGGCGGGTATGGTGGTTTAGGAGATGAGTCAAACTTTGTTTGACTGAGTTGTTTAACTCAGTCTAATGGGATGGGCTTATTATGGTTTGGGCTTGGGTATGGGTTATAGGATAATGGGTATTTTAGTTTAGGCTGGGTTTAGTTTTTGGATTTAATGGGGTAGTTTAGTGTTTAGTTTAGATCCGGATTTTGTTAAATGTTAAACATAGGGACCAAACTTGTAATTACTGATTTTTGAGGGGCTGAATTTGTCATCTTCCAAACTATCTTCAAAGGATTAAACCTGCCATAAAATAATTACACAAGGACCAAAGTTGTATTTTTTTGCATTTTAAAAACTTTAGGGACCTAATATGTAAATTTGGATTTTAAAGGGATTTGTTTTGTAAATTCCCAAAAGTTATCAAAAGTGTTCCAATTTGTAAGTTCATGCATAGTACAAGGGTATTTTGTGAAATTTCAAGTTTTATAATACCCAGGGACCATTTTTGCCAATTTTGTAACTTGAGGGGTAAAAGTTGCCATTTTGTGTAAACTTTTATCCAGGGATCACTTGTGAACATTTTTGGTTTCCCAAGGACTTAAGTTGACTTTTCATTTATTTAAAACCTTCAGGGACTAGTTTTGACAACTTTTGAAAGCTGAGGGACTGAAACTGCCAATTATGCAAACTTTGTTCGTTTTTCAACTGTTTTTAAACATTTTGCATCTGAAACATATAAAACACAATTTTGTGATAATTTTAGTATTATGATGCATTTCTGAGTGTTTTTGGATGTTTTGGCAGCTCAGATTAGGTAAAAATGATGAGTATTTAGACACTCATCACCATGTTAACAACAGTTCAAATTTACGTTAAAAAATAAAAAAAAATAAAGAAAAAATAAAAAAATTTAAGGTTGAATTATGTTAAAACTCTTGAATCAAACTATTAACTTCTATTACAATTGTAGTTGCAATTATAATTATATATATATATATATATACTAGCTTCATGACCCGCCCGATGGGCGGGTTCGCTTCATATTATTGTTTGACAAAATCTAACTGGACGTTAGTAAATAATAAATAATGGCAAATATGTTAAATTATGAATAAGGTCAAATATGAGGCTTGTGTTCAATAACCTTATTTAGAGAATAAATATTATTATGGATAAAAAGCGAGAAACATGCAAGCATTGGTCATAAAACTCATAACTGAAGCTGTTAATAGATTATATTTGAAATTGGTCAAAGATTGGTTAGAACTTAACCGATCAAGTTGATATTCTTAAGATCAAAATTTTGGGCTTATGAGCTTGTGGCTAATTGGTGTTTATAAACTCAAGTTGATATGCTTAAGATAAAAATTTTGAGCTTATGAGCTTGTAAAAGGTTTGTTTTGTTATCGAGTTTCCCGTTGCGGTCAAAATTTACAACTCATCACATGTAATTATTGCCCAATTATATCTACAAAACAAAATTAGTCGATATTAAATATTTAATCATAACAAATTATTGGGTTTAAACAAAATTCGAACACATAATAAAATGTCCAATTGCCTCAACTATACAACCAAGATCTCTTTAAATCACAGGAAAACAATTTAATGCAACATGCCACTAAAGACTTCATATATTAGGACTATAATGTCCCAATTTAAATTGTTGGATGCTACTATCGCCCCATAGGTCACTTGGAAATCTGAATGCGAGTGCTAACATGGTCGGTTTCACATTTCTCATTGCTAAGAGAGCCTCATCCAAGCTCTAGTCTGCAAATAAATTCAATGACATGTTATATTATAGATAGTAAGAGTACACAAAGACTATTAGTATGAGCTGTAAAGTCGAACGCATAAACAACTGATAGAGCCTACTCAACCTAGTGTTATTTGCTTACTCATTGGTAGTTGAGGGTTGCATCTATTGCTCCAACAAATGTAACGGCCAGTAACCACTCTAATTACAGGTCACTGAAACAATTATGAGTCTATAAGCATTTATACACACTCAAAAAAATAAACTCTTGCAGTGATAAAAGATTGTTCATGTGAAAATTAAGGACTTGGTGATTTCCAACAACATACCAATAACCGCTTAAAGGCATTGCACCGCAGTTGAAATTACCATGAGTTAGAACTCATTATTTTCATAATCTTCTCCAATATCCTGTTTTCCATTTTAAGATACCAAACAAAAACAGCTTACCTAACTTATAACTCATTATTTTCACGATCTGCTCCATTAGTGGCCTTCACTTCAAGTTGTTTACAGTCCTTTAAGCGGGCCAAATTTCATGACTTGCTGGTGAAAAGCATGAACGCGCATTAGCATAAGGTCAACAGGATGGCCAATTATCGACAACTATTTAACAACAAAGGTGGATTTAGATATCATGCGCAACACATTAAGTAACAGTTTTGATACCTAATTAGCATATGTCAATGCAGCAGGGTAACGACCAGCTGGTTTTAATTGCGGTCACATCAGGCTGAACACATTAGACCTAAGCAACATACCAAACATATTGTGTTGTGAGTCAAAATGGAGTATATTATAATGATATAGATGAAACCAAATAAACTAAAAGGAACTAAAACACCGGAAAACCATAAATCTAATTTTATTTTAATGACAAAGACCAAAGTTTTAAAGAGAGAGAGAGAGAGAGAGAGAGAGAGAGAGAGAGAGAGAGTATGGGCTAAGTAATAAATTTAAGTATATTTTAGAAGCGGTAACTAAAACACCTCAGCAGAGGTTAATAAAAATTGGAAGCGGTAACTTCTTTGTTACTCTCGTAACATATAAATAGGACCCACAACATGATAATGTTATTTGTATTTTTATCCATAACAATGTGGCTACTAAAATGAAACATACCTTAACTGCAGAGAGGTCATAAAAGAAGAAGACTCCCGAAAGCACCCGTTGACCAACTTCTGGACCCTCATAATGTTTTGTAACAAAAAACTGCAAGATTCAAAAATTTCATGTGTTTCAGAACACAAAAAATAAAATGCAGAAGCCAAATCACATAAAAAAACTTAATAGACTATTGTCCTGCATCAAATCCTGGTAATAGAAGTTGACGAAAACGAATTACATGAATCAAATCCTAGTAACAGAAATTCTTAGCCTTTTTGCTTTAATGTCCTTGCAGATTGGTGAAGGATCGATATCTACAACGTCAAATGCCCAAAAATAAGGAGTCTCAGCTCCACTGAGATCAAAATTCTTATGTCATAGTCTTTGATGTCTTTCAACTATTCCACCACTAAACTATGTCATAACATCACATTCATAACATCTATTTTTCTTATAGCTAACAATGTACAACTTGCTATGACATTAGAGTCACAATTTTTTTCAAAAGTATACCTTTAAGAGTAATTAGCCCAATTCTTTTTAGGGTGCATGCTAATAATGATAAAGCATTTTAAATGGCGGCACCTCCCATTTCTTTGAGACCATCATAACTTATCATTTACACTTTACTTAATAGCTTCCATCCACTCTTACACCAACCTCATCCAAAAAAGATTACCAAAAGTCTTTTTGTGTCGGTTTGTGGTAGTATTTTTTGTCTATAGTTTCCATTTTAAATCAGATGAAAATGTATTTGCAAAACAGAAACTGACATAAGTTTAATATAAACTAAAATCTAGCATAAAGCAACCCGTTAAATTCAGTTAAGAAGAAGCCTGCATACTGAAACAAAGTTTCGATAATTAGCAATGTATTAACTTTACTAATGACAGTTAAAACATAAATATCCATTCCTACACAACATAGAGACATCTGTTATAAAGCTAAGATGTGGAAAAAAAAAAAAAAAAAAATTGATACCAGCATTTATATTTGCATCATATTTTATATTTTAGGAAATAGTAGTACCTATGGTATTTGTAATGCATACACAAAAAGCGTTATTCTCCATACACAAAAAGCATCATTCTCCAGCACATATTCAAGGGCATTCAATGTGTCACCTGTTTCACCGGATTGACTAATACATAGTATTGCATCATTTCTGTACCCGGGGGCCTGCCCATCCACCATATCACTTGCAATCTCCATGACAGCATGTATACCTGTCAGTGCATCAATATCTCGAGTCTTAACTTCTGAGCACGTAGAAATGTAATAACAGTAGGAACAACAATAACAACGGTTTGAAAAGCAATATTATAGTGTAACTCAACAATCAAATCGTATATGCAACAAACCAACTATGTAAAAACTCATGAATATAACTACCTCGGCCAAGTATTTTTCAGCAGTGGTAAGCAACAATCTTATTAGTGAAACGTTTCTTGTGCAGCTGCCCATCAGTCTTAGATATATGCCACTGACATTTTATTGTTGCAAACAGCAAGCGGCTTCCTTTTATTGTTTCCAGACACATACACATTATCCAGCCTTTCATTCATACCTGTAATAGTAGCGGTATAAAAAACATTACTGTAGCGTAAAGTAGCAACGATATCGTATATGCAACAAAGCAAGTGCATAAAACCTCATGAATATAATTACCTCTACCAAGTGGACGATTGCATCTGTTATTAGTAATTTGGGAAACACGATCCGTTTAAGATTTTTTCGTTAGTATCTGCAACGATTACCTGAAAAGAATTAAAGCGACCCAACTCATATATTATATCTTCTAATAGGTAAGCTTTTGTTTAGTGCTAATAATTTTTTTATACATACGTGTAGTAAATAGGAGCTATCATTAGGACACCGGGACATTGCAACAACACCTAAGCTGAATTAGTGTCCCAGCATAGAGTGCGGTTGTCTTTGGCACATGTAAGCAAATAGGAGCTATCATTAGGACACCGGGACATTGCAACAACACCTGGTTAATTGGGTTGTTAGAATTAATGTGTTACACATGTAAAAATTAATTGTAGAGTGACATCATTAATAGCATATGATCAACCAATAAATAATTTCCATCATACCTTTAGTGTGACCTACAAACTCCCGCAGTAGAGACATGTGTTCCGCATATCCCATATCTGCATGATCAATAGATACGTAAATTAAATAAGTAACATATTTACGAAAATACATGTATATAGCAAATAAATCAGTACCCTCAAAGAGGGTGAACTGTCATCGTCTGAAGCAACAATAAGTTTTATATCGGTAAAACGTCAAACCAACAATCCCTAAAATCTCTAAACTAAACACCTTAATTCTACATGTTCTCAATATATCTCAATCACAAACCTACGTATACATCACCTATCACACGTATTGCGAGTTTACATCCCAAATACTAATTAGTACTGTAATTACTTTACAAAACACAATGATCAGATATTATTTTCAAAGGCAATCCCAAACACCCTTTGAAAAATAAGGATTACATTACCTATTACGAAGGAGGTGGTGGAGCCAAATGATGAGGTCTTCTTCATCGGCGAAGATGCTAATTCCATTCAGCAATGCCTTTCTGGAATGTATTACAAAATGCCTAGTTGGTGACTGAGTAGAAACTGTGTGTATGAATTCACCTGCAAATAAAAATCCAAAGATTATGACAGTTGTAGAGTTGGCAATTTTAACCCATTATACAGCTTGCTGTCATAATTTTAGCAACAGATAGTGACATGATACATCTTCGTAATGAAAAAAGATTGTAAACTTGACTTTTTTTTTTTTTTTTTTTTAAATATTTCTGGCAAAGGAAGCCTCTTTTCCTATTGCTACTGGTCTGAAGAAATTAAACTAATGGCATCAAATGCATGCTCTAGTAAAGTTTCATACTTAATTACGGGTCTTAGTTAGGTTGTGTCTGGTTACAAACAGGTCGAGTAAAAGAGCTAGCTAAAAGGGAAAAAGGTCAAATGGGTTGAAAGTCACGCATAGAAAACTTTAACATGCATAAAACCTCAATAATTTTTGTTCAAAGATTTAGATTATTAGGGTAAGAATATCGTTTTGGCTCTTTTTTATATATGGAAGTTCCTCATAATGAATAAAAAAAGTAGTCACGGGTTAACCATACCCACCCGTCTTGCCATTTCTAACTTTCACTACCAAAAAGACATACAACACGCATACCTTAACTATATCCCTCAGACTTGGTTTACCATTTACATAGATTCCTATAACTGAATCAGCATAGACCTGGTATTTCTCCAAAACCTACAAAAAACATATTTGGAAATAAAGGCATTTATATACGAAAATTTATATAATGAATGCAGTACTTGGATGAACCTGACGTAGAGTGACAGTAGGGTCAAGCATAGGCTTTATAAGGAAGCTATAACCGTTGGATACATAATGGAGAAAGAATGAAAACCTAGCGAAACTACTAACATAATTTCCAGTCAAGCATAGGCTTAGGGCAGCTATACAAAAATTTCTATTAAATGGTGAATAACGTGACCACGTGCAGTGACACATAAACTATAAGATACATATTACATAATGGCGAAAGAATGAAAACCTAACAGAACTACTAACATGATTTTCCCATACAAACTTTTCATCATAATTATTAAGCACGGTCTGAAAGAAACTTAACATATAAATATTGTCATTTAGACTTTTTCTCTAGCACGATAAGTAGATCAATTTCTATTAGCTATAAATTGTTAAAATAATCAGCATGAATATATAAAACAGAAGAATACTTGCCTCACAAATGCTATTTACGCCTCCATTAATTGTAAAACGGAGGTCGGGAAAGTCACGAAGAAGTGCATAGTAGAACTCGTATCTGCACAATATAAAGACATAAACATCATGTCAAGGCCCAAGGGTATAGTAAAAGAATGAACGTGAAGGTGTTACGGTGTTACGACTCTAAAGCATACCATGAATATAACATGCAATGCAGTATAATCATACCCAATAACTATATTTTAGCCTGGACTGACCCACATTCATACCCAGAATCTATAAACCACCATTACACATCAAATTCATAACCAATCCATTGACTTATCGCTATCAACATGCAATTTTTTATTTAGACAGTAGTATAGTGTGTGTGTTTGGCTAACCATAGCATCAGTTATGATTTGATCTGGATTATCTCCTTTTTCGGGAGCTCCATTTTCAGTTCAAAAAGCATCCTGGATGTTAACATCAGTTTCATTGGTTGCAGGCACATCTGTGTCCATCTTTGTTGATTCTTTTGCCACTGGAACATCAACTTCCTCTTCTTCCATAAGCTTAGATGACGTAAAGCAAAAAAAAAAAAGTCTAGTTACAACTCACGAACTTATGACCAACAAAGCTATATATTTGACAGATCTGAAAATCCATTACTCACCTGTTCAGACTCCAAAGAAACAATTCCATGCAAATTGAAACTAACGTTCACCTTCACCTTGGAACGCTCACCTTTTGTTGATTGGAAGGGACCGATCTGCATAACAATTATTACATGCGTTCATTTTTTTTAAAGGTTAATGATTCTTTTACTTGCATATAAGGAAAACAAAGATAATACACTATGTAATTCTTAATAATAAATTAGACTGAGAATAAATGTTTTACCCATCCTCCGCAAATGTTTCATCTGCAATTTCATGAACATAGCACTGTGGTTTCCCGCCAGTAACATAAAGTGGATCACCTTCCACTAAGAAACGTAAAGAACCAATAACTAATATACACCATCCGAAGCGAGTTTATGGGCATTGTTAAACACCTAAAACCTTTAAAAATGTTAATTACTTTTCATGTTCATATAAGTTACTGATGACTAAGGTTTGTAATCTACAGGCTTAGTCATTTCACTCCAAAATTCCAAAATAAAGACAGAATACGTGTGAATCTTATAAAATGTACCTATCAAAGGATGTCCGATGAAAGAAAGATGAATTCGGATTTGGTGTGGCCTACCAGATTGAATCTCCACCTGCTCAAAGTGCCACAAAACACATAAGCCTAGAAAAAAATACAATAAATTATAAATAGCTTACAATTCTCCTGAATGGGCATATATGCCGCAAGTACCCAAGCAGAAAAGGAGCTAAACAAAACATATATGCCATAAAAACTTCACCTCATCCTCATTTATAATTCCAGATGCTAGTATTCTCTGTATATCTTTGTCATTTTTCCGACATTATTGACTTCATTGTCAACTTCTCTGCAATTAACGGTTCATGAGTTAATCAATCAACAAAACCCGAAAAAAAATGCAAAAAATTAAACCATGCCTCATTATTTTTTCCATCCATTTTATCAAACGGGTAGTATGGGTCAAGAATACACATTATAAACAACCATTATTTTAAAAAAGAATGTAAAAGATTTACCTTCATAAGTGAGCTTAGTAGGAGGCACGTCACCATAAACTCAGATCTAAACACGATGGATGATATAGTCGATCTCTATGTGGGTTTTAGTATTATATTTAATTAAAGATAATGAGATTTTGTGAACTTCTGCTTAATGGTGATTCGATCAAACAAACAGGTGCAAGTATGTATCTCCATTGATTATGTGTTTTTCAAAAATTTGATTGGTGATTTTGAATGAAGATAGAATAAATTTAGGGTCGGGTGTTTCTCATTAAAACTGAAATTGAAATTAATTTGGAATAAATTTTAAAATACTTGGAAATTATAGCTTAATTATTTCCCTCATTATCTCATAGTAATCCCTTGATTCTAGGAGACTATTGAAGTGTTTGTAACATATAATTGTTAGTTGCCACATATATTCCTTGATTGTAGGGGTGATGAATGAATGTGATTCGGTTTCAAATTTTCAAATCAATCTTTTGGTAATTGAGATGCTTAAAATGAATTAATGCATGTATTTTCGGTGATTTATAAGCATGTAGTTATTGTTTTGAAAGATTTGAACACAAATCATTAAGTGATCTAGTGGTAGGCATGCTTGTTTCATTAAACAAAGATCATGGGTTCGATTCTCACTAATGGCAAATTTTTATAATTCCGAATTTTAGTGCATGCTTAGTATGTGCCATGTCATCATTAAAATGCCATGTCATCATTGAGTCATCATTGAGTCATCATTGAGGTGGCATTTCTACGCTTATGTGTCGCTGTAATGTTAGACAAATATATAGTTAAAGATATATATATATATATATATATATATATATATATATATATAGGGAGACTTTCTTGCGAGAACCATCTTATCTGCGAGAACTGACAGAACCACCAAAAACATACATGCACGCCTTTTAAAATAAAATAAAAATACATGCAAATCATCAATAATCGTAAGTATCCACCTATGTTCTTCAATATCATCATGAACTCATCATCTTTTTTCACAAAAACCTTACACACGGCCGCAATATTGTCATTGCACGTCTTATAAGAACATACATGCACACCTTCAAAGAAAAATTTTGTATTTCCAATTTCTTATCAAATTCTTTAAAACAACCATGTTTTTTTAAAAATATATATGTTGTTTTTAGAACATATGTGCAAAAATACAATTATTGAAAGCGTGCATGTATGTTTTTGGTGGTTCTGTCAGTTCTCGCAGATAAGATGGTTCTCGCAAGAAAGTCTCACTATATATATATATATATATATATATATATATATATATATATATATATATATATATATATATATATATATATATATATATATGAAAGTGTTATATATATGAAAGTGTTTAAATGAGTTTTTGACTAACTAATGGTCTTTAGAAAACATAATTGCCATTATATTGTCTTCTGAAAATTATTATTAGCTTTTGTATGGTGTTTACTGTAAAACCGGTGGTGCGGTTTTGTTTTAAAAAAACCGAAAGTTTTGGTTCGGTTTTTGGTTTTATATGAAAACCCAAACTGAAAAAATCGAACCGCCACCTACTAATATTCAATAAAACTAATAAAAAATGTATACGTGCTATTTTTTATACAAGTAATCACCAAAGTCCAAAAACTAAGAGATTAAATATTCGTAACAATGTTTATTTAGCTAACACTATAATAAATTCGTAAAGTTAGTTTTCTTTAATGCATATATGTTTACACATCTCATCTTTATATACATGGTATGTAATCTTATTATTTTATGACAAACTATGCAACTTACATTATAGGATTTCTTTATTTAGGTTTTGGATGTTTAAAAATATGCGTATTCGGATATCCGAAAAATTGATCAAAATTTATTGAATGGTTGGGGTTTATAAAATGTCAGTTTTGGAACTAATATAAAAGTTTTTCGAAAATTATAAATATTTGGATATTCGGATATATAAAACTGTTATAAAAAATTTCGGATATCCGAATTTGAAGAACTTAGCTAAAATGATTGGTCTAAGATAAAACCATCAACTCAAATTTCGGATATCCGAAAACCGAAAAAACTGAAAACCGAACCGCAAAAAACCAAAAACTAAACCGAACATTTGGTGCGGGGTTTGTTTTTAAAAAACTTAAAACCGAATTTTCGGTTCGAGGTTTGGTTTTAGCCAAAAACCACCCCAAACCGCCCCATGCTCACCACTAGTTTACTGTTTAGTCACTTTTATTTATTTATTTATTTATTTTTTATTTTTTTCTATAGTAAAACATTATTTCACATGGATTTCTATTAGAGCTAAGAAATTTTCTTAATCGGATAGAATCGTTTTGTCACTTTGCCTGTTTACCTTTTAAGTTATTTTACTCTATTTGATTTTACCGGTTTAACCAAGAGAGGGTGATTTTCATGAAACTGATTATAAAACCTATTCTTCACACACATGCATCTATTATTCAAATGGTGGTTAAGCAATGAGTTTGTCAAGTAACTAACAAACATTATGGAATCAAAATGAAACCGATTATAATCATATAAGAATTTCGTTCAAAAAAACTAAAGAAGAAGAATTACTTATTCAAATACAAATTATAATCAATGAGGCGTTGCTAAGCTAAGACTCGACTCGACTCGCTAACTACTAAATTCTTTTTGTATTTTTATGACACTTTCTTGACTTAAACATAAAAGAAACGGGATGGTAGTCCGTAGGTTTTTTCGCCTTTTTTTTTTAATCATTTTTTCGATTTTTTTTTCATACACTTTTGACCTACCATCCAAAATAATACATCAAAGGGATCTTGCAACCTCCTTACACTTGAATTTTACATACTTTACACATAACTAACTAATGACCCGAATTAAGAAAATTAAAACACTTGGAGTACTTTAAACATTAACGCACATAAGGGGGTAATAACATTACTTTCTTCCTCATTACTCCATAACAACTAGTACTTTCTCCCATGAGTCCCAATCATCCCAAAACTGTATTTACAATATAAGACTCGACTTAGCAACCATGTAACCGATTAGATAACTGACAAAGAGTTTAACAAATAACAATAATGCACTAAAGATGAGTGCATACAAGTAGGGGTGTTATCGGGTCGGGTTATCGGGTTATCGGGTTAGTCGGGTCGGGTTGAGTCGGGTTTGGATTTTTTAAAAACTCACCCGACACCCGACCCGATAAGGAATCGGGTTATCGGGTTCGGGTGGTAATCGGGTCGGGTTATGTCGGGTCGGGTGATTCGGGTTATCGGGTGACCCGATTAAGTAAAAGTAGTAAATGTCAAAACAGGTGTTTTTCTGCATATGTTCTCCAATTTCTCAGCGAATACAAATAAAGCCTTAGACAACTTTTGGTGTACTATAGATGTAAATGTAAGTCTCACCATGCAGTTTAGATAACAGCTTGGTTGGTAAAGATATGATCATATGACAGCAGAATGCAACAACGATATCAGGAATTAACAAGCATTAAAAAAAAACATAACAAGATGTCCAATTGGTTCCTTATCAAAAATAAATTTGGGTTTCACCTTTGAATTTGTTATGCATCCTTCACTTAGGGGCATTACATGCACAGTATGCTTTAATGCACAAGTATATGCCCTTACAATTATGTTCTTTAGCAGATTATTATGTTTGTTGTTTAGCTATTAAATACGTGGAGATCATACAAGTATACAACCTTAAATGAAAATAACTATCCTGCACCAGAAAGAAAGGAAAAAACCCATATGCATATTATACTATACTTAGTAGCGGATGTTATCTTTCAGTGAAAGGTTGTCTATGATAACATAAAAAACTGAGAATTGCTTGTTATGCAGTATGCAGTAGCGGATGTTATGCAGTATTGAATCTTGTCGGGTCTTATCGGGTTGACCCGATAACCCGATAATATTTTTTATTTAACCCGAACCCGACCCGATAACACTATCGGGTTATCGGGTTCGGGTCAAATCAACCCGACTAGATTTTTTGACCCGATTAGACCCGACCCGATTAGACCCGACCCGATCGGGTTCGGGTTCGGGTCGGGTTGACCCGACCCTACAGACACCCCTACATACAAGTGATGAACTCAAATAAGTACATTTTATTATCATCATTTATCCTATTTATTTGACTTGTTTTATTATATTATGTATGAGAATTGATACTTAATCGTTTACTTTTGTAATTCTCAGTTAAAAACAAGCATTTGGTGAAACTTAGCTATTATGGACTAAAAATGGAGAAAAATGATCAAGATTGAAAAAGGTTGCTGAAATGAAGAGATTGAAGACCATTGCCTGACTTTGAAGAATGCACGCATGCAATTCTGTCATGCGTTGCATATGAAACTTTGGTCAACGAAGAAGAACCAACTTGTTCTACTCCAGATGCGCCGCATTATACTTCTTACATACGGCGCATCTCTATCAAGATTTCACCAGTTTCGATCCAAGATACAAGAAGACATGCGCCGCATACAGTTATGAAGATACGCCGCATCTCAAGGCGGTGTACGAATATTCTGGAATATAATAACCTTGGACCCCACGTGAAGTTAAGTCAATGCGCCGCATCTACTTATTCAATGCGCCGCATCTTACCTCAGACAGAAACTATAAATACCCCAAGACCAGACGAATTTCGAGAGCCCTAGTTTTAGAAGAAGACCGAAGACCAGAAAACCTAAGGCCGAATTCAGACGAATAGGCAGCACAAGACACACCCGAACGAAGATACAAGAGCTGTAAGAAGGTTCTGCATGTGTTTAATTCATTAAGTAGTTTTGTTTCATTGTATTAGTACACTTTAATTCATCAGGATTGGTGGCTTGTGTAATGTGACAACGGAAAGGTTGCACTCCCTTAAAACTGCTTTCCCATTAATTAAAGTTTATATGTTGATGTCTTTGGTGACTTTTATTAGTGCATTGATAACCTCTGTGTCTATTAGTGGCTTATCGTATGTGACTACGGAAGATCATATTGCTCCCACGGTTATAACTAACTTGATCACTTAGGAATAACTTTTAGACATAAGTAATCATTAAGGGTTTACTCGCCGATAAGATTAGAGCCAACGAGAAAGGGTTAATTACATACACTTCATATAAAACTAGCAATAAAACAAGTGACAAGCTACTTAATTATCAGGACAGGTCTTCTTATTGTCTCAAGTATTTTTCTGTGTACGTGCGTGCTTATCGCTGATTCGTGCTCATTAGTTTAGTTTAATATTTAATTGCAACCAAAACGTGCCAGTCTCTCAGGCTGAACCCCCTTGCGTTAGATTAGGTTGTATAATTGACTTAAGATATTAAAATACTGATTAGAATAACTAGATAATACGTTCCACTCTTAGTGATCGACACTCTACTTACCATTATCTTCATACTGACCGGGTACACTGCTCGTTAAGTGTATGTGTTATTGATAAGTCGGCTAAATATAAATTTAAAACTTGAGTAGGCATTAATACTGCTAAACTGCTAAACCGAAACTTAGCTATTATGGAATAAAACAAGTCAAATAAATAGGATAAATGACGGTAATAAAATGTACTTATTTGAGTTCATCAAATATCCCCCCCCACTTGAACTTTACTTGTCCCCAAGTAAACCTTAGAATTAATCTTATGAAAATGTATCCTAAAATATATTAGGATTTATATTAATATTTAAGCATGTATTCATTATTATCATAATCACACAACCAAACACTTAACGAATTAGAAGTAAAATAAAATATTTTGATAAAAGCAAATCTAATCGTTTAACTGTCCAGTCGTGACTAATATTCTATCATAAGCTTGGCAAGTACACACATCTCCCCCACTAAAGCCAAGGAATAACAAGTCTAAAGCAGTAAAAAGGGTTTTGAGGTTTAAGGGTTAATCATTCTTCTTAATCTCTATCGATCTCAAATTCCAGAAAAGGCGACAAAATCACAAATACATGATCGAATCCACGAACACGATACTTGCAATTGCTCAAATCCTTAACTCGAATAGGCTAAAGATAGGACAAAGTAATCTTCACCAATAATATTATATCAAAAAGGGCGACAAAATCATAAATACATAGCCGAATCCACGACTACGATACTTAAGATTGCTCAAATCCCTAATCTCAATAAATCAAAGGTTTGGATAAAGAATAATATAGGGTATGGATAATATTTGGGATACAAATTGGTGTAAAATGAAAAATAAATAAACGAAACAAGTAAATTAAAATCCTAAGTGTGGTTAATCACTATCCCAACCATCCCATGAATAAGACTCATATCATTGAACAACTCACGCTTTAACACTTGAAACACACGCTTTTAGGTAGACACGAATTATACTCAACAAGATCTTAATCAAAGAATATCCTTAGTTGGCGTTCCCATAACGTTCAACTCCCATTCAATCCATAAATATAATATACAACAACCAGTGGTGATATCGACCACTTAATACAAAACTTTACATAAGTTGGTTAAACAAACATCCAACTTTTCCTTTTTCTTTTTCTTTTCTTATTTTTTTCGATTTTTTTTTCGAAACATAAACATAGATGTGTAAAATTTCACAACTTTTCTATCACTTTCTTTCCGGATAATTTTTCCATACTTTTCATACTTTCAGAAATAACGGTAATAGTGAAAGTAGTAAACACACGAAAAATAAACTCAAAGATATACAATATTTACTTTCACTCTAATTGCATTGTGCAATTTCCCGACCTAACCAAAGATAATGAATTACGCACGCGAACACAGGTAATGTAAGGAAACACACTTTGCCTAAAGCAATTAACCAACCACGGATTTTAATCTACAGGGTAGGCTAAGGTGTAAGGGTGTAACGAAACATTTTAACAAAGGTGTAAGAAACGAAAGGAATGGCTTTGAGTGTTTTTCTAGGGGTATCTTACTCTAAAAATGAGAGTAACAAAAGGGTTTATACGGGGGTTAACTAACCAGTGTAGTTAGCTAATAACACATAACATATAAAGGCTATTTGGGTGTAATCTTAGAAATTTACCAATTTAGACAAGTCATTCCAATTATAAAAATAATACTTATTATGGTGGTCTCGAATAGTATACAAGCCAAGTTCTAAAGTTTACAAGTCATCGGCACACTCATTGATTTGTGAATTTTGAAAAATCACAATTTTTGAAAATAACATTATGTGCAGCTATGCAACTTAGACTTTAAACAAAAACATGCTAAAAATTTTTAATTTTGATATATTAAGCGCATTTTAAGCATAATTTTTGAAAAAGTTTAGGATAAGTAAGTGTTCTAATTCTCCAATCCCCCCACTTAAGTTAAACAACGTCCTCGTTGTTTGTTTCAAAGGTTAAAAACTGGAAAATAAAAGAATTAGAACAGAAAAACTCCCCTGAGATTTGCTCTGTATGATCCTCCATTATTTGTATAAGAGCAAAAATCAACTTCCTCGTGGATGAGAACGTTTAACCTTCATAATTGATGTATCCACAGGAAATGCAGGAATCTATAATACCATCAAGACTTAAACACACCTGAGTTAAGAAGGTTCAAACTTGCATAATACATTAGTAGTTAGTAAAAATAAAACTTAAAAATTAAAATGAAAATCATCAGGTCAGTCGATACGCCGTATCTTATGGAAGAAGATACGGCGTATCGATCATGGAATAAATACGAATCAGAATAAAAGATGCGTCGCATCCTTAACCAGGGATGCGCCGCATTAAATAAACTGACAAAGAGTTTTAAAGTTAAAAATAAAAAATGCAGAAAATAAAATAAGATATGACCAGTGCAGGAGATGCGTCGCATCTTAGGATGGAGATGCGCCGTATCTTCTGCGGGCCTGACTGACTCGACACAGAACAGAATAGTAAAAATTCTCCGGGTTGTCTCCCGGTCAGCACTTGTCTTTATTCCAGAGTCTTCAAGTTAGACTCACGTTCAGCTCCTTATTTTGTTCTTGTCACGGTCCATCCTTCTTCTTTCATCCGAAAGATGTTCCCGTATAGCTCCGCAACAATTTCTTCCGTTCGACTTAATCTAGTATAACTCTTGGTCTTCGTCGCAACATATTCCTCATCTGGTCCCAAAGAGTATTTAATGACTTTAAATTTTTCAGAAATAATCATGGGTGGCTTATTATAAGGGATCCCAAGTAGTTGACACTTTCTTTTGATGAATTCTTCTTCGTCTTTATCAACAAACTTAAAATAAGGATCCTTAATTAAATAGTCATCAAGTTCATCAATTAATGACTCATTGTTATTATCATCTTGAATTGCCTCCCACTCTCTTTCCAATTCCCATTGTAAGCGTCGACTAAGCTTTGTGTAATCATCAAATTGTTCATGCACCCATTCCCAGAAAGTAGTGTTCGATGTTCCCTTAAGTCCTTTTAAGTAGTTGATTCTACCTCTCTCTTGCAAAGCCTCTGCTTTACGTGGGCAGTCTTCAACTTTTTCATACCAATCATTGTCTTCAAAGTATACATCGTTTCCAACCCGTTTCATTCCAATTATACTTCCCCCATTACAGGTTCCATCATTCTTATAATCACAGGTCGGCCATACACTACTCCCATCCTTGAAACAGAAAGGTGTACAAGTGTGATTAATGTTCTCAAATTCCCATGGTTTATCCCAAACCCATGGTATTTGGTCATTCCATTCGTAGTACCAGGTGTTTTTGAAATCATCATAAGTTTTGAATCCTGGTAGATCCCCAGTTAGCACATCATCGTCGACTTGAAGAAGGTAATTAAATTCTTTGAATTGTTTGCACAAAGGTGTCTCATAATTGAACAGATCAATGTCTATGCTGAATAATTCTTCAATGCCCTCATTGATCGTTGAATCATTAAGTGACAACCCATAGTCGCTCTCTACTTCTTCATCTTCCCCTCTCATCCAATATACCCATAACGCATCTTTAGTAGCTCGATCCATGCTCTTATGGTTATTGAACTTACTAGCCAACCAATCTGAAAAATCAACATTGTTAGGATCGTGGTCAACGTCAAAGCAAGCTTTTCCAATCATTTTCCTCCTTATCTCCATGAACTCGTTAAATTGTTCCCTAAAACTCCGTGTCAACCATGAGGTCACAATCCGTTTGATTTCATTCACAGGAGAAAATTTAGGATTACCGTATTTAAGTTCAAGCCATTCTTCGAGGGAGATGTCCATCAACCTTACCAACCTGCCATGAAATAATAACTCCGACACAGCATAAATTCTTTCATCGTCTAGATAGTTCTCATTTAGTCCCCAGTACTGTTCGGAATAAGGCATGTAAGAGATTTGTATAGGTTGGGTATTGCCTCCACCACAGCTTTTATTGCTTGAGTTCATGTAATCAATTTGGAATTTCCCATCATTCTCTTCGATAGTAGTCCAAGTCAATCCTTTAGATTCAATGATGGGCCATAAGAGTAGCAATTCATCTTCAGTGTAGCTCATTAGTAAATCATAAGAGAATATCCCATCTTCAATATTGCATAAGCATTTAAATTCCTTATAAGTAGCTTCAAGAGGGGTTTCCCAAGAAAATAAATCGGCATCAATCATGAGCACATTGAAGTTGACGTCATCAAAAACTTTCACTTCGAATGAATCCGAAAGCAAGAGTTCCTTAGCAAGATATCCGTTCACTGACATGTCTTCCATAGCAAAACCTGTCATCATAGGTAAAATCGTCAGTAGGATTTGTTCGCTAGAAGAGAAATTAATGAATTTAGAAACGGATATAAGAATAACTGATATCTGCAGATGATGCGCCGTATCCAGAAAGATGGATACGCCGTATCTTATAATCGATAAAATTTAATCAGACGTTTATACAGAAAATAGATACGCCGCTTAGAATCTAGAATGCGCCGTATCAATTTAAATTATCAAAAATCGATTAAACTTCTTAAAATTAAATGCGTCGTATTAACAAAAGTTAATGCGCCGTATTTTCGTTACGTTTCAAAATACAAGATTTTTTATTCAGAAGATGCGCCGTATCAACAGAGATCGATGCGTCGTATCTGTTTAATAATTCGAAAACTGTTTTTAATTAAAATAATAGATACGCCGTATCTGTAAAAACAGATGCGCCGTATGGCGTTAACGTTTAGAAAAAATTTCTTATTAAAAACAGAATACGCCGTATCTTGGGGAAAGATGCGCCGTATTCGAATTAATTAAACGCGTTGTATTTTATAAAAATTAAACGCAATACGCCGTATCTATGAAAATAGATGCGCCGTATCGTTTGAATAAGCTCAGTACAACGATAGCAGTATGCAGAAAAACAGAAAATAAAAACAAAAATAAAAACAAACGAAAAGCAACAAAAATAAAAGAAAACAAATAACACACAAAACAGAAAATATGCAAATAATACAATGAATGCAATTAATCTAATACACAACACGGTTAGCGGTTAAAATCTAAAAATTAAAAAGAAAAACCTAATTAAAATACTAATCAAATTAACAGATAATAACAATTCACTCCCCGGCAACGGCGCCAAAAACTTGATGGAGCGTGATGTGTCGTTGCGGTTTAGCAGTATTAATGCTTACTCAAGTTTTAAATTTATATTTAGCCGACTTATCAATAACACACACACTTAACGAGCAGTGTACCCGGTCAGTATGAATATAATGGTAAGTAGAGTGTCGATCACTAAGAGTGGAACGTATTATCTAGTTATTCTAATTAGTATTTTAATATCTTAAGTCAATTATACAACCTAATCTAACGCAAGGGGGTTCAGCCTGAGAGACTGGCACGTTTTGGTTGCAATTAAATAATAAACTAAACTAATGAGCACGAATCAGCGATAAGCACACACGTACACAGATAAATACTTGAGACAATAAGAAGACCTGTCCTGATAATTAAGTAGCTTGTCACTTGTTTTATTGCTAGTTTTATATGAAGTGTATGTAATTAACCCTTTCTCGTTGGCTCTAATCTTATCGGCGAGTAAACCCTTAATGATTACTTATGTCTAAAAGTTATTCCTAAGTGATCAAGTTAGTTATAACCGTGGGAGCAATATGATCTTCCGTAGTCACATACGACAAGCCACTAATAGACACAGAGGTTATCAATGCACTAATAAAAGTCACCAAAGACATCAACATATAAACTTTAATTAATGGGAAAGCAGTTTTAAGGGAGTGCAACCTTTCCGTTGTCACATTACACAAGCCAGCAATCCTGATGAATTAAAGTGTACTAATACAATGAAACAAAACTACTTAATGAATTAAACACATGCAGGACCTTCTTACAGCTCTTGTATCTTCGTTCGGGTGTGTCTTGTGCTGCCTATTCGTCTGAATTCGGCCTTAGGTTTTCTGGTCTTCGGTCTTCTTCTAAAACTAGGGCTCTCGAAATTCGTCTGGTCTTGGGGTATTTATAGTTTCTGTCTGAGGTAAGATGCGGCGCATTGAATAAGTAGATGCGGCGCATTGACTTAACTTCACGTGGGGTCCAAGGTTATTATATTCCAGAATATTCGTACACCGCCTTGAGATGCGGCGTATCTTCATAACTGTATGCGGCGCATGTCTTCTTGTATCTTGGATCGAAACTGGTGAAATCTTGATAGAGATGCGCCGTATGTAAGAAGTATAATGCGGCGCATCTGGAGTAGAACAAGTTGGTTCTTCTTCGTTGACCAAAGTTTCATATGCAACGCATGACAAAATTGCATGCGTGCATTCTTCAAAGTCAGGCAATGGTCTTCAATCTCTTCATTTCAGCAACCTTTTCCAATCTTGATCATTTTTCTCCATTTTTAGTCCATAATAGCTAAGTTTCACCAAATGCTTGTTTTTAACTGAGAATTACAAAAGTAAACGATTAAGTATCAATTCTCATACATAATATAATAAAACAAGTCAAATAAATAGGATAAATGATGATAATAAAATGTACTTATTTGAGTTCATCAAATATCCCTCCACTTGAACTTTACTTATTTGAGTTCATCAAATATCCCGGCAGCGGCGCCAAAAACTTGATGCGCGTGATGTGTCGTTGCGGTTAGCAGTATTAATGCTTACTCAAGTTTTAAATTTATATTTAGCCGACTTATCAATAACACACACACTTAACGAGCAGTGTACCCGGTCAGTATGAATATAATGGTAAGTAGAGTGTCAATCACTAAGAGTGGAACGTATTATCTAGTTATTCTAATCAGTATTTTAATATCTTAAGTCAATTATACAACCTAATCTAACGCAAGAGGTTTCAGCCTGAGAGACTGGCACGTTTTGGTTGCAATTAAATAATAAACTAAACTAATGAGCACGAATCAGCGATAAGCACGCACGTACACAGATAAATACTTGAGACAATAAGAAGACCTGTCCTGATAATTAAGTAGCTTGTCACTTGTTTTATTGCTAGTTTTATATGAAGTGTATGTAATTAACCCTTTCTCGTTGGCTCTAATCTTATCGGCGAGTAAACCCTTAATGATTACTTATGTCTAAAAGTTATTCCTAAGTGATCAAGTTAGTTATAACCGTGGGAGCAATATGATCTTTCGTAGTCACATACGACAAGCCACTAATAGACACAGAGGTTATCAATGCACTAATAAAAGTCACCAAAGACATCAACATATAAACTTTAATTAATGGGAAAGCAGTTTTAAGGGAGTGCAACCTTTCCGTTGTCACATTACACAAGCCACCAATCCTGATGAATTAAAGTGTACTAATACAATGAAACAAAACTACTTAATGAATTAAACACATGCAGGACCTTCTTACAGCTCTTGTAGCAAAGTTTTTGGTGTTTAAGATGTTGTTAAGTCTTTACAGTGAAATATGGCATGCCAATAAAACATTACGATATCTTGAAAAGTTCATTAATTTCCTTGGTCATGTATCTGTACTTAACATACAAGTTGATATTGTAATGAATTTTTATGGATCAATATAACTTGGACGGATGAAAAGACTTAACAACATCTTAACATACAAGTTGATCTTGATTGTGCTTTATACGTGTAACATTATTCTACTTGGACGCCAAAGGGACTTTGCAACATATGCTTTCTTTATTTTTTACTTTGTTTCTCACACAATTTATTATGTTGTGGTTACCTATATATAAGTAGGCATTTTATATCCTTATGAAGTTAAATATAAAGGTTAAAAGTTTGACATCACATGAGCTCCAGCCAGGTCAAGCAAGAATCATTGGAGGAATGTTGATATGCAATTTACAAAAAGTTATTTGGTGCTCAAGAAAATCCAACTATGTTGTGCTAAGAGTAGAGAACACTATCTAAGTCGACCAACCATCACGATACGATCCTGTCTTTGAAAACTATAGTTGATTTTTACGTATTTGTGATCAATCTATTTATTCAACTTTATTATTCACACATACCTCTTGCTCCATTGAACATTTTTTCTCCGTGTTCATTTATAATTGCTTAAGCATTTCATGCTATTTTTTTAAAGTTAGTCTTTTAAGTATTGGTACGTATTTCTTATTATGTAGCAAAGTGGTAGTGGGATGAGAATGTTTTGCATTTTTAATTTGACCTTCTTTTTTTTTTTTTTTTTTTTTTTTTTTTTTTTTTTTTTTTTTATGTTATTTTTTAACTTTACATATACTGTTATCAAGTATCAACAACTTCCTTTTAGTTTGATTTTTTTTCTTCATATTTAGGTGTTCACGGAATGAACATAGACAGAGTGTTTGACGTTGACTGCATTACTTTGCTCTCCAAGATTATCTACCAGTTAGAGAAGACGATACATACACGTTTATTTTCTCAATAGCTACAAACCAAATTGTTTATCGTATCATTGAGACATTACTTATTGTTTCCTTTAAATAATAATGAAACTTATTTGCTTTTTTGTTTGTTAATTTATTTTCACACACAACTTCTTAATGAATAATTTCTTTAAAAACCCCGTGAATCCATGGGTCTATAAGCTAGTTTTGAATAAATAGAATGTTTCCTTATCAAGTACTCCCTCCGTCCCAAAATTATTATCCCCTATTGATTTTTTCGGTGTTTCTTTCTCAACTTTGACTATAAATATTTTTGTTTATAGTCTCGTGTTATCATGAAAATAGGTTAACTTATAAGAATATAGAATAAAAATTTCATGAATGAATAGTGAAAATGAATTGTAACCCAAAAATGCGAATTGTTACGGTACCTACCCCTTAAAGGGTATTCCGTACCGGAATTCAGTGTGTGTTATATATTAATATATTAGTATGTTCGTGTAGCATAAAATGTATAAAAGTCACATAACCGTCTAGAGGATGGAAGGCACGGAGAGCGAAATGCTATAAAATACTTTTGTGTAGAAATGGTTATAGTTTAGGTCTCAATTAGACCAATTTCTCTATAACCATGGCTCTGGTACCAATTTGTAACACCCCCAATTTTGTGATACGCAGCAGAATTCAAACTAGGTGTTACTCGACGGAACAACAGTTATACCAATAGAAAACGAACTCTAATGGAGTCGTTTTTAAAACATTTATCATTCGATTTATATAAATATACGAGTTTACAAAATGAGGTCCCAGTAGTTTCAAGGTTTACAAATTACATTAAATGGGTTTTTGAATGATACTAAAATTTATAGCCTTCTTGAGTATCCGTGCTCCTCCGTGCCAGCCCCGTTAATTATGGACCTGAGATAAACATGCTAAAGTGTCAACACAAAGATTGGTGAGTTCATAGAGTTTGTAGAAATAATGTGAAAACCTTGATAAGTAAATCCTGGTAATAACAAGTATATGTAAATGATAAATGTTGTTCATAAAACATTCGAGTGTATGACTATTGTACTAAATACAATATCACATATAGGTAGTGTTTCCGTTGTACTAAATTCCTGACCTCAAAACCTCAAGTTTCTGTTTCTGACTGGTTCACAATTGTACCAAGTCTGTTGGTTTGTTATTATACCAATTCTATTAGATCGGGATTACACCAAGTCTATTAGATCACATAGTTTGTACCAAGTACATGAAATCATCCCATTTATCCCGGTGGGGGCCACCAATCGTTCTGTGTCTGGGTTATGTTGTTATACACCCAAAGCGTTGAACATTGTTTGTTATCTCGAACATTGTTACTATCATTATGAAAACCAAAATGTAAATCTCGTACTAATAGAAATTGGAATAATTGTTGCAATCATAGCATAGTAGGTAATCTGTTGTTTATACCAAGTGTTCTCCAATGTTTGGGTGCACGAAAACATCATAAACTAGTGCTATAGGAGGGTTGATAGTTTTTGGTGTTTTGTAGTGAATTATTGTGTTATGAGATAAAGTCTGAATGTGACAGCACTTACCCTCACGGCACCAACAAAAACGGCTCCAAGATACATAGTGGTCTTAATTAGTAATACTTTATTTCCTTCTCACTTTCCATGCCAAATAGCGGTCAACATCCTCTTAAATACATTATTCATTAGTTGATTTCAAAACTCTCACTTAAAGAAAATACTATGTCATGTGTTAGCATTGTAGCTTTAGTTATACTTAGAAAAAATAATTAAAATGTGAGAAAAAGAATGTAATTAAACAAGTTTTCTTAAATCTTTTATATAATAAAAGAAACCCCCAAGTGGGGACTTTTCATTTTGAATAAAAAGAATGTTTCCTTATCAAGTACTCCCTCCGTCCCAAAATTATTGTCCCCTATTGACTTTTTCGGTCTTTCTTTCTCAACTTTGACTATAAATATTTTTGTTTATAGTCTCGTGTTATCAGAACGTAGACTAAAAATTTCGGAGTAAATAGTGAAAGTGAAGAGTAACCCAAAAATGCGAATTGTTACGGTACCTACCCCTTAATGGGAATTCCGTCCCGAAATTCAGTGTGTGTTATATGTTAATATATTAGTATGTTCGTGTAGCATAAAATGTCTAAAAGTCACATAATCGTCTGGAGGATGGAAGGCACGGAGAGCGAAATGCTATAAAATATTTTTGTGTAGAAATGGTTATAGTTTAGGTCTCAATTAGACCCGTTTCTCTATAACCATGGCTCTGGTACCAATCTGTAACACCCCCAATTTCGTGATACGCAGCGGAATTCAAACTAGGTGTTACTCGACGGCACAACAGTTATAACAATAGAAAACGAACTCTAATGGAGTCGTTTTTAAAACATTTATCATTCGATTTATATAAATATCAGAGTTTACAAAATGAGGTCCCAGTAGTTTCAAGGTTTACAAATTACATTAAATGGGTTTTTGAATGATAATAAAATTTATAGCCTTCTTGAGTATCCGTGCTCCTCCGTGCCAGCCCCGTTAATTATGGACCTGAGATAAACATGTTAAAGTGTCAACACAAAGGTTGGTGAGTTCATAGAGTTTGTAGAAATAATGTGAAAACCTTGATAAGTAAATCCTGGTAATAAAAAGTATATGTAAATGATAAATGTAGTTCATAAAACATTCGAGTGTATGACTATTGTACTAAATACAATATCACATATAGGTAGTGTTTCCGTTGTACTAAATTCCTGACCTCAAAACCTCAAGTTTCGGTTTCTGACTGGTTCACAATTGTACCAAGTCTGTTGGTTTGTTATTATACCGATTATATTAGATCGGGATTGCACCAAGTCCATTAGATCACATAGTTTGTACCAAGTACATGAAATCATCCCATTTATCCCGGTAGGGGGCCATCAATCGTTCTGTGTCTGGGTTACGTTGTTATACACCCAAAGCGTTGAACATTGTTTGTTATCTCGAACATTTTTTGTTATTGTACTATCATTATGAAAACCAAAATGTAAATCTCGTACTAATAGAAATTGGAATAATTGTTGCAATCATAGCCTAGTAGGTGATCTGTTGTTTATTCCAAGTGTTCTCCAATGTTTGGGTGCACAAAAACATCAGAAGCTAGTGCTATAGGAGGGTTGTATGTTTTTGGTGTTTTGTAGTGAATTATTGTGTTATGAGAAAAAGTCTGAATGTGACAGCACTTACTCTCATGGAACCAACAAAACGACTCCAAGATACATAGTGGCCTTAATTAGTAATACTTTATTTCCTTCTCACTTTCCATGCCAAATAGCAGTCACCATCCTCTTAAATACATTATTCATTAGTTGGTTTCAAAGCTCTCACTTAAAGAAAATACTATGCCATGTGTTAGCCTTGTAGCTTTAGTTATATTTAGAAAAAATAATTAAAAAGTGAGAAAAAAAATATAATTAGATAAGTTTTCTTAAATCTTTTATATAATAAAAGAAACCCCCAAGTGGCGACTTTTTCATTTTGAATAAAAAGAATGTTTCTTTATCAAGTACTCTCTTCGTCCCAAAATTATTGTCCCCTATTGAATTTTTCGGTCTTTCTTTCTCAACTTTGACTATAAATATTTTTGTCTATAGTCTCGTTTTATCATGAAAACAGGTTAACTTATAAGAATGTATAATAAAAATTTCAGGAGTGAATAGTGAAAGTGAATAGTAAAAATAAATAGTAACCCGAAAATGCGAATTGTTACAGTACCTACCCTTAAAGGGATGTTAATATATTAGCATGTTCGTGTAGCATAAAATGTCTAAAAGTCACATAATCATCTAGAGGATAGAAGACACGGAGAGCAAAAGGCTATAAAATGTTTTGTGTGTAAATGGTTATAGTTTAGGTCTCAATTAGACCCGTTTCTCTATAACCATGGCTCTAGTACCAGTCTTTAACACCTCCAATTTCGTGATACGCAGCGGAATTCAAACTGGGTGTTACTCGACGACACAACAGTTATAACAATAGAAAATGAACTCTAATGGAGTCGTTTTTAAAACATTTATCATTCGATTTATATAAATATCAGAGTTTACAAAATGAGGTCCCAGTAGTTTCAAGGTTTACAAATTATATAAAATGGGTTTTTGAATGATAATAAAATTTATAGCCTTCTTGAGTATCCGTGCCAGACTCGTTAATTATGGACCTGAGATAAACATGCTAAAGTGCCAACACAAAGGTTGGTGAGTTCATAGAGTTTGTAGAAATAATGTGAAAACCTTGATAAGTAAATCCTGGTAATAACAAGTATATGTAAATGATAAATGTAGTTCATAAAACTTTTGAGTGTATGACTATTGTACTAAATACAATATCACATATAGGTAATATTTCTGTTGTACTAAATTCCTGACCTAAAAACCTCAAGTTTCTATTTCTGACTGGTTCACAATTGTACCAAGTCTGTTGGTTTGTTATTATACCAATTATATTAGATCGAGATTACACCAAGTCCATTAGATCACATAGTTTGTACCAAGTACATGAAATCATCCCATTTATCCCGGTAGGGGGCCACCAATCGTTCTGTGTCTGGGTTACGTTGTTATACACCCAAAGCGTTGAACATTGTTTGTTATCTCGAACATTTTTGTTATTGTACTATCATTATGAAAACCAAAATGTAAATCTCGTACTAATAGAAATTGGAATAATTGTTTCAATCATAGCCTAGTAGGTAATCTGTTGTTTATACCAAGTGTTCTCCAATGTTTGTTTGCATTTGTTTGCTCTAACTGAGTCAACTTAATGGTCACATTAATCCCAATAGATCTAACCATAATATTCATACTCACTACGCATAGTGCTTAATGGTCCATGATATAGAAACTCTAAGTATGACAATTACTGTTACAGTATAAAATAAACATTCAGTTCAGATAAACATGTAGTTGCAAATAATAGTGATTGTCAAAAATAGTTAAGCATGTATCTCCCCCAAAGAGTTTAATAAACAAGTACAAAAACGGGGCTATGACTCACCGTGAGTTGAATGATGTTTAAGGATATAACGAAATTGCTGGATAAGCCGGGAAAACCTCTACGCGCAACCTAGAATAATTGTTGCGTCTTAGATTTTGGAATAATGTCTAGGAAAACATAAACGTGCCTATATATGTTCTTATATTGATCATGATGTAGTACTTGGTAGGTTGTGTATGTCGTATTATAGAAACGGGTTTATGCAACTGTAGGTCCAAATGATTTATGGATCTAAGTAGCATTTGTTACTTAATAGACAACTTGAATAAATCCAAATTGATCTATGTGAGAAACTCTTAACTAGTTGTTAATTGCTAATGCGGAATCTTAACAATAACAATGAAGAACACAATATACTAACTTCGTAATTCTATTAATCTTTTGATCACAATGTCATTATAGACGTATCTAACTATGATGCCTTAGGGTTCCTTTTATACACCAAGGAAAACCCTAAAGATACAAAACGTGTAAAAGGATAAACATATCTTCTGATAAGATATCTAATACGATCATATCCTTTCCTAACTTATAGCTAACCGACTTTGCTATAATACATAAACAGACTTAACTATTTCATCTGACCAGACTTAACTATGTAACTACGCCTACCAGACTTAACTTTGTTCTGGCAGACTTAACAAAGTCTTAACTAACACTAACAGACTTAACCATGTCTTCAGCAGACTTAAGTCTGTTCTTTTAATAATTCCCAACAATCCTCCCCTAACTTGATCTTCATGCTTCATGAACTTCAAGTTTCTTTTCTTGATAAGCTTCCTGATGATTGAGCTCTAATATCTTGGAATTATTTGGATCTATAACTCTTTAAATCATCATATTTGAATCTGTGCAGCATCTTTCATCATCAATCTTCATACCATCTGATCTTGTGCAGCAACATTGACATTTTGTACATCAATTCATAAAAGTTTCATGCTATTCTCATCACTTCTAGGTGTGTGAACTCCTGTGAGAGGTGAATCATTGAAAATTAATGGATTTGATGTCTCTTTACCAGATGACCATTAACTCTGGAGTAGCCAATGTTTTGGTGTGTAAAACCATGGTACAATGATAACCATATGATTTTTAGCAAATCATCAGCTATCAACGGATTTGTTTTGTCTTTACCAAAAGTTGTTTGCTTTTGGACTAGCCAATTCTTTGGTGGAATTCAAACCTCACCTTGGTGAATTGATAACAAATTATGGATTTCCAACAGCCTTTACCAGAAGCCATACTCTTGTGGGCTAGCCAACTCTTTACTATCACAGATATGGTGAGTTGATTACCATACAATTTTTGGCAAATTGTCAGCCATAAACGGATTTGAGGTATCTTTACCAGAGCCGTTTGCTCATGGATTAGCCAGTCCTTATGTGGATTAGACATGGTGGACTGATAACCTCTACTAGCATATAAATATCAGCTCTTTGCAAGTTCAGACAATGTACCTGACAACAATCAAAATATCTCCATCTGACAATCTCTTGCTGATAAGGAAGCTTCCAAATTGTGTCAGTCCTTGATGGTGGCTCAAACATAATCTTTAAGTCCCCCCAAAGAACCCTTTCAACCTCTTCTTCAGGTCTGTTATCTCCATGCTTAATATTCACCAATTTGTACAGCTCCTTAAGATCATCCCTACTTAAATCATTTAGAACCCCTGGAAAGTTAACATATACCACATCAGTATAATCTTCCCTAATAATTTGATAAGCTGCCCTCATTCCAGTCTTAATTATCTGATACTCAACAATTTTGGCTGGTTGTGCAGAACTCTCAGGAATTGATCCCATAGTAAACTCTTCAGATGAAGGTTCTTCCTTCTCCTCTTGCACATCCTTTTTAGCAACTGATTTGCTCTTCCTAGCTATACTTTTCCTTCTAGTCCATACCAAAACAGGTTTCTTAACTTCAACTTCTTCTTTTGTCACATCAGATACTTTGTCAGCCTTCTCAACCTCTTTTTCAACCTCTGTTACTAGTTCAGCCTCTGCCACCCTTTGCCTTTTGAAGCTTCTTCTTATAGAATCTTCATAGTCAAGTGGTTTGTATTTCTGATCCCTCTCATATGCTCTGAGGTACATGGCTTCAATCTCCTCATAAGATTTACCTCTCATCTTCTCAAGGGTTGAATGCATCATATTCTTTAAGTACAATTTCATATCATGCATTTTTGTTGCTTTGTGGGTTTCTTACTTGCACCACTCTTCTTCTGAGTTTGCTTTATCTTTGACATGAAATCCCCTAATGTTTCTGAATCTCTTCTAGCATTGATGAAGTCTGCAAGTTGTTTGGCTCTCTCCTCAGTTGTCAAACCTTCAATGGCTTTAAGCTCTTCCAACTTTACCCTCAACTCATCATCATCCTGAATCATAGACATGAGAGGATCATCAGTAGACTCCTCTTGCAACTTCTTTGCCAACAATGCATCTTGCCTTTTTATTTCTTCAAGTCTTGCCATTTCAGCTTGTTCTTCTGCTTGGATTCTTGCAATCTCAGCTAAAGTTGCTTCCTCCTCTCTTTGTTGCTTCTTAGACTTCTTAGGTTGAGGAGTTTCAATAAGTATCTGCTTTCCTTCCCTTTGTGTACCAGCAGACTTATCTCCTTGAGCAGACTTATCATTACTAGCAGACTTAACCTCACCAGAATTAACAACAGACTTATCTTCTTGAGCAGACTTAACATCACCAGAATTAACCATATCATCACCAGACTTATCACTATCAATGACCAACTTTCTCTTTAGCCCTCTGTTCTTCCTTTGTTGAATTTTACTAAGAGACATGGCTAAAGTCTCTGCTACCTCCAATCCTTCTAGACTTATATCAATATTCTCAGCAGATTTAGCTTGAAAAGGAGTCTAAAACACTTGTTCTTCACCAAAATTCCTCCCCTGTTTGGAAGAATTTTCATCAGCCCCTTCTTGATCACTAAAAGTAACCCTTTTGTCCTTCATAAACTTTTCCATCTTCTTTACCCTTCTGACCAAGGTTAGTATAGAATTTCCCATAGTTTGTTTTTGCCTTCTCCAATGCAGAAATCCTTTGAACTAATTGTGGCACCAACTGCAACAGGTCATCCATAGTCATTGGAATTGACTCTTCTCCATGAACTTGAGTTGGAACCTGGGTTTGTGGGTGAGGTGAAGGTGGTGTAGGTGTTGGTGATCTTGGTTGTGGTGTAGGTGATCTTGGTATGTCTGCAATCTCCTCAGGTGTAAGTGATCTTGGAACATCTTGTGTGTACACCTCAGGTGGGTGTGATGGGGCAACTCCTCCAATAGATGATGTACCTGCAAGGTTAGTAGAAGCAGGCAACATAGCAGGCAATAATGGTCTATGAGTCCCCTTAAAACCCCTTTTCATGTTACTGAAAATTTTGTCTTTAAAAGGCACACACATGTAAGGTACTTTATTCTGTGTTTCAACATTGACCACTGATGCGCGTGATGTGTCGTTGCGGTTTAGCAGTTTTAATGCCTACTCAAGTTTTAAATTTATATTTAGCCGACTTATCAATAACACACACACTTAACGAGCAGTGTACCCGGTCAGTATGAAGATAATGGTAAGTAGAGTGTCGATCACTAAGAGTGGAACGTATTATCTAGTTATTCTAATCAGTATTTTAATATCCTAACGCAAGGGGGTTTCAGCCTGAGAGACTGGCACAGTTTTGTTTGCAATTAAATAATAAAATAAACAAATAGGCACGAATCAGCAAGTAGCACACACGTACACAGATAGATACTCGAGACAATAAGAGGGCTGTCCTTATGATTAAGTAGTTTGTCACTTGTTTTATTGATAGCTTTATATGAAGTGTATGTAATTAACCCTTTCTCGTTGGTCCTATTCTCATCGGCGAGTAAACCCTTAATGATTACTTATGTCTAAAAGTTATTCCTAAGTGATCAATTTAGAAACAACCGTGGGAGCCACATCTTGTCCCGCAGTCAAATGCCCGCAAGCCACTAATAAACACAGAGGTTATCAATGCACTAATAAGTAGTAACCAAAGACATCAACATATAAACTTTAATTAATGAGAAAGCAGTTTTAAGGGAGTGCAATCTTTCCGTTGCCACATTACACAAGCCACCAATCTTGATGAATTAAAGTTTGCTAACACAATAAAACAAAACTACTTAATGAATTAAATACATGCAGCACCTTCTTACAGCTCTTGTATCTTAGATTTGGGTGTGTCTTGTGCTGCCTCCTTGACTGAATTCGTCCTTTTGCTCTGCTGTCCGAACTTCGGTTTTAGGGTTTCGAACTCTTAATTCGTCTGGTCTACGGGGTATTTATAGTTTCTGTCTGAGGGAAGATGCGGCGCATCTACTTAAGTAGATGCGGCGCATGTACTTAACTTCGCGTGGGGTCCAAGATTATAATATTCAGGAATATTCGTACACCGCCAGAAGATGCGGCGTAACTCTTGATTAGATGCGGCGCATGTTGATAGTGAGATGCGGCGCATCTGGAGCAGAATTGACTTGATCTTGTCCATGTCAGTAGACTTTCACTTTATGCACGTTTTGCTCCATTATTAGTCCATAATCGCTAAGTTTCACCAAATGCTTGTTTTTACCTGAGAATTACAAAAGTAAACAATTAAGTATCAATCCTCATACATAATATAGTAAAACAAGTCAAATTAATAGGATAAATGATAGTAATAAAATGTACTTATTTGAGTTCATCAAATATCCCCCCACTTGAACTTTACTTGTCCCCAAGTAAACCTTAGAATTTCATTTATGAAAATGTATCCTAAAAGATGTTAGGATTTATTTTTATATTTAAGCATGTATTCGTTTATTTCATAATCACACAACTAAACACTTAACGAATTAGAAGTAAAATAAAATATTCGATAAAAGCAAATCTAATCGTTTAACTGTCCAGTCGCGACGAATATTCTATCATAAGCTTGGCAAGTATACACATCTCCACCACTAAAGCTAAGGAATAACAAGTCTAAAGCGGTAAAAAGGGTTTTTAGGCCTAAGGGTTAATTATTCTTAATCACTATCGATCTCAAATTCCAGAAAAGGCGACAAAATCACAAATACATGATCGAATCCACGAACACGATACTTGCAATTGCTCAAATCCTTAACTCGAATAGGCTAAAGATAGGTCCAAACTTCACCAATAATAATATATCAAAAAGGGCGACAAAATCATAAATACATAGCCGAATCCACGACTACGATACTTAAGATTGCTCAAATCCCTAATCTCAATAAATCAAAGGTTTGGTTGGATAAAGAACAATACAGGGTATGGATAACATTTGGGATATAAATTGGTGTAAAAATAAAAATAAACAAAACAAATAAATTAAAATCCTAAGTGTGGTTAATCACTATCCCAACCATCCCATGAATAAGACTCATATCATTGAATAACTCACGCTTTAACACTTGAAACACACGCTTTAGGTAGACACGAATTATACTCAACAAAATCTTAATCAAAGAATAAACCTTAATTGGCGTTCCCATAACTGCCAATTCCCATTCAATCCATAGATATAATACAACAAATAGTGGTGATATCGACCACTTACATAACTCTACATCGTTGGCTTAAAATAAACATCCAACTCTTTTTTCTTTCTTTTCCTTTTCTCATTTTTTTTTTTTTTTTTTTTTTAACTAGAAACATAAACATAGATGTGTAAAATTTCACCACATCACTACAACTTTCTTTCCGGATAATTTTTTTTCATACTTTTCATACTTTCAGAAATAACGGTAATAGTGAAAGTAGTAAACACACGAAAAATAAACTCAAAAATATACAATATTTACTTTCACTCCAATTTGCATTGTGCAATTTCCCGACCTAACCAAGATAATGAATTACGCACGCGAACACAGGTAATGTAAGGAAACACACTCTGCCTATAGCAATTAACCAACCACGGATTCTAATCTACAGGGTAGGCTAAGGTTTAAGGTGTAACGAAACATTTTAAACATAGGTGTAAGAAACGAAAGGAATGGCTCTGAGTGTTTTTCTAGGGGTATCTTACTCTAAAAATGAGAGTAACAAAAGGTTTTATACGGGGGTTAACTAACCAGTGTAGTTAGTCAATAACACATAACATATAAAGGCTATTTGGTGTAATCCTAGAATTTTACCAATTTAGACAAGTCATTCCAATTATATAAATAATACTCATTATGGTGGTCTCGAATAGTATACAAGCCAAGTTCTAAAGTTTACAAGTCACCGGCACACTCATAGATTTGTGAATTTTGAAAAATCACAATTTTTGAAAATAATGTCATGTGTGCAGTTATGTAACTTAGATCTTAAACAAAAACATGCTAAATTTTTTTTTTTAAGTTTGATATATTAAGCACATTTTAAGCATAATTTTTGAAAAAGTTTAGGACAAGTAAGTGTTAAGTGTTCTAATTCTCCAATCCCCCCCACTTAAGTTAAACAACGTCCTCGTTGTTTGTATAAAAGGTTAAAAACTGGAAATAAAAGAATTAGAACGGAAAAACTCCCCTGAGATTTGCTCGGTATGATCCTCCATTAGTATAAGAGCAAAAATCAACTTCTTGTGGATTAGAACGTTAAAGCTTCATACTTGATGTATCCACAGGAAATCCAGGAAACTATAATACCACCAACACTTTAAAACACACCTAAGATAAGAAAGGTTCAACTTGCATAACACATTAGTAGTTAGGAAAAATAAAACTTAAAAAAAAATTAAAACTGAAAATCATCAGGTCAGTCGATGCGCCGTATCTTATTGAAGAAGATACGCCGTATCGAGCCTGGAATAAATACGGATCAGAATAAAGATGCGCCGCATCCTTAACCAGGGATGCGCCGCATTAAAATAAACTGATAAATAGTTTTAAAGTCGAAAAATAAAAATGCAGAAAAATAAAATAAGATATGACCATTGCAGAGGATGCGTCGCATCTCAGGACTGAGATGCGCCGTATCTTCGTGCGGCCTGGACTGACTCGACACAGAAAACAGAATAATAAAAGATAAATCCGGGTTGTCTCCCGGTAAGCACTTGTCTTTATTCCAGAGTCTTCAAGTTAGACTCACGTTCAGTTCAGCAATAAGTCCTTGTCACGGTCCATCCTTCGTCCTTCATCCGAAAGATTTTCCCGTATATCTCTGCGACGTTTTCTTCCGTTCGACTTAATCTAGTATAACTCTTTGTTTTCACCGCAGTATATTCTTCATTAGGACTCAAAGAATATTTGATGATTTTAAATTTTTCAGAAATAATCATGGGTGGCTCATTGTAAGGAATCCCAAGTAGTTGACACTTTCTTTTGGTGAATTCTTCTTCGTCCTTGTCAACAAACTTAAAATAAGGATCCTTAATCAAATAATCATCTAGTTCTTCAATCAACGACTCATTTTTATTATTATCTTGAATCGCCTCCCATTCTCTTTCCAAATCATATTGTAACCGTCGACTAAGCTTCGTGAAATCATCAAACTGTTTATGCACCCATTCCCAGAAAGTAGTATCCGATGTCCCCTTAAGTCCTTTCAAGCGTTCAATCCTGCCCTTTTCTTGTAAAGCCTCCGATTTTCGTGGGCAGTCTTCAACATTATCGTACCACTCATAATCTTCAAAGGTTACATCGTTTCCAACTCTTTTCATCCCAATTATACTTCCCCCATTACAGGTTCCGTCACTTTTATAATCACAGGTTGGCCAAACACTACTCCCGTCCTTGAAAACGAAGGGTGTACAGGTATGATTAATGTGCTCAAATTCCCATGGTTTATCCGATACCCATGGTACTTGGTCATTCCATTCATAGTACCAGGTGTTTTTGAAATCGTCATAAGTCTTAAATCCTGGTAGATCTCCAGTAAGCACATCATCGTCGACTTGAAGAAGGTAGTTAAATTCCTTGAACTGCTTGCACAAGGGTGTCTCATATTCTAACAAATCAATGTCAATTCTGAAAAGTTCTTCAATGCCCTCATTGATTGTTGAATCATGATGTGACGACCCATAATCGCTTTCTACTTCTTCGTCTTCTCCTCTCATCCAATATACCCATAATGCATCCTTAGTAGCTCGATCCATGCTCTTATGGTTATTAAACTTACTAGCTAACCATTCTGAAAAATCTACATCGTTAGGATCATGGTTAACGTCAAAGCAAATCTTTCCAATCATATTCTTTTTTATCTCCATGAACTCGTTAAATTGCTTCTTAAAACTCCGAGTCAACCATGAAGTCATAATCTCCTTGACTTCATTTACAGGGGCAAATTCCGGACTACCATATTTGAGTTCTAGCCAATCATTGAGGGAGAGGTCTATCAATCTCACCAATCTGCCATGAAACAGTAATTCTGCCAAAGCATAATTCATGTCATTATCCTGATAGTTCTCATTTAATCCCCAGTACCATTCGGAATAAGGCATGTAAGAGTTTTGGGTATTGCCTACACCACAGTTGTTGTTGCTTGAGTCCATGTATGCAAGAGAGAATTTCCCATCATCTTCTTCGATAGTAGTCAAGTTCAATCCTTTGGACTCAATGTTAGGCCATAAGAGCGATAATTCATCTCCAGTGTACCTCATAAATACATCATAAGAGAACACCTCCTCGTCAATGTTGGACAAACGCATGAATTCCTTAAAAGCAGCTTCAAGAGGAGTCTCCCAGGAGAATAAATCTGCATCGATCATGAGTACATTGAATGAATCTGAAAACAAGCATTCCTTAGCAAGATATCCGTTAACTGACATGTCTTCCATAGCAAAATCTGTCATCCAAGGTAAAATTATCAGTAGGATTTGTTCGCTAGAAGAGAAATTAATGAATATAGAAACGGATATAAGAATACAAATAGCTGATATCTGCAGACGATGCGCCGTATCCAAAAAGTTGTATACGCCGTATCTTATAATCGTTAAAATTTAATCAGACTTATTCAGAAAATAGATACGCCGCTTTGAATTATGAATGCGCCGTATCGAATTAATTAATCAAAAATCAACTTATCTAATTAAAATTAAATGCGTCGTATTAACGAAAGTTAATGCGCCGTATTTTCGTTACGTTTAAAAATAAAAGATTTTTGATTCAGTAAGATGCGCCGTATCGACAAAGATCGATACGCCGTATCTTGTTTAATAATTCGCAAACTGTTTTTAATTAAAATAATAGATACGCCGTATCTTCAAAAGAAGATGCGTCGTATGGCGTTAATGTTTTAGAAAAAAATTTTTATTAAAAACAGATACGCCATATCTGCAAAAGCAGATGCGTCGTATTACTTTATCGCTTAGAAAAAAAAATTTCTTATTAAAAACAGATACGCCGTATCTTGGGGAACAGATGCGTCGTATCGAATTAATTAAACGCGTTGTATTAAAAAAAATTAAACGCAATACGCCGTATCTGAGAGATCAGATGCGCCGTATCGTTTGATTTAGCACAGTACAACGATAGCAGAACAGAAAAATACGAAAAATAAAAAACAAAAAATTAAACACACAAACAAAAATAAACACACAAAAATAAAAGAAAACAATTAACACACAATACAACAAATATGCAAAATAGTACAATGATGCAATTAATCTAATAAAAAGAAAAACCTAATTAAAATACTAATCAAACTAACAGATAATAACAATTCACTCCCCGGCAGCGGCGCCAAAAACTTGATGCGCGTGATGTGTCGTTGCGGTTTAGCAGTTTTAATGCCTACTCAAGTTTTAAATTTATATTTAGCCGACTTATCAATAACACACACACTTAACGAGCAGTGTACCCGGTCAGTATGAAGATAATGGTAAGTAGAGTGTCGATCACTAAGAGTGGAACGTATTATCTAGTTATTCTAATCAGTATTTTAATATCCTAACGCAAGGGGGTTTCAGCCTGAGAGACTGGCACAGTTTTGTTTGCAATTAAATAATAAAATAAACAAATAGGCACGAATCAGCAAGTAGCACACACGTACACAGATAGATACTCGAGACAATAAGAGGGCTGTCCTTATGATTAAGTAGTTTGTCACTTGTTTTATTGATAGCTTTATATGAAGTGTATGTAATTAACCCTTTCTCGTTGGTCCTATTCTCATCGGCGAGTAAACCCTTAATGATTACTTATGTCTAAAAGTTATTCCTAAGTGATCAATTTAGAAACAACCGTGGGAGCCACATCTTGTCCCGCAGTCAAATGCCCGCAAGCCACTAATAAACACAGAGGTTATCAATGCACTAATAAGTAGTAACCAAAGACATCAACATATAAACTTTAATTAATGAGAAAGCAGTTTTAAGGGAGTGCAATCTTTCCGTTGCCACATTACACAAGCCACCAATCTTGATGAATTAAAGTTTGCTAAAACAATAAAACAAAACTACTTAATGAATTAAACATATGCAGCACCTTCTTACAGCTCTTGTATCTTCGATTTGGGTGTGTCTTGTGATGCCTCCTTGACTGAATTCGTCCTTTTGCTCTGCTGTCCGAACTTCGGTTTTAGGGTTTCGAACTCTTAATTCGTCTGGTCTACGGGGTATTTATAGTTTCTGTCTGAGGGAAGATGCGGCGCATCTACATAAGTAGATGCGGCGCATGTACTTAACTTCGCGTGGGGTCCAAGATTATAATATTCAGGAATATTCGTACACCGCCAGAAGATGCGGCGTAACTCTTGATTAGGATGCGGCGCATGTCCTCTTGTATCTTGGATCGTATCTGGTGATATCTTGATAGAGATGCGGCGCATGTCGAGAGTGAGATGCGGCGCATCTGGAGCAGAATTGACTTGATCTTGTCCATGTCAGTAGACTTCCGCTTTATGCACGTTTTGCTCCATTATTAGTCCAAAATAGCTAAGTTTCACCAAATGCTTGTTTTTACCTGAGAATTACAAAAGTAAACAATTAAGTATCAATCCTCATACATAACATAGTAAAACAAGTCAAATTAATAGGATAAATGATAGTAATAAAATGTACTTATTTGTGTTCATCAACCACCATTTGAATAAATCGAGGGTACATTAAAAACTTATGCTTACTGTTTACATTTGTCACCATGCCATCAAAAATTAATTTGGAAAAATTGAAAGTGTTTCCAAGTGAAAGACAGACCAAAGCAGAAGCAATGTTGCTTCCAAATTGATCCCATCCACCACTCTTGGGACTTAGGCAGTGTAGCAAATGATGGATCAAAAATTTCCGCTGAGGTGAGAAAAAGTTTTTCCAAAATGTGAAAGTTCCATTAGTGGGATACCCTATATTTTGCATACCCTCTAAAAGCATAGTATTTGATAACATTGTTTCCCTAGAAGCATCATCTAAGTTAAGACTATTTCTAATGGATGCTTCAGAGATGAAAAATTCATTTTTATCAATGGTTGCCTGTAAATTTAGAGTCCCATCAGTAATAGTTTCAGAGGTAGCAGTCCCCCAACACTGTTTGACTAGGGAATCATAGATAGTTGGATTATGTGTTAAGGCATACCTGAGATGTGAGCCTTTCAATAAATCAACTATCTATTCGAAACCTTCACTCTTGTTAGGTTTCCTCAAGAAACTGACCTGATTGTGCTTATCACAATACTTTAGTTGCGCCATTGATGAGAAAAAGTGTAAGTACTGGTTGACAAAGATGTTAGGGTTTGAATACTGGCTATGAAAAACAGAGTGATCTTGGCCGTAAATATGAAAATTTGAAAAAGGAAGTAAATAATGGATAAAGATGAAAAATTAATTAATTATTATCCTTATATAACTCTTTCTCCCAAAAAAATAGTAACGACATTATTTTTACCAAGAAAATCGTTTAGCAAATCACCAGACCTAACGGTAATAAAATTAATGAAAAATTAACACTACCATACTTAAAAATGGTCAACCAGACTTAACCCTTACTCACCAGACTTAACTAAAATATCAGACAAACATGCACATAGGCTACTAACAAAGATTCTAATTATCACCAATCCATACTATTCTTGGAAAATATTAATCTAAAAACCAAGAAAAATACAATCCTATGTTGTTGCAAGCAGAATTAACTCATATGGACAACCAGAAGTAACTCTAAGACTAACAGAATTAACTTATACCAGAATTAAAAACTACTAAATACTGGTTCAATAATACAAACTGTACATTTAACCTCCCCTTAAATGTAACCTCCCCTTAAATGTAGCTATGGGTTCATCATGCCAAAAAGATCACTCTAGCATGATTGATACTTCTCACAGATGTAGGGCCAAAAAGATCCATATGTAAGGTATGTAAAGGCTTAGTGATGGTCCTTTCTAACTTAGCCTTACATGTAGCCCTATGCTGTTTACCCTTATGACAAGCCACACATGTATGGTCATTCTTAAACACCTTGGAAGGTAAGCCTCTAACTAAATTATCCTTCACAAGTTTGTTCATGTTTTTTAAGTTTATATGACCTAACCTTCTGTGCTATAATTTAGATTCATCAAAAGTGGCTTTTGCAATCAAGCAGGCAAAACATTTTGCAAGTTCAAGTGTTTTCATATCAAAGTTGTACATATTGTGTTGTCTTGGGACTTTTTGAAGTATCTGACTTTCATCAGGCATCTTAAAGTCAGAAGTCAATACAAAACATTCAGTTTCAGTAAAAAGCACCTTATGCTACTTATCATAGATTTGTGATATGGAGAAATTGCCCTAGTTCTTTCACAAAAGACACATTATCAAACTCTAAATTACCCACAACTATTCTACCTTTACCAGTGATATACCCTTTACTACCTCCAAAGGTAACAGAACCTCCTTTGAATTCCTCAAAATCCTTCAGGTGATCCTTGTTACCAGACATGTGTCCAGAGCATCCACTATCAAATATTCCTTTATCTCCCATGTTCTTGAGTGGATGATCCTGCACATAAAAAAGAGAAATTAGTTTCTCTTGAGGACTCAGGCCTGTGCAGGCTTGGGTCTGCCCTGCGGGTCAACATATTTGAATGTCTTGTATGAATGTGATCCACTATTGCTTTGGGATTTATAGATGAGTTCATTCTTAAATGGATCCTAAGACCAACATGCTGAGGCCTTAACAGCAGACCCCCCATTCTCCTTTACAATTGGTCTCCTCACAGGTGAATGTGGTGTAGAAAAATGAGTTCTTTGATTAGAGTTATTCACCTGTGTTCTATTAGCAACTGGTTGTCTGAGTCTAGAAGCATTAGCATACCCAAAATTAACTTTGGGCATAGCAGAATTAAAATTGTGCCCAATAGACTTAATGTTTGGCCTACCAGCATTAAAATTTAACCTAACAGAATTGATATTTGATCTACCAAAATTAAATGGTACTGGTCTAGCAACAAAGTGATTAGCTTGATTAATTCTGTTTATATTATTCCACACTGGTTTAGACCCTACATTGCCAGTATTAACACTTCTCTTTTTCTTGGCCTCTTTAGCCATTCATTTTTCATGGAAATCATAGTCTTTAATCAAATGACTTAGGCTACCACAGACAAAGCATCTTTTTGGAGTGAAAGTGTAACTTTTCCTAAACTCTCCTTTTACTTTATCACTCTTGGGTGACTCTAGACTTTTAACAGATTCCCTGGGAGATTTTATGTGTGAGACACAACTAGGTTTAACTGTTTAAGGTTTAGGTGTAGTCACAACTGGTTCACTATTCTTAACAGAATTAGAGCTAGACATCACTTTAGGTTCACTTTCTGATTCTGATTCAGAATGCTTAGAGACACTTTCAATGGATCCTCCACTGTCATTAGATTGACAGGTAGAATATTCACTATTTGTCATCCGAGTTACCTAATTCAGGCTTTTGGGGTACCTTTTTACCATACACAAACAAAGACTCATCAAGCTCTTCCTTTTGTTGAGGAGTGTAATCTCCATTTAATGGAGGTGGAACCCCTTTAAAGTTATTAGTCTTAGAGAATCTATTGTAGATGGTTTTATCAACAAAATCATCAGCTTTACTAGTGAACACAGTTATCTCCATCTCTTCTTCATAGCTCAAAATCTCACTATCAGACTTTATCTCATAACCTAGCCCAATTTTGCATATAGAACTCATACCAGACTCTATTAACCTACCCAGATTTTTAGTAGATTTATTCCAAGAGTCTATTATTTTCTGCAGTCCCTCCCTATCTTTTACGGCTTTCATGCCAATTTTCCTATATCTTTTCAGTTTTTCATCTTTTTCATATATCTCATTAGCTTGAAAAGTGAGTTTTTCATTTAAGGCCGACTGCTGCTTTTGATAGGTGACTATTTGTGCTTCTAATGTTTTAACAACATTTGTATAGGTGAGTATATGAGCTTCCTGGTCACCTATTTGTTTCATTTGTTCATCACACAATGACTTAAGAGTATTATATGATTTTATGCAAGTTTTGGAACACAAGGATAGCTCATAATTGGAGCCAATAGCCATGAATGCATGATTTGGCTCTAGTTGCTCATCTGTATGTTCTCCCCAGTTGACTGCACCAGCTTCCAAAGTCATCAAACTCATCTGATTATTTTCTAGCTTGTCATCTTCTTGAGAGTCAGAATCTCTCTTCTTCTTCCCATCATTAGTCACCTTGATTGTGCACTCCCTTACAAAGTGACCCATATTGTGACACCTGCAGCACTCAACATTCTTCTTATTAAAGCCAACTCCTGTCTTTCCATCAAACCTAATGAGTTTGCTTGTAAAACTTCTTCACTAAGAGAGCAATCATGGCTATCTTCCACTTGATATCCATCTCTTCTATGTCTACATCATTGATCTGCTTAAGATCCTCACTAATGAGATCCTTCTCTTCTGACCTCTTAGCAAAAAGTTAGTAGACAACTTCATCAGCCAGACCAGCATGCACTTCTTTCTCTCTCAAATTACTTGAAGAAGTACCCGAACTAAAACCACCAGAAATAAAACCACCAGAACTAACCTTGTTAGTAATGCTCTTGCTTTGTGAAACAAAAGCCACATTCGCAGCACTAGTAGATACTTTTGAGACACTTTTGATATCATGTTCAAAAACACAAAGGTTGTTGTACAAATCATCAATGGACCATGTGTCAACATCGTCCTTCATTCTCATACTCATAGCCACTTGTGACCATTCTTTTGGCAATGATCTGAGAAACTTGTGATAGGCATCTTCTGTTGATACAGCAGCACCATGGGCTTCCAATTGAGAGAGAAGATGTTGAAATCTATCATAACCCCTTTTCTAAACCTTCAGAACTGCTCACATTAAATGCTTCAAACGCTTGTTTAAGAACAGCTTTCTGCATCTTCTTGGAATTTGGATTCCCTCTAAATCTTGTTCTGACAGCCTCCCAGATCTCATTTGCAGCATCCATACCATGAAATCTTCTTAAGTGCTCCTTGGGAAGAGCCATTAATAGTATGGTTTTCGCCTTCCTCTCCTTCTCCACAACCTAAATCTCTATAGCAGAGACTGGTGGAAGCACCCTAACAACCCCATCCTTAGCAACCGAAATCCTTTTCTTCGAGTTTCCATTCTAGATTACCTTCCAGACCTCATTATCAATATATTCCAGGTAATGCTCCATCTCCATTGCCCAGATGTCATACTCCTCCTTTTTCAGTAGGGGGAGTTTGATGTTTGATATGGTAGTTGTGGCAGGGATGCTTTGTCTGTTGTTGTTTTGGTTTGCTGGTGTCTGATGCATCATCCTCATGGTTTGAACTTTCACCGTCACTGAGATGGTTTGAGTAGTCATCACCACCCTTGACAGACATTATGCAGGATTGTAAGTGAATGAGTGTTTTAGGTTTTTGTGTTTCTTCGTACTCAGAGTCCCTCTATAGGCTCTGACACCACTTGTAGGTCCAAATGATTTATGGATCTAAGTAGCATTTGTTACTTAATAGACAACTTGAATAAATCCAAATTGATCTATGTGAGAAAATCTTAACTAGTTGTTAATTGCTAATACGGAATCTTAACAATAACAATGAAGAACACAATATACTAACTTCGTAATTCTATTAATCTTTTGATCACAATGTCATTATAGACGTGTCTAACTATGATGCCTTAGGGTTCCTTTTATACACCAAGGAAAACCCTAAAGATACAAAACATGTAAAAGGATAAACATATCTTCTGATAAGATATCTAATACGATCATACTATAGACGTATCTAACTATGATGCCTTAGAGTTCCTTTTATAGCTAACCGACTTTGCTATAATACATAAACAGACTTAACTATTTCATCTGACCAGACTTAACTATGTAACTACGCCTACCAGACTTAACTTTGTTCTGGCAGACTTAACAAAGTCTTAACTAACACTAACAGACTTAACCATGTCTTCAGCAGACTTAAGTCTGTTCTTCTAATAATTCCCAATAGCAACATTTATAGTTTATATATCTCGTACTACCGTTCGGACCATCATAATTCAGAGGTAATGTAGTAAACATTCGAGGAGCTAGGATACTTTAATTTGTAAATCCAGCAACTCGTCGATACATTTACCCAAATGAAACCCCTCACATAAAGCTCCCTAGTTTTGTAGTGTTTATATGAAAAAATATATGTTTTGCTCGTTTTGATTATATAAGTTAAGTGGTTACATGGTTTAAAAAATAAGTTTGGTCATGTTCCGTAGGCGGGTTTGAGTTGGTTTAGATGTTTTAACAAAAATAGTTTGGTCCTTGGTTATACACGTAACTTAAATGGTTTTATAAGTTCTCGTCGTTTTACAAAAGTTACAATTCTGAAGGTCGAATAAACTTAGGAAATTTATTTTGAATGAAGATTGTTATCTTTATAAAATTTATTATGTCTAGTAAGTATGTGATGATATTTGTAAAGTCTCATGGGTCATCGAGGTCGGGAGTAGATCCTTTAGTGAAATTTGTTTTGTGTTTGTGTTGTTTTGCTAAGGCTAAGGCTTTGGCTAATGGTCTCCGCTTAGGAAGCCTTGAGGCCTTAGCCATGGCTTTGGTCTCGGCTGCCATGGCCTTGAGACCTCAGCCTTGGCCTTAGCCGCGGTTGTGGTCTCGACCTAAGGCCTTTAGGCCATTTGGTTTCACCTTAGTCGTGACAAAGTGTATAGCCGTTTGGTTATACATAGGGCTGTTAAGATTTTTTAAAAAGTAGCCTTCGTTATGCATTTTCTGGGCCCATGTTCATGATTGTTTGAAGAAAATGTCGTTACAGACAACTTTCGTGTTTTAGTTTTTTGATGAATCGGATCAGAATTGCCTCGTTTTCCGTGTTCTTAGTTTCTGTCACAGAAAGTTTTTAACAGCTTTTAGGTTTGGTTTTGGTAACTTCATTTGGCCGTATCTTTTGACTGTATACTTGTTTTAGGTGATTCAAATTGCTATGTCTTTGTTTTAATATTTTCTACAACAATATGTAAATTACCAAGTCTATATGTAGTTGGTTTTCTGGCAAATTTGTACATGAGTTCATTAGTTTACACTAGTCAACATAATATAACATAGAATGGTTTATAACTTTTAGACTTGTTTTTATCAACTTGTACATCATGATCCAATATAGAGAGCATATATAGCATAGATTAAGAATAAGAAACATGTAAATTATGTTGAGAAAGAGTGTGTGTTAGGATTTCTTACAACTTTTAGCTTTCTATAAGAAAGGAAATCAAAGATCAAAGAACTAGAACAAGAACTAGGAACCCTAGCTTCCAAATCCTTCAACCTCTTGATACTAACTTAAGATCACTTGGGAAAACACTTGAAGTCATCTACTAGAAACCCTTCTTGTGTAGCTTGAAAATCACCAATGGAAAGAAGAAACTATAACTTGGATCAAACAAAGCTTGACAAGAGCTTTGGAATTGATACAAGACTTGTTACTTGAAAATCAACTATGAATTACTTCTTGAATATATGTATGGTTGGTTTTTATGATGAGAAATGAAGAGAGAATGAGCTTGGTTTTATAGATAGTTGAGGAGGTTAAGAAAACTAGATATTTTGCAAGCTTCCTAAGTAAGTTACTACACATGTACTCATCTAAGCTCAACAAGGCTTATCACAAGCCAACAAGGCTTGTGACTTGGCATAAAATTTCATTCAAGGTCTATCTTGGATGACTAGATAGGAGTTTTGATAATATCTTGCTTTTACGAAGTGAGTTTTGTCCCGGTAATTGATATCGTTAATTATTTAAATCACGAAACGTAAAACCGGGTATCCTAAAAATATGAAACTTCTAAGAAATGTTAAAACATATCAATATACTCTAAAAAGTATATTAAAAGAGTGATACGTTTTATCGGGGTGCTTAATTGTCGTAAAAACCTAAAATCGTAGGCTTAAAACGCGCAAAACGCGTAAAACGCAAAAATCCAAATCTTGTGGAAATGTCGTATGATGTGGAAAACATATATTTCTCTTGTTTGTGTTGTATGGATACATCAGGATGCCTAAATGTCGTTTAAACCTAAACGTAAATCTGAGACACGGTTTTGTGAAACTTGCAAAAATGACCCGACGAGTGTCAAACTCTCGTGTTATCATGAAAATAGGTTAACTTATAAGAATGTAGAATAAAAATTTCAGGAGAGTGAATAGTGAAAGTGAATAGTAAAAGTGGATAGTAAAAATGAATAGTAACCCGAAAATGCGAATTGTTACAGAGGGTCTTTGGACCTGCCCATGATTTGGGCCATTAGGGCCTTATATGAATAATGGGCTTGTCTAAGTCTGGGGACTTGATGAAGCGAAAAGTGTACCGCTTTTAGGGGGTCATTTAAGCCCTAAATCGTATTTATTTGATCAAATATTGCCCTAAATCGTTCCTTTTGTCATTTTAGGTACTTTGGAGAAGAAATCTGGAAAAAGGAAGCATTTTGGACGTTTTTGGAGCATAAAAGTGAAGAAAACGACAGAGTTTCCAAAGCTGCTGGAAAAGTACACGTGACGGCGTCAAGGATTGCTCCTGACGGCGTCACGGCTTGGCAAAAGAGGTGGATATGACAAAATACACGTGACGCGCCAGAGAGTTTTACAATGAAAATCTGACGGCGTCACCCCTTTAAGGTGATCAAGGTCGTCACGGTTTAAGTTAAAGAGAGACGGCGTCAAGCACAATTCTGACGGCGTCAACCCTTGACGCGCCAGAGTGGATTTTGGAGGATTAAAGAGGGACGGCGTCAGGAAGACCATCCGGGAACCCTAGCCGCGGCGAGGTGACGGCGTCACCTCCTACAACGTGACGCCGTCAGAACCTAAATTCTATATATAGTTTTGCAATTTTTATTCATAGTGTGCAACTTTGTGAGGAGAAACCCTAAGACGAATTTTCTGCCATTTTTAAGGGTTTTATACCCTTGGATCTCCCATGTTTAATTGAAGATAAGTAATCACTTAATCATTCAATATGTCTATGTGTTGTTTGATTATATCTTGTTCTTGTGTTTTAATTAACATGCTAGGCTAGATTTATCTTGTGTTTGCTTAGATCTAATGAAACCTAACTATTGATTATTAGTTGTTGGTGTGTTATTAATTGTATTGGATGATTGTTTATCGATGTTTGGCTTAAGAAAACTGGCTAACCTCCTATACGGTAACTTGCTTGAACGTCTTAAGAAACATGAACCAATGCGTACTAAGGTTTTTATGGTTGTATTTAATGCATGAGCGAATTCTAGTGATCCCATGTTAGGAGCTTCTTAGCCGGCTCGACATAGGAGTGAAGTAGGAGCTTGTAGAGTTGGGGAAGTACGTACGCCACCCCACGATTGGTATTAAGGAATACACCCGTCATCCACGCAATTAATACACACTAATCAACCGGTAAAAGATAGTTAGGGAGTAAGGAAATCTAAGTAAACACATTTCTCTCCATATAAGTTCCACAACCTTTTATTTTCAGTTATTTTATTTTATTTGCAATTGTAGTTATTTGGGTTAGTTGACTAGCAACTAATTCAGCCCACTCCTTCAAACCCGAGATTTTACTTGCTTTCCATAAAATATAAAAATACAAAAAGAATCTTCCCTCACCCTTAGACCTATTAGAGTAGTTTTTCAATCCTAACGACACTATTCCCCTAGAGAACGATCAATCCCCCGGTACTTGCCACTTCACTATACTACATTGGTCAGGTACACTGCCTGGTGGGGATTGCAAGCCTCTTGAGATCCCTCAAGAGGTAAAACCTGTTGTAAGGTCGTAAAACCACGCATCAAGTTTTTGACGCCGCTGCCCGGGGCATAGTTATTGTTTAGGTTGAATTTTTATTTTATTAGGTCTACTCACTAAATTTCTTTCTAGTGAGATTTTTATTTTATTTTTCTAGGTTTTTCTTTAGTCTATCTATTTTTCTTTGTGTGTTTGTTCGTAATTTCCATTGACTCTTCCGTTCACCATTATGGAGAACGCAAATCCACCATACTACCAACCACGTAATTCACCCACTCCATATGACATCTTGATGTTTAAACAACATAAAGATGAACCTCTCTATGATGCATGGACTCGTTTTAAATATTTACTCCAAAAAGTCCCTCATCATAACTTCGATTTATGGTCCCTAACTCAAATCTTTTACGATCGTGTCGACCGACATGCCCAAAGGGACATTTACTATTTTGCCGGCATGGATCTTAGGAAATTAAGTGCTGAAGAAGCATGGGAAGCTATTGAGAATTGTGCCCAATATTATTATATAGTAGACAACCCAACAAACATTAATACAAGTCAATTGACCACAAATTTCAAGGATCATGAAACAAGTTTGTTTGGGGATGAGGGCAGAGTTGAGCCACCTAGCTGCATGTCATGGTTAGGCACTACCATAATACAGGGTGAACACTTAGGTGATCTTGATGTGATGGAGGATCTAGCCGAGCATGATCACATTGATCAAAAAGACCTAAGTTTTATGATCGATGACGATGAATCTCAAGAAACACATGATGAATCTTTTGGGCAATTTGAATATAGCAGTCAGAATATTGAGGATGATCCTTATGATTCGGATATAGAAGTTGAGATGCCTAGAGAAGCACTTGAGATACTAGAGAAAATGTTAGGGTTAGATTCTACTAAAACACATGATGAGGATATAGGTGATCTTGACACAAGGAATGATGAGGTAAGTAACATAAGCCCACCAAGTACCCCACAAGTCCTACCATCATTTGAGGCACACACACCACCCGTGACTTACCCAGAAGAAGTAGAAGAGACTATAGGAACCCCAATAGAGGTAGAACCCTTGGACCAAACACAACTAGAGGATATAGGTTTGAATACTTGTAGTCATAACCTTTCTTTTAGTTATATGGAAGTTCCTAGTTTTGATGAACCGGAGCCTCAGCCAAAACCGTTACCTAATCTTCCATCCTTAGATGTGAATTTAGGAATTGAAAAAGGTCCCGATCCACCCATCAAACCATGTAGTCCGGGTAATGTTAAGATTAAGGTAGTAGACTCTAGGCCATGTGGAGTGGAAGCTAATATAGGAGTGAACCATGACCTTACATACTTACATCACCCATTCATGATTGATCACAAGAAACATTATGGGTTTAAACCGGGTTTATTAGGTCAAGATGGATTCCCAACTAGGAATCTCTCGAAGTTGATAGAAGATGATCCCTTTTTAGGAGAAAACTTTAATTCACCTATTGACCAAAGTGAACTAGGTAAGGTTATGATGAAAGGAGCACACCCCTTTGAGTATATAATTCATCCACCACTCTTTCCTCACGCGGCATACTTCCACCAAGATGGTGTGTATCGCTACTATCACCCGCACTTAATCCTAAGTGTAGGAAAAACCTCTCCTTTATCCGTTAAATAAGGGTAGAGTCAGGCTCGTGACTCGAACAAAAACAAGCGCTTCTTGGGAGGCAACCCAAGCTTTATTTGCTTTGTGTGTTTATTTATTTGTTTGTTTGATTTTATTTGCTTCCGTATGTATGTTTAATTTTTATTATTATTGATTCATGTTCGAAATTAAATTGTGAAAATGCTTTATCTTGTTTTTAACTTCGTCTTAACTACATGTGAAGGTATTTTGCAAAAGATAAGTGTAAGGGAAATCCGAATCGGTTTATTAGAACAAATGAACATGAATCGTAACAATAATAAATTAACATACATATTAGTAATTGTTTGAGTCAAATGCTTGTATCGAGTCATAATGATGTTTTGCAGGAATTCCAGGAAGTAAGGTATAGGTTTTTCCAGAAATTTTCCGGAAACTTAACATGAAAATTCTGTCAGATCATTTCTGACGGCGTCAGGCATTACAACCTGACGGCGTCAGGTTTTAATTTTCTGAAATTTTTGAAAGTTTTGTTTTTCTACCGGAATCATAAAAGGTTTTTATTAAATCTATAACTTATAAACTCCAGGAATCTGCAAAATAATCATTCCACAAGCATTATATCCCTATATAGATTTATCCCGCCGATGTTATGCAGGTTTTCGTGTTTGTTTTCTCAGGTTTAACAGGTTATTTTGGACAAGGAGATGTATGTGGAATCTAGCTTTTGGCGATGCATTAGTCTTGAAGCTTCAACATTACCTTGGAAGAAGATCTAACCATGTTACCTCTTTATCCACCAAACGAATCAGGGGAGTATTTGATTTCATTCTTTTACCATATTTACTTTTACATCTTGTTATTTGAACATTGGGGACAATGTTCATCTTAAGTGTAAGTGGGGGTAAAAGTACGATACTTCAGAGAATACAATTACGCTTGATTTTTTGTTTGTTTAATGGTAGATGTGTAATAAAACTGAGAGAAATACCTGTTAGGGCAATTTTAGTGCCAAATTTAAAATTTTTTACAACATATAGGAGTGAAACTTTGATCTTAATGAGCGTCTCACGGATAGGAGTTATATGACTAGCACAAAAACCGTACCACAAAAAAATTTTCCACCCCCAAATACGTGAGGTTCGCCCCTAGAATTGGTAGGAAAAGCATTTATGCTATGATGTGTGTACCGGTAGCACTTAGATTCTAGAACTTGCGTTAGGACCATTCCGAGGCCACAAGTGAGACTACATTCGTGTAGTTAGATTTACTATATGATAAGAGGCATTAGGATTAACCCATTGTTTTACACCTGTGTTTTTGTTATAATTACATTGGCTACATTGGTCAAGTAATTCTCCCACACCCTTTGCGTTGTACTCATTTTTAGTACACGATACCCCTAGTACACCCCTCAGAGCCTATCTTTTTGTTTCGACCTTTAAGCATTTTACTTAAAGGAAGAATTTGTTACACCCCACTTAAATGTACACCCAAATCGCCTTAGCCTACCTTGTATGCACTCATTTTTAGTGCATTATTGTGACAACATTTGTTTAAACCCCAAGTTAATTATCTAATTGATTACATGGTTGCTAAGTCGAGTCATATCCTTGTACATATTGTTTTGGGACGATTGGGACTCATGGGTAAAGTACTAGTGTAATGGAGTAATGGGGAAGAACAACATTATTACCCCCATATGTGCTAAATATTTTAAAAGTACTCCAAGTGTTTCGATTATCTTAATTCGAGTCATTAGAATAGTTAATTGTAAAGTTATGTAAAAGTTCAAGTGTAAGGGGAATGCGACGCCCCTATGATGTATTATTTTGGATGGTAGGGCAAGAGTGTATGAAAAAAAAAATCGAAAAAATCAAGAAAAATACAAAAAAATGAGAAAAAGAAAAGTAGAAAAAAACATACGGACTACCATCCCGTTTCATTTTATGTTTATTTTATGTTTTTGTTATTTTGTTTTTAGCTTAAGTCGAGTCTAGCCTTGGCTTAGCAACGCCATATTGTACATGTAATTAATCAAGATCTTTAACTCGCCACCAGTAAAATATCCTTTATCCAACAAAACCGTGTTTATCATATCCCTGCACCTAACGTTATAACCCGTTTAAAAGCCCTCTGATTGCGTGGTTTTGTAACCTTACAACAGGTTTTACCTCTCGAGGGATCTCAAGAGGCTTACAACCCCACCAGGCAGTGTACCTGACCGATGTAGTATAGTGTAGTGGTAAGTACGGGGGATTGATCGTTCTCCACAGGGAATAGTGTTCGTTAGGTGTGAAAGGCTACTCTAATTAGGTCTAAGGGTTGAGGAAGATTCTTTTTATGTTTTTATAATTTTATGAAAGCAAGTAAAATCTCGGGTTTGAAGGAGTGGGCGGAATTAGTTGCTAGTCAACTAACCCAAATTACTACAAATGCAATAAAATAAAATAACAAAAATGAAAAGTGGTGAGAAACTTATGTGTAGAGAAATGTGTTTACTTAGATTTCCTTACTCCCTAACTATCTTTTACCGGTTAATTAGTGTGTATTAGTCGCGTGGATGACGGGTGTATTCCTTAATACCATTCGTGGGGTGGCGTACTTACTTCCCCAAACTCTACAAGCTCCTACTTCACTCCTATGTCGAGCCGGCTAGGAAGCTCCTAACATGGGATCACTAGAATTCGCTTGTGCATTAAATACAACCATAAAAACCTTTAGTACGCGTTTGGTTCATGTTTCTTAAGACGTTCAAGCAAGTTACCGAATAGGAAGTTAGCCAGTTTTCTTAAGCCTAACATAGATAAACAATCATCCAATACAACTAACAACACACTAACAACCAATAATCAATAGCTAGGTTTCATTAGATCTAAGAAAACACAAGATAAAATTAGCCTAACATGTTAAACAAAAGACAAGCATAAGATAGAATCAAACAACACATAGACATATTGAATGATTAATTGATAACTTATCTTTCAATGAAACATGGAAGATCTCAAGGCAAAAAGCCCTGAAAAAGTAGCTAAAATCGTCTTAGGGTTTTATCCCAAAATTCCACACACTAAGCTCTCCCTTAATGACAAAAAATTAGAAAACTATATATAGACTTTTGCATCTGACGGCGTCACCTTATGGATTGTGACGCCGTCACCTCGCCGCTTTTAGGGTTCTCGGATGACCATCTTGACGCCGTCCCTCTTTAATTCTCCAAAATCCGTTCTGGCCTATCAAGGCTTGACGCCCTCACCTCTTGAACGTGACGCCGTCCCCTTATGATTTAAGCCGTGACGCCCTCGATTAAGTTAAAGCGTGACGCCGTCAGAATTCACATGCTATCTCACTGGCCCGTCATGAGTAAATTTCACGTCCCACTTTTCTTGCCAAAGCATGACGCCGTCCCATGTTAATTGTGACGCCGTCAAGAGTAACTTTTAGCCGATTCTTGAGACTTTGCCGTTTTCTTCACTTTGATGCTCCAAAAACGTCCAAAATGCCTCCTTTTCCAGATTTCTCCTCTAAAGTACCTAAAATGACAAAAGGAACGATTTAGGGCAATATTTGATCAAATAAATACGATTTCGGGCTTAAATGACCCCTTAAAAGCGGTACACTTTTCGCCTCATCAAATACCCTTACACTTGAGATTTGCTTGTCCTCAAGCAAATGCGCTTTTATTCTAATCAAAATACAAGTTAGGGGTCATTTAATGCAAACATAAAAGTAATTACAACAAATAATCGTTCCACTTCAATCATAATAAGCACGGAGATTACATACTAGCACCTCACAAGTATGTTTAGATACTCACATCTCTCAAGTGTCATCAAAAAAAATCTCATAAATGAAAACGTGATAATATCTCTCACTACCTGTCATAGCAAATAGATTACCATAGCTTGGGAAAGGATCGAAAACCTCCTCCACTAGGCGTAAGCACCTAAGATAAACTATCAAAGAGGGCTTTTAAATGGGTTATAACGTTAGGTGTAGGGAAAAGGAAAACACGGTTTTGTTGGATAAAGGATATTTTACTGGTGGCGAGTTAAAGATCTTGATCAATTACATGTACTATACAATGTTGCTAAGCCAAGACTAGACTCGATCTTAAGCTAGAAACGAAATAACAAAATAACAAAAATATAAAACAAACATAAAATGAAACGGGATGGTAGTCCGTATGTTTTTTCTATTTTTCTTTTTCTCATTTTTTTGTATTTTTCTTGATTTTTTTTTTTTTTTTTTTTTTTTTTTTTTTTTTTTTTTTTTTTTTTTTGCATACACTTTTGCCCTACCATCCAAAATAATACATCATAGGGGTGTTGCATTCCCCTTACACTTGAACTTTTACATAACTTTACAATTACTAATCTAATGACTCGAATTCAGATAATTGAAAAACTTGGAGTACTTTTAAAACATTTAGCACATATGGGGGTAATAAATGATGTTCTTCCCCATTACTCCATTACACTAGTACTTTACCCATGAGTCCCAATCGTCCCAAAACAATATGTACAAGGATATGACTCGACTTAGCAACCATGTAATCAACTAGATAATTAACTTGGGTTTAAACAATTGTTGTAACAATAATGCACTAAAAATGAGTGCATACAAGGTAGGCTAAGGCGATTTGGGTGTACATTTAAGTGGGGTGTAACAAATTCTTCCTTTAAGTAAAATGCTTAAAGGTCGAAACGAAAAGATAGGCTCTGAGGGGTGTACTAGGGTATCGTGTACTAAAAATGAGTACAACGCAAAGGGGTGTGGGAGAATTACTTGACCAATGTAGCCAATGTAATTATAACAAAAACACAGGTGTAAAACAATGGGTTAATCCTAATGCCTCTTATCATGTAGTAAATCTAACTACACGAATGTAGTCTCACTTGTGGCCTTGGAATGGTCCTAACGCAAGTTCTAGAATCTAAGTGCTACCGGTACACACATCATAGCATAAATGCTTTTCCTACCAATTCTAGGGGCGAACCTCACATATTTGGGGGTGGAAAATTTTTTAGTGGTACGGTTTTTGTGCTAGTCATATAACTCCTATCCGTGAGACGCTCATTAAGATCAAAGTTTCACTCCTATATGTTGTAAAAAATTTTAAATTTGGCACTAAAATTACCTTAATCAAGTATTTCTCTCAGTTTTATTACACATCTACTATTAAACAAACAAAAATCAAGCGCAATTGTATTCTCTAAAATCGTACTTTTACCCTCCCCTTACACTTAAGATGAACATTGTCCCCAATGTTCAAATAACAAGATGTAAAAGAAAGAAAATAAAAGAATGAAATCAAATACTCCCCTGATTCGCTCGGTGGATAGTGAAATTACACGGTTAAATCTTCTTCCAAGGTAATGTTGAAGCTCCATGACTAATGCATCGCCATAAGCTTGATTCCATAAACATCTCCTTGTCCAAAATAACCTGTTAAACCTAAGAAAACAAACACGAAAACCTGCATAACATCGGCGGGAAAAATCTATATATAAGGATATAATGCTTGTGGAATGATAATTTTGCAGATTCCTGGAGATTATAAGTTGGAGATTTAATAAAAACTTTTTATGAAAACAAAACTTTCAAAAATTTCTGGAAATTAAATCTGACGCCGTCAGGTTATAACCCCTGACGCCGTCAGAAATGACCTGACAAAAATTTTCATTTTAAGTTTCCGGAAAATTTCTGGAAAAACCTTTACCTTACTTCCTGGAAATCCTGCAAAACATCATTATGACTCGATACAAGCATTTGACTTAAACAATTACGAATATGTATGCTAATTTATTATTATTACGATTCATGTTAATTTGTGTTCTAATAAACCGATTTAGATTTCCCTTACACTTAACTTTTGCAAAATACCTTTATATGTAGTTAAGACGAAGTTAAAAACAAAATAAAGCATTTTCACAATTTTCTTTTTAACATGAATCAATAATGATAAAAATTAAACACACATACGGAAACAAATAAAACAAACAAACAATTAAATAAACACACAAAGCAAATAAAGCAAATAAAGCTTGGGTTGCCTCCCAAGAAGCGCTTTTCTTTATTAACGAGTCTTGTAGCTAGACTCAAAGTCACGTACATTACGTGACTCCATCATCGGTCACGGTTCCTAGGCCATTCTCCTTCCCGGTTTTGTATTCCGGTCCTAATTTCAAACAATCCTTGTAGAAACTGAATATCCTTTCCATAACATAGTCTACTCCTTTACTTCTATCCTCATCATTCCTATAGTAGACCGCTTGCTTAAGCTCCTTCTCAACATTTGACAAGTGTTGGAATTGTTCTATCTTATATGGCATTTGGTAGCTTACTTCATCGGTCTCATCCTTAAATCTAACTATCCCTAAGGAAGGTTCATAAGTCATTCTAGAGACCTCAACAAATGGTTTTCCAAAAACCACTTGAGTTAAGGATGCATCTACTATTGGGCGGATATCTTCTACAATTACAAATTCGGTGACATAGGTGAAGTTTCCTACATAAACCGGTAATCCCTTAACTCTTCCCGTGAAGTTACTCATCCAACCCTTGTCAGGGAACATCCTATACCCAAGTTGATTCTTCATTATCAAGTTGTAGTGGGCTCTAGTCATGATGTTTATGGGTGATCTAAGGTCGATGTAAGCTTTCCACACATGTAGATGTCCGATGTTGCATGGTATGTTGAGATTAGAAGGGTCGCCTATTTCTATGATTGGTCTACCTAGGAAATATGGTGTCTCGGGGTCATCGAATAAGTTTGTATGATATGCACGCTCTTCCTTAGTGGGTAGCCTATTGAAGTAGTCCTCATCATCATCTACTTCTTCAATCTCACTTGTCCTAACTTCCTTATCAACCTCGACTTTCTTATCCTCATCCTTAGGTTCACTATTATCCTCATTCCTATCAATTGGTTTAATAGTGACAATGTTGACAAAGTGGACGTGTTTGGATGAAGAGGGGTCTTTTACTTGGGGTCCGCTATTTGTGTTCCTAGCGTCCTTATGTGGAGGTGATAGCACTTGGTTATGGAGAGCTTTCAACAAGTTGTCAATTTTATTGGTCATCTCCGTTTGTTGTTGATTGAATTCGGATTCAAACTTAGCCAAACGAGCTTCTTGAGATGCCATAAATTGGGACATCAATCCTTCAAAGTTATTGGTACTACCATTGCCGGAAGGATTGTTGTTGAAAGTACGGTTCGAGTAGGAACCGCTTGATTGGAAATGATTAGGTGGGTTGGAAGAATTGGTTTGTTGTGAGTTTTGGTTTTGTTTCCACCTAAGGTTCGGGTGATTTCTCCATAAGGGATTGTATGAATCACCATAAGGGTTTGGCTCGGGTTTGAAAGTGTACCACTTGTCTCCCGCTCCGTCGGTACGCGAGGATGCGTAGTCCACAAAAGCTTGTTCGGGGAGTTCCATGCAATCACGAGTGTCGTGGGGACCACTACATAATTCACATGAAGAAGTGATTTTGTTCACTTGGCTTGAAGGTTTAGGAGCCTCGTAGGATTTCATGAGAAACTTGACTTGGTCTTCAAGTTCTATGATCCTACGGTCGGAAGTGCTTGAATTGTTCGAAGGCAAAGATATTGCCTTGACCGTTTTATTCAAATCACGGGGATCACTCCAACTTTCGTTGTCATAAAGAGCAAGATCCTCTAGGAGAGCCCATGATTGTTCCGCACTTAGATCACGTAGCTTGCCACCGGCCGATTGGTCAATGGTTTGCCTCGTGGAGAGATTGATATGGTCATAGAAGATTTGGACTTGGAGCCAAAGTTCTATGCCATGGTGAGGGACTTTTTGGAGTAAGTCCTTGAATCGAGTCCATGCCTCGTAGAGAGTTTCGCCTTGACGTTGTTGGAACATCAAGATATCATTCCTTAGCTTGGTAGTTCTTCCCGGTGGGAAAAACTGAGCAAGGAAACGAGTAGTGAGATCATCCCAAGAGGTGATGGATCCTGCGGGTTGACGTTCTAGCCACTGACTAGCTTGGTCCCGCAGAGAGAATTGGAAGAGACGCAATCGGGTCGTCTCTCGAGTGGCAACATCAAGGTCTATAGAATCAACGATTTTAAGAAAGTCCTTGAGATGTTGATTAGGATCTTCAGAACGAAGTCCATGGAATGCGCATCCGCTTTGCACCAACCGGATGGTGTCGGATCGCAAGTGTGTGATATTGGCTCCTTGAGTGAGCTCAATGGTGTTTCGATAGCCATGGTGGCTAGGACGGGAATACTCTCCTAAAGTACGGGCTCTAGGAGGTGGTGGTGGTTGTTGTGGTGGTGGGTTGTGGGGGTTAAGGATATTACCATCTTCCATGATGTCGGATGGTATGGTTACGAACAAAGACACGAAGAAAATAGATAGACTAAAGAAAACCTAGAAAAATAAAATAAAAATCTCACTAGAAAGGAATCTAGTGAGTAGACCTAATAGAAATAAAAATTCAACCTAAACAATAACTATTCCCCGGCAGCGGCGCCAAAAACTTGATTGCGTGGTTTTGTAACCTTACAACAGGTTTTACCTCTCGAGGGATCTCAAGAGGCTTACAACCCCACCAGGCAGTGTACCTGACCGATGTAGTATAGTGTAGTGGTAAGTACGGGGGATTGATCGTTCTCCACAGGGAATAGTGTTCGTTAGGTGTGAAAGGCTACTCTAATTAGGTCTAAGGGTTGAGGAAGATTCTTTTTATGTTTTTATAATTTTATGAAAGCAAGTAAAATCTCGGGTTTGAAGGAGTGGGCGGAATTAGTTGCTAGTCAACTAACCCAAATTACTACGAATGCAATAAAATAAAATAACAAAAATGAAATGTGGTGAGAAACTTATGTGTAGAGAAATGTGTTTACTTAGATTTCCTTACTCCCTAACTATCTTTTACCGGTTAATTAGTGTGTATTAGTCGCGTGGATGACGGGTGTATTCCTTAATACCATTCGTGGGGTGGCGTACTTACTTCCCCAAACTCTACAAGCTCCTACTTCACTCCTATGTCGAGCCGGCTAGGAAGCTCCTAACATGGGATCACTAGAATTCGCTTGTGCATTAAATACAACCATAAAAACCTTTAGTACGCGTTTGGTTCATGTTTCTTAAGACGTTCAAGCAAGTTACCGAATAGGAAGTTAGCCAGTTTTCTTAAGCCTAACATAGATAAACAATCATCCAATACAACTAACAACACACTAACAACCAATAATCAATAGCTAGGTTTCATTAGATCTAAGAAAACACAAGATAAAATTAGCCTAACATGTTAAACAAAAGACAAGCATAAGATAGAATCAAACAACACATAGACATATTGAATGATTAATTGATAACTTATCTTTCAATGAAACATGGAAGATCTCAAGGCAAAAAGCCCTGAAAAAGTAGCTAAAATCGTCTTAGGGTTTTATCCCAAAATTCCACACACTAAGCTCTCCCTTAATGACAAAAAATTAGAAAACTATATATAGACTTTTGCATCTGACGGCGTCACCTTATGGATTGTGACGCCGTCACCTCGCCGCTTTTAGGGTTCTCGGATGACCATCTTGACGCCGTCCCTCTTTAATTCTCCAAAATCCGTTCTGGCCTATCAAGGCTTGACGCCCTCACCTCTTGAACGTGACGCCGTCCCCTTATGATTTAAGCCGTGACGCCCTCGATTAAGTTAAAGCGTGACGCCGTCAGAATTCACATGCTATCTCACTGGCCCGTCATGAGTAAATTTCACGTCCCACTTTTCTTGCCAAAGCATGACGCCGTCCCATGTTAATTGTGACGCCGTCAAGAGTAACTTTTAGCCGATTCTTGAGACTTTGCCGTTTTCTTCACTTTGATGCTCCAAAAACGTCCAAAATGCCTCCTTTTCCAGATTTCTCCTCTAAAGTACCTAAAATGACAAAAGGAACAATTTAGGGCGATATTTGATCAAATAAATACGATTTCGGGCTTAAATGACCCCTTAAAAGCGGTACACTTTTCGCCTCATCAAATACCCTTACACTTGAGATTTGCTTGTCCTCAAGCAAATGCGCTTTTATTCTAATCAAAATACACGTTAGGGGTCATTTAATGCAAACATAAAAGTAATTACAACAAATAATCGTTCCACTTCAATCATAATAAGCACGGAGATTACATACTAGCACCTCACAAGTAGTGTTTAGATACTCACATCTCTCAAGTGTCATCAAAATAAATCTCATAAATGAAAACGGATAATATCTCTCACTACCTGTCATAGCAAATAGATTACCATAGGCTTGGGAAAGGATCAAAAACCTCCTCCACTAGGCGTAAGCACCTAAGATAAACTATCAAAGAGGGCTTTTAAACGGGTTATAACGTTAGGTGTAGGGAAAAGGAAAACACGGTTTTGTTGGATACGGGATATTTTACTGGTGGCTAGTTAAAGATCTTGGTCAATTACATGTACTATACAATGTTGCTAAGCCAAGACTAGACTCGATCTTAAGCTAAAAACGAAATAACAAAATAACAAAAATATAAAACAAACATAAAATGAAACGGGATGGTAGTCCGTATGTTTTTTCTATTTTTCTTTTTCTCATTTTTTTGTATTTTTCTTGATTTTTTTTTTTTTTTTTTTTTTTTTTTTTTTTTTTTTTTTTTTTTTTTTGCATACACTTTTGCCCTACCATCCAAAATAATACATCATAGGGGTGTTGCATTCCCCTTACACTTGAACTTTTACATAACTTTACAATTACTAATCTAATGACTCGAATTCAGATAATTGAAAAACTTGGAGTACTTTTAAAACATTTAGCACATATGGGGGTAATAAATGATGTTCTTCCCCATTACTCCATTACACTAGTACTTTACCCATGAGTCCCAATCGTCCCAAAACAATATGTACAAGGATATGACTCGACTTAGCAACCATGTAATCAACTAGATAATTAACTTGGGTTTAAACAATTGTTGTAACAATAATGCACTAAAAATGAGTGCATACAAGGTAGGCTAAGGCGATTTGGGTGTACATTTAAGTGGGGTGTAACAAATTCTTCCTTTAAGTAAAATGCTTAAAGGTCGAAACGAAAAGATAGGCTCTGAGGGGTGTACTAGGGGTATCGTGTACTAAAAATGAGTACAACGCAAAGGGGTGTGGGAGAATTACTTGACCAATGTAGCCAATGTAATTATAACAAAAACACAGGTGTAAAACAATGGGTTAATCCTAATGCCTCTTATCATGTAGTAAATCTAACTACACGAATGTAGTCTCACTTGTGGCCTTGGAATGGTCCTAACGCAAGTTCTAGAATCTAAGTGCTACCGGTACACACATCATAGCATAAATGCTTTTCCTACCAATTCTAGGGGCGAACCTCACATATTTGGGGGTGGAAAATTTTTTAGTGGTACGGTTTTTGTGCTAGTCATATAACTCCTATCCGTGAGACGCTCATTAAGATCAAAGTTTCACTCCTATATGTTGTAAAAAATTTTAAATTTGGCACTAAAATTACCTTAATCAAGTATTTCTCTCAGTTTTATTACACATCTACTATTAAACAAACAAAAATCAAGCGCAATTGTATTCTCTAAAATCGTACTTTTACCCTCCCCTTACACTTAAGATGAACATTGTCCCCAATGTTCAAATAACAAGATGTAAAAGAAAGAAAATAAAAGAATGAAATCAAATACTCCCCTGATTCGCTCGGTGGATAGTGAAATTACACGGTTAAATCTTCTTCCAAGGTAATGTTGAAGCTCCATGACTAATGCATCGCCATAAGCTTGATTCCATAAACATCTCCTTGTCCAAAATAACCTGTTAAACCTAAGAAAACAAACACGAAAACCTGCATAACATCGGCGGGAAAAATCTATATATAAGGATATAATGCTTGTGGAATGATAATTTTGCAGATTCCTGGAGATTATAAGTTGGAGATTTAATAAAAACTTTTTATGAAAACAAAACTTTCAAAAATTTCTGGAAATTAAATCTGACGCCGTCAGGTTATAACCCCTGACGCCGTCAGAAATGACCTGACAAAAATTTTCATTTTAAGTTTCCGGAAAATTTCTGGAAAAACCTTTACCTTACTTCCTGGAAATCCTGCAAAACATCATTATGACTCGATACAAGCATTTGACTTAAACAATTACGAATATGTATGCTAATTTATTATTATTACGATTCATGTTAATTTGTGTTCTAATAAACCGATTTAGATTTCCCTTACTCTTAACTTTTGCAAAATACCTTTATATGTAGTTAAGACGAAGTTAAAAACAAAATAAAGCATTTTCACAATTTTCTTTTTAACATGAATCAATAATGATAAAAATTAAACACACATACGGAAACAAATAAAACAAACAAACAATTAAATAAACACACAAAGCAAATAAAGCAAATAAAGCTTGGGTTGCCTCCCAAGAAGCGCTTTTCTTTATTAACGAGTCTTGTAGCTAGACTCAAAGTCACGTACATTACGTGACTCCATCATCGGTCACGGTTCCTAGGCCATTCTCCTTCCCGGTTTTGTATTCCGGTCCTAATTTCAAACAATACTTGTAGAAACTGAATATCCTTTCCATAACATAGTCTACTCCTTTACTTCTATCCTCATCATTCCTATAGTAGACCGCTTGCTTAAGCTCCTTCTCAACATTTGACAAGTGTTGGAATTGTTCTATCTTATATGGCATTTGGTAGCTTACTTCATCGGTCTCATCCTTAAATCTAACTATCCCTAAGGAAGGTTCATAAGTCATTCTAGAGACCTCAACAAATGGTTTTCCAAAAACCACTTGAGTTAAGGATGCATCTACTATTGGGCGGATATCTTCTACAATTACAAATTCGGTGACATAGGTGAAGTTTCCTACATAAACCGGTAATCCCTTAACTCTTCCCGTGAAGTTACTCATCCAACCCTTGTCAGGGAACATCCTATACCCAAGTTGATTCTTCATTATCAAGTTGTAGTGGGCTCTAGTCATGATGTTTATGGGTGATCTAAGGTCGATGTAAGCTTTCCACACATGTAGATGTCCGATGTTGCATGGTATGTTGAGATTAGAAGGGTCGCCTATTTCAATGATTGGTCTACCTAGGAAATATGGTGTCTCGGGGTCATTGAATAAGTTTGTATGATATGCACGCTCTTCCTTAGTGGGTAGCCTATTGAAGTAGTCCTCATCATCATCTACTTCTTCAATCTCACTTGTCCTAACTTCCTTATCAACCTCGACTTTCTTATCCTCATCCTTAGGTTCACTACTATCCTCATTCCTATCAATTGGTTTAATAGTGACAATGTTGACAAAGTGGACGTGTTTGGATGAAGAGGGGTCTTTTACTTGGGGTCCGCTATTTGTGTTCCTAGCGTCCTTATGTGGAGGTGATAGCACTTGGTTATGGAGAGCTTTCAACAAGTTGTCAATTTTATTGGTCATCTCCGTTTGTTGTTGATTGAATTCGGATTCAAACTTAGCCAAACGAGCTTCTTGAGATGCCATAAATTGGGACATCAATCCTTCAAAGTTATTGGTACTACCATTGCCGGAAGGATTGTTGTTGAAAGTACGGTTCGAGTAGGAACCGCTTGATTGGAAATGATTAGGTGGGTTGGAAGAATTGGTTTGTTGTGAGTTTTGGTTTTGTTTCCACCTAAGGTTCGGGTGATTTCTCCATAAGGGATTGTATGAATCACCATAAGGGTTTGGCTCGGGTTTGAAAGTGTACCACTTGTCTCCCGCTCCGTCGGTACGCGAGGATGCGTAGTCCACAAAAGCTTGTTCGGGGAGTTCCATGCAATCACGAGTGTCGTGGGGACCACTACATAATTCACATGAAGAAGTGATTTTGTTCACTTGGCTTGAAGGTTTAGGAGCCTCGTAGGATTTCATGAGAAACTTGACTTGGTCTTCAAGTTCTATGATCCTACGGTCGGAAGTGCTTGAATTGTTCGAAGGCAAAGATATTGCCTTGACCGTTTTATTCAAATCACGGGGATCACTCCAACTTTCGTTGTCATAAAGAGCAAGATCCTCTAGGAGAGCCCATGATTGTTCCGCACTTAGATCACGTAGCTTGCCACCGGCCGATTGGTCAATGGTTTGCCTCGTGGAGAGATTGATATGGTCATAGAAGATTTGGACTTGGAGCCAAAGTTCTATGCCATGGTGAGGGACTTTTTGGAGTAAGTCCTTGAATCGAGTCCATGCCTCGTAGAGAGTTTCGCCTTGACGTTGTTGGAACATCAAGATATCATTCCTTAGCTTGGTAGTTCTTCCCGGTGGGAAAAACTGAGCAAGGAAACGAGTAGTGAGATCATCCCAAGAGGTGATGGATCCTGCGGGTTGACGTTCTAGCCACTGACTAGCTTGGTCCCGCAGAGAGAATTGGAAGAGACGCAATCGGGTCGTCTCTCGAGTGGCAACATCAAGGTCTATAGAATCAACGATTTTAAGAAAGTCCTTGAGATGTTGATTAGGATCTTCAGAACGAAGTCCATGGAATGCGCATCCGCTTTGCACCAACCGGATGGTGTCGGATCGCAAGTGTGTGATATTGGCTCCTTGAGTGAGCTCAATGGTGTTTCGATAGCCATGGTGGCTAGGACGGGAATACTCTCCTAAAGTACGGGCTCTAGGAGGTGGTGGTGGTTGTTGTGGTGGTGGGTTGTGGGGGTTAAGGATATTACCATCTTCCATGATGTCGGATGGTATGGTTACGAACAAAGACACGAAGAAAATAGATAGACTAAAGAAAACCTAGAAAAATAAAATAAAAATCTCACTAGAAAGGAATCTAGTGAGTAGACCTAATAGAAATAAAAATTCAACCTAAACAATAACTATTCCCCGGCAGCGGCGCCAAAAACTTGATTGCGTGGTTTTGTAACCTTACAACAGGTTTTACCTCTCGAGGGATCTCAAGAGGCTTACAACCCCACCAGGCAGTGTACCTGACCGATGTAGTATAGTGTAGTGGTAAGTACGGGGGATTGATCGTTCTCCACAGGGAATAGTGTTCGTTAGGTGTGAAAGGCTACTCTAATTAGGTCTAAGGGTTGAGGAAGATTCTTTTTATGTTTTTATAATTTTATGAAAGCAAGTAAAATCTCGGGTTTGAAGGAGTGGGCGGAATTAGTTGCTAGTCAACTAACCCAAATTACTACAAATGCAATAAAATAAAATAACAAAAATGAAAAGTGGTGAGAAACTTATGTGTAGAGAAATGTGTTTACTTAGATTTCCTTACTCCCTAACTATCTTTTACCGGTTAATTAGTGTGTATTAGTCGCGTGGATGACGGGTGTATTCCTTAATACCATTCGTGGGGTGGCGTACTTACTTCCCCAAACTCTACAAGCTCCTACTTCACTCCTATGTCGAGCCGGCTAGGAAGCTCCTAACATGGGATCACTAGAATTCGCTTGTGCATTAAATACAACCATAAAAACCTTTAGTACGCGTTTGGTTCATGTTTCTTAAGACGTTCAAGCAAGTTACCGAATAGGAAGTTAGCCAGTTTTCTTAAGCCTAACATAGATAAACAATCATCCAATACAACTAACAACACACTAACAACCAATAATCAATAGCTAGGTTTCATTAGATCTAAGAAAACACAAGATAAAATTAGCCTAACATGTTAAACAAAAGACAAGCATAAGATAGAATCAAACAACACATAGACATATTGAATGATTAATTGATAACTTATCTTTCAATGAAACATGGAAGATCTCAAGGCAAAAAGCCCTAAAAAAGTAGCTAAAATCGTCTTAGGGTTTTATCCCAAAATTCCACACACTAAGCTCTCCCTTAATGATAAAAAATTAGAAAACTATATATAGACTTTTGCATCTGACGGCGTCACCTTATGGATTGTGACGCCGTCACCTCACCGCTTTTAGGGTTCTCGGATGACCATCTTGACGCCGTCCCTCTTTAATTCTCCAAAATCCGTTCTGGCCTATCAAGGCTTGACGCCCTCACCTCTTGAACGTGACGCCGTCCCCTTATGATTTAAGCCGTGACGCCCTCGATTAAGTTAAAGCGTGACGCCGTCAGAATTCACATGCTATCTCACTGGCCCGTCATGAGTAAATTTCACGTCCCACTTTTCTTGCCAAAGCATGACGCCGTCCCATGTTAATTGTGACGCCGTCAAGAGTAACTTTTAGCCGATTCTTGAGACTTTGCCGTTTTCTTCACTTTGATGCTCCAAAAATGTCCAAAATGCCTCCTTTTCCAGATTTCTCCTCTAAAGTACCTAAAATGACAAAAGGAACAATTTAGGGCGATATTTGATCAAATAAATACGATTTCGGGCTTAAATGACCCCTTAAAAGCGGTACACTTTTCGCCTCATCACCCTCTTTGATAGTTTATCTTAGGTGCTTACGCCTAGTGGAGGAGGTTTTTGATCCTTTCCCAAGCCTATGGTAATCTATTTGCTATGACAGGTAGTGAGAGATATTATCCATTTTCATTTATGAGATATACTTTTATGACACCTGAGAGATGTGAGTATCTAAACACTACTTGTGAGGTGCTAGTTTGTAATCTCCGTGCTTATTATGATTAAAGTGGAACGACTATTTGTTGTAATTACTTTTATATTAGCATGAAATGACCCCTAACTTGTATTTTGATTAGAATAAAAGCGCATTTGCTTGAGGACAAGCAAATCTCAAGTGTAAGGGTATTTGATGAAGCGAAAAGTGTACCGCTTTTAGGGGGTCATTTAAGCCCTAAATCGTATTTATTTGATCAAATATTGCCCTAAATCGTTCCTTTTGTCATTTTAGGTACTTTGGAGAAGAAATCTGGAAAAAGGAAGCATTTTGGACGTTTTTGGAGCATAAAAGTGAAGAAAACGACAAAGTCTCCAAAGCTGCTGGAAAAGTACACGTGACGGCGTCAAGGATTGCTCCTGACGGCGTCACGGCTTGGCAAAAGAGGTGGATATGACAAAATACACGTGACGCGCCAGAGAGTTTTACAATGAAAATCTGACGGCGTCACCCCTTTAAGGTGATCAAGGTCGTCACGGTTTAAGTTAAAGAGAGACGGCGTCAAGCACAATTCTGACGGCGTCAACCCTTGACGCGCCAGAGTGGATTTTGGAGGATTAAAGAGGGACGGCGTCAGGAAGACCATCCGGGAACCCTAGCCGCGGCGAGGTGACGGCGTCACCTCCTACAACGTGACGCCGTCAGACCCTAAATTCTATATATAGTTTTGCAATTTTTATTCATAGTGTGCAACTTTGTGAGGAGAAACCCTAAGACGAATTTTCTGCCATTTTTAAGGGTTTTATACCCTTGGATCTCCCATGTTTAATTGAAGATAAGTAATCACTTAATCATTCAATATGTCTATGTGTTGTTTGATTATATCTTGTTCTTGTGTTTTAATTAACATGCTAGGCTAGATTTATCTTGTGTTTGCTTAGATCTAATGAAACCTAACTATTGATTATTAGTTGTTGGTGTGTTATTAATTGTATTGGATGATTGTTTATCGATGTTTGGCTTAAGAAAACTGGCTAACCTCCTATACGGTAACTTGCTTGAACGTCTTAAGAAACATGAACCAATGCGTACTAAGGTTTTTATGGTTGTATTTAATGCATGAGCGAATTCTAGTGATCCCATGTTAGGAGCTTCTTAGCCGGCTCGACATAGGAGTGAAGTAGGAGCTTGTAGAGTTGGGGAAGTACGTACGCCACCCCACGATTGGTATTAAGGAATACACCCGTCATCCACGCAATTAATACACACTAATCAACCGGTAAAAGATAGTTAGGGAGTAAGGAAATCTAAGTAAACACATTTCTCTCCATATAAGTTCCACAACCTTTTATTTTCAGTTATTTTATTTTATTTGCAATTGTAGTTATTTGGGTTAGTTGACTAGCAACTAATTCCGCCCACTCCTTCAAACCCGAGATTTTACTTGCTTTCCATAAAATATAAAAATACAAAAAGAATCTTCCCTCACCCTTAGACCTATTAGAGTAATTTTTCAATCCTAACGACACTATTCCCCTAGAGAACGATCAATCCCCCGGTACTTGCCACTTCACTATACTACATCGGTCAGGTACACTGCCTGGTGGGGATTGCAAGCCTCTTGAGATCCCTCGAGAGGTAAAACCTGTTGTAAGGTCGCAAAACCACGCATCAGGACTTAATGTATATAGTGTATTACACATACGTCATCAAAAACCCAGTCTAGTATAGTATGATGCTTGGATCATGATGTGCTAGACTTGTATGTAACGTCGGCTTTCCTCTTTCCTGACAATACAACCACTTATGTGTGAGTCATGTAATGGAAAAAAGGGTGCACAGGTACCTTCGTCTCATCTCGTAGGCGAGGATGGTGAGAAAGGTTTATTATGCAATGAAAATGTTCCATTTTGTTGATAACTTTCGTGTAGTCTAGCAATCACGGGCTGGGACTGGGTTGGTATGTACACATGTTGTAAGCCCCCTAGTTTAGAGCAACATAAATGTTTCCCTAATTCTGTGACTTGTCTATGGCATAATGCTTCTCACCTGACTCGCCAATAGCCAAACACACAGTTTCCAGTCCTATTCCCGGATTAGCCGATTCCCAACGTATGACCTGGAGGGGCGTTTGAGCCTGAAGGGACGTCGGAGCCTAAAGGGCCTTTGAGTCTGATGGCGTTTGACCGGATCTAAACACACGAGTTGTGTTGGGGATACTTTGAGTATATACTTGATAGCACACGGAATTTACTACCAAGTACTTAGAAGAAAATGTGTTTGGTGATTGTGTGATCGAATGAATGTAACAATAAGAATTAACAAGACAATGTTTAACCAAACACTTTGCTTCAATATATTGAACGATTACAATGAATAAACGTGAAGCTTTTTCTAATGCTTGTACGTGTGTGTTCTTTTTAAACCCTAACTAAGGATCTCTTTTTATAGCACAAAGAGTCCTTTACAAGTAAACTATATTCGTATCAATCTATACAAATAAGATATACATCATATCAATTCCATATTTATTTTCACACGGTTTCATCTTGATCTAGTAAGCAGTACGAACTTCTCTTATCAACAGTACCAACTGTTGATGTATTCTTCAGCAACTGTTCAACCATACTAACTTATAAAGAACCGTACCAACTGCTTAATTTAATTCCCAACAGTGTTTGAGCCTGATGTTAGGCCGCTCTTGGCAGAGACTAAGCCATTTGAGGCTGATGTAAGGCACTTGGGGCCTATATTGAGCCGTTTGAGGCTACTGTTAGGCACTTGGGGTCGATGTTAAGCCGTCAGAGCCTCAAAGGTGTTTGAGCTTGATGTTAGGCCACTCGGGCTCGATACTAAAACTTTTTAGGTTGATGTAAGGCTCTTGTTACCGATATTGAGTCATTTGATGCTACTGTTAGGCACGTGGGACCAATGTTAAGCCGTTTGAGGCTACTGTCAGGAAGTTGGGGCCAATGTTAAACCGTTTGAGGTTGATGACATTTGATCCCGATGGCATTTGAGCCCATTGGCGCATGGGCCCGTTGGCTTCTAATCTCGTTGGCGTGTGATCCCGTTGTCGTCTAAGCCCGTTGGCGTATGAGCCCGAAGGGCCAGAGCCTGGGGGTCAGAGCTTGAAGGGTCAGAGACCGGGTTCAGAGACCGGAGTCAGAGACCACATTGAACACGTGAGCCTCACGCACAAAGCAACATCCTGAGAAGTGTCAGACACTTAAGGCAAAAATGGCTAACTAAAAGTCAACGACACAAATTGATAAATATCTCCAACCATCAAATAAAGATTGTGGAAATAGATTGTTTACGACTGTATACATTTAACATGGGGCTGGCCTAGGGAAGAAAATCTCCGGTAACACACATTTGGTAAGAGTGGACAAGCATTAAAAACGCAACAGTCTCGAAAATGTAAATCCGGCAATCACAATTAAAAAAACTCCGATAACACGTAAGAGTCCGTAAACACCTAGGATGAGATATTAGTAAACTTGTAGGATGACTCATTACCTTAACATGAGTCCATCATCGTATTTCCTTAAAGCAGTCAAATAACACTAATGGAATGGTGGGACTTTATAGCATATGGAAGCTTCTGCCCAACTGGCTAAAACCCAGACACTTTATGTTGGCCTAACATAAGCCCACCAAGGCTAGGGCCCCATGACAGACTGGGAAAACGAATTCCCGAGCCACACTCAATCTCAGTCATGCCTGGCAAACGTGCCCAGGAAAACGACATGCTTGGAGAACTGATCCAGGGTCGTTACAAAGAATGAAACGTGTCACTACCTCATTCATGGAGAGGTAATGCGACAACCATGAATGGATCTCTCCATGCACCCGGCACAACCAAGGATGGTATACCACGTGTCAACCTTGTCCCTTCCCTTGATGTCCATCACATGGATTATCCTGGGGCCATTGTATCGCCTGTATGGGTTACTCACAACCCTAAGTGCATCCCTATAAGTACTTATCCATTTTCCTAAAATGGCCCAAGCAATTATCCTCTAACGGATAATACACACAGAATACTCAGTCGACTCGTGAGTGTTACCCCAACTCGTGACTCCAGTCACACCTTGGCGTAAAGGTCACACTTTATGCTCGTAAATTAATAAATAGGTCAAAGAGCATAGAATGTGTGAAACAATATGTCACATAGAAACTAAAAATGTAATATTGATAAAATACATGCATGAATAATATCATTAACATAAAGTGATCCCAACTGATGTGTCATTTAGTATTATGAAACTGTTAGAGATCTTTATACAAAATACGAAGCAATAAACTAAAAAATCTTATTGTCTTTTTCTAAAGACATCATTCTCTTATACACATTACAAATATATATCACACTGCCACCATACTAGCTAGCTAAAAGCCCTTTTTTTTAACAAACACAAATGTACAAATGTATTTACAAACACAAATTTACATGTTGCAGGTGGTCGGTTTAAAGAGAAACCATTTTTTTATACGTTAAGTGTAACTTTCATGGCTATTATAGAAGTTCTTTTGTTGACTAGTTTAAAATAGTTTGGCTTACTTATTTACATGGCGTAAACCCACCACCATACTAACTAGCTAAAAGCCCCCCCCCCCTTTTTTTTTTGAGGTTGATAAGAAAACCTCACGATTATTAACAAATATTAACTGTTTGGAAACTTATGTCATAAACTTGAAAATATTAGTAAGTTGGCAATTAGTTGCCTTTAACATTCTTCGAGTACAAAGTAATTTAATCAACCTAGTATGAACAAATAACATATTTAACTTCCAACTCTTAATAAAAGTTCAACCTGCAAAATCAATTACCGTATCAAACTAACAAAATTGAAGGGATGAATCAGAACGACATTGCTAGAGTTTTTAAAAGACTTATCATTAATCTCGTATAAGTTTAGCCATGCATGCCGAATATATGAGCAATACCAACGTCGCATAAGTCTAAACATATTGTTCAAGGTTTGATTTTTATTGTTCAATGTGACTTTCACATAAAAGCTTTTTGTATAGAAGTTTTTTAGTGCATTTTTTTATGTTAGTAAATGCATATCTCCCACAGTAACCTAATTCAACAAAATAAAAGATTGATATCTTATAATAATAATAATAATAATAATAATAATAATAATAATAATAATAATAATAATAATAATAATAATAATAATAATAATAATCATGTTCAGTGACGTTGTAGGAGTACTAAGGTTTGCCGTTCAAATACCTCCACTTCTTCACAATAAACACAATCACCCCCTCCTATCCCTTTCAAAAATATTATTCTTGCATCTTTTTGTAGCTTTCAATACTAATCATCTCCTCATTAAGTATTACGTAAGTTATTATTAAATTTATCATTTAGATAGTTTTAAAAATATACTTTTATAAAAAAAAGTCTTTATTTACATCATTATTTACACTTTTAGTCCTAACCTAATGTTAAACTTTATAATTTTGCTTATTTCAAAATAAGCATTTACCTCAAACTTTGGCCGATTAAAAAATTGTGAAAACTGAAAACGAAATTTTGTACGTATATAATGCAATGATTATACTTGTAAAACTTTAACAATTAACATTTGATGAGATAGATTAATCAATAATAAAAAGAATGTTATTCAAATCAACATTTTAGATAGTTTTTGAAATCAATATGAATCTACTTATGTGTATTTGTTTATGTTATTTTATACTCATATCATATGCATGTTTTTAATGATAGTAATATTGAGAGATGCCAATAGCATTAGCATGATAACATCTATACCTCATGGTCTTCTATAGCTTACAAAATAATGTGGTATTAGTACTATATGATCTTGTGCATTTATTATTCTTTTCTTTAGTGATATTTATATGTACTTCAAATGTTATTGTCAACCTTCTATCTAAACAATTTTATGTACATATTTAGAGCATAAAATGTCTGAAACAATATTATGAAACTTCGAGATATCTCAAAAAGAATAAACATTTTTTGAAAAAGCAATACAAAACAATAAACTAATTAAAGAGTCTTGTTTATCTATATTTCCTTAAATATAACATAAACAAACTATGTATCACTAAAAATAATCTCACACGTGTGAACAAAAACATTTAGCTAACTACTCTTAATAAAAGTTTAACCGACATTCCCACAAAATCAGCTTATTTTTGTCAAGCCTATCGAACAAACAACATGGAAGAGAAGAACCGAAACGACATTGCTAGAGTTTCCAAGGACTTATTATTCTCGTATCAGTTTAGCCTTGCCTAATATAAGAACAATAACAGCTTATAAATCTTAACATATTGTTGGAGATTATGGTTTAACAATTTAACTTTTGATTTTTTTACTTTAATGTGACTTCCATAGAAACGTGTTTAGTTTAGAATCTTTTTTCTATTTTATATTTATGTTGGTAAATATATATACTTTCTTCACAATTGATTTCAAGAAGAAAAAAATATATTATTTGTTGAAAGGATAAGCTTCAGCCAGTCAAACACATGGGCCTCAATGCAATTATCATTAAGTCTAAGCTGAGAGTGTACCCGCTTTAATCTTAAAGGACTAAAGTTTAGCTAGTTAGAAGATTTATAGGACCAAGTTGAAACTTCTAAGAGATGGAGCTATATAATACATCATCATCTCATATCTCTTGATTATCCGGTTTATTTTACTGTGTGTATACCTTCTCTCTCTCTGATTCTCTGAGTTGAGAGAAACCCTATTTTTGTGTATAGTTTCTTTCCAGTTTTTTGTATTGTAAACTCAACTGCTATTCTTTAGCTTATTGTTTTAATAAAAGAAGTGAGCCAAAGGGGAGGTTGGTTGAGTTCACTTGGAAATCTGTGTTGTTGAAAGCTTTGATTATAAATTTCTACATGGTATCAGAGCCAGGTTACTCTATATCAAAGCGTTTTAAAAAGATTTTAAAGATTGACGAAAAATTAGGGTTTCTCTGAATTTGTGGGTTTTGGTCTATACGTTTAGATCTGGTTGTTTTGAAGGTGGATATAGTGTTATTGTTGTTAGATCTTGTAGATCTAAAGGTTAATTGATTTTTCTAAAAATTAGGGTTTCCTAATTTTTGGGGATTTCTTGATCCTAGTGGTTCTTGTTGCAATTAGACCTTGTTAGAGTGTTCTTGTGGTCTAATTGTGTTTCGAAGTTAGTTAATTTGATTATTGGTCAAATTGGTCAAAATTAGAGTTTACTGTATCAAACCCTAATTTCAGGTTGTTGTTTGTTTAGAATTGGTTAAGAATGGCTATATTGATTCTAATTTCAAGTTTCTTGAAGTTTAAATAAAAAACCCTAAGAATATTTTTTAGGGTTTCTAGTGTCAGTCAGTTCTTGATTAATTGGTTTGTTTCTAACTCTTTCTTGTTTGTTTCAGGTGTTTTTTTCGATGTGCTATTGGTTGTTGGTGGATCTTCTTGATCCTTTGGTATTCTTGGAAGCTTGCGTGCACTGTAATACCACTCACGCCCTCTTTAGGTTGTTTTTATTAGGTTTTGTAGAATTGCATGTGACAAAGTGTAGGTTAAGGGATTTTTGTGTTGAGGAGTTGAGAATGTTGGTGGTTATATGTGCTTGTGGAGTTATAAGGTGTTTCTGTGTTGGTTTGTTTGCTTTGTTTTTTTCCTGCTATGTTTCTTGTGTGTTACTGTCTTGGTTATATTAATCTTAAAAAATGTCTGAAGGTGATAATAATAAGAATAAAGATAAGAGTCATGAAGGTGGTAGTAGTGAATTAAAACTTGACATTTATGATCCTTTGTACTTGCATCCTCAAGACATTGGTTCTCATTTGATTCCCTTTAAACTTGAAGGAACTGAGAATTATAAAGTATGGGTTGCTGCTGTGCAGTTGGCATTGCATACAGTAGGTCCCTTTACACGTTAAGAGTTAACTAGAAAGTTAATCTATTTGTGTTAATGACTAATACAATGTTTATGATTAATTCTAACAGTTATAAAACGTGAATATAGAAAACTCAATATAATTTTCAACGTTTAAATTCTTATTAGAAATGAATCAAAGAATCTATACCCAAGTGTTTTGCGGAACAAACACTTGGGATTTAATAGACAAGGTATGGTGGTGTCTCCTATCTAAACTCAAGTTTTGCTTGAGTGGTAACAATGCGACCTCACTAAGCAATCTCAGGGATACGTTACTCTTTGTAGGAGAAAAGTTGTTTTGCAAAAGTCTAAGCTTTAATTGTACAAAACACACTCAACTTCTCTCCTTCTCAATCTATTTATACACAAGTAATCTGAGTAAAAGTAATTAAAATATTACAAGTTGTTGGGCAAGTTGTTGAGCAAGCGTATCTGACAATTACAACAGTAATTGTCATTTCCAAGAACCAATAGAAATGGCTTATTAAGTCTTTAGAAGTGGTTGGTCTGACACTCCAAGACTTTAAGCCGTCTTAGGAAGGATTTCTTCCTGACAAGATAATATTTGATCTTATCTTAAATCCTTCCTAGATATTTCTGCCTTTCTTCTCAGGCACTTAGTTCTTCAGGACACGCTTCTCAGTATTCATTCATAATTACTTCATTGTTGTTGAGGAGACTGGGGTTCAGTGAGTTCTTGTCCAACACTCACTAAACCATCATCTTCTTCTTTGGCTTAAGTGCTACTTCAAGGAGTACCGCCTTCCTGTGTAGTGAATCCTTCTTCTTGAATTCGCCTTAAGCATCCTGAAGATGACTCACTGAGAGGCTGTTCTCTCAGTGACTTGAATTGTTCTCGGTTTAAGTTAACACTTAGTTAATTTGTGTCCAAATCATGTATTAAGTATTCTTGGGTTTTTCATGACCCAACAATCTCCCCCTATTTGGATATAAATTATGTCTAAGTGTTTTGATCAGTATGAGTGAGCTAATGACTTCTTCTCATGCTGAATGTACTAGAATGTAAATAAGGACACTGAAATAATAAAAACATCATCTTATTGATATTATTTACAAGTCCTAACAAGCTAAGTACAAAAAGGGATAGTGGGGGTATTCAGGCAGTTCTATCAGTTCAACTTAATACCAAGGGCTTCAAGCTTGGGCTTCTTTGACTGCAGCTCTTGTTGGTCAGGATGCTCATTGATTTTTCTTTTCAGATCTTGACAAAACTTCACATTTTTAGGACTCTTGAGTGGAGAGGCCATCATTAGAAAACCAAGCATTGCTGTAATCCCTGACAAGTCGATGTCACTCCACCTTTGGAAGGCTTTGTCTCCGAACTCATCAATGAAGAACAACCCTCTTTCAGGTTGTTCAATGACCATATTGTTCCTGAAAGGAACATCTTCAGGGAGAGCCCTATTGCAGTCAAGACCAGGAATCTTGATCTCAGGCTCAGCTTCTATCTTCTTTCTTTTCCTTGAAGAAGACTGAGAGGGAGCTGGTTGTGCTGACTCAGGAAGAAGAGATGGAGTACCAAGTTCCTGAGGTGCTGCTGCCAATCTTTCGTACCTCAGACTCAAAGACTTCATCAGATTAGGGACCACAACATTTGATTTCTTTGCTATTAATGGACCCAACTCATCCAATTCTGTGATCACAAAGTCAGCGAATCTGAAGGGTTTATGAACATCAAAGTTTCTCATGTCAGCACCTCTGTAGACAGTGACCACAGCAGGATTGGTGTTTCAATGAATATGAACATCAGTGATTGGTTCTGGCTTCAACCTGTCAGTCATCTACCACTGATATTTCTTAATCCTGTTCTGCTTGATCTCTTCAGCCCATTTATTCCTTTCCTCTCTTTTCTTCCTAAGAGTGATCATCTCCTCAGACTGAGCTTTCACAAAGGTCATACCACCCTCTCTTCCTGAGAGATCCTTGGCCTCAAGACCAATTTTCTCAGCTTCTTCATGAACAACCTTAATGATAGTAGGCTTGCTTACCTTTTCTTCCTCTTTTAACTTCTTCTTTGCTTCCTCTTCCTCTAGGTAAGCACTGAGTTCATCAGCTGAGAAGTTACGAAGAACTCCATCAATATCATACAGGATCCTGGGTGGTGATTCAGGATCCTTTGCTACCGTGATTGGTGCAGGTTGAGGCTCAGGTTCAGTGAGGATGCCTTTGCCTTTATCTTGATGGGAGGTAGAAGCTTCAGGAATCTCCCCCTCAGTGTGAGAAGGAGGAGAAGGAGGTTGTTGGCTTGTTGAAACTTCAGGGACTCCAGTGTCTTTCTCCCCCTCAACTGTTGCTTGAGCCATGGTGATAGCAAGAGTTGGAGTCACTGGAGCAGCAGGACCCTTGAAAGCCTGATAGATCTCAGTCATCATTGATTTGATGTTCGAGGTGTCTTTCTGAAGAGTTGAGATCTGATCTGCCAGAGATGCCTGAGAAGCTTCGATGCCTGACATCCTTGACCCAAGAGACCATGCCAAAGATGTTGAAGATTGTGCCCAAGTACCCAGATGTTTTTCCTGATGACCCAAGGAAGTCCTGATTGAGTCCAATGAAGAGGTAAGACCCTGAATCTTAGAATCCTTCAGTAAGCTGAGAAGATCACTGAATTCAGCTGATTGCTTCTGGTAAATCTCAGCAGCCTGAAGGACCTTCTTGTTGAGTACGGGGTCATCCTTGACAGTTGTTTGAATAATTCCAAGGCTTTTGGTGATGCCTTCAAGGGTAAGATCGAACTTCTTGAAATGAAGATCAATAGCTGTCAGGGAGTGATTGGTGTTAGAATGTATTTCGATCACATCATCATGAAAACTTTCAACATCTGCCTTCAGGTTGGCATAGTGAACAGCAGCTTCAGTGTGATGATCGAACATCTCTTCAGTGAGACCATTGTAAAGAGCTCTATTGGTCTTCAGTAGGAACTTGACCAATTTTCGTTCAGTGAGAGGAAGAGAGTCATCATACTTTTTGAGGATGTCCCCAGTATCAGAAGAATCAGAAGATTGAGAACCTGACTCTTCACTTTGGTGTGGAGGTGACTGATGTGATTGTTCAGGCTGTTCATTAGTTTCCATATCCTCACCTGCCTCAAACACCTCTTCATCACTCTCTTCCTTGAGCTCTTCATCAGACTCGATAAAAGCCTGAAAGTTCCCCATGGACTCAATACCTAAAAATTCAACCGGCTCCTCTTTATAAAAAGACTTGCCTTCGGTTTGGTCAGGTCCTGACCCCGTTGTCATAATAACTGAGTGGGTTTGCTCAGCCTGACTAGCCATAATAACTGGGGTAACACCAGCCTGGCTTTTGGGCGCAGTTCCTGAGAGAATTGGACCGCTTGAGGGGTTTATGGGTTCCGTATCAACGGGTTATTTCTTTCCCTCTGAGTCTTTGTCCCCCTTAGCACCTTCAACCACTGATGGGTGTTTTCCAGTGGTATCACTAGGTACTGATTGTAAAAGTTTGTGGACCCCCTTCCCATCAGGATTGTGCTGTCCTTCAGGGGATTTAGGGTCCTTTTCTCCCTGAGATCCTGAGGGTGATTGCTCAGGAACGTTAGCGGGATGTGAATGTTTGTCGGTCCCCTTCTCAGTAAGGTAGTGCTGCCTTACCGAGGAGTTAGAACCCTTTCCTCCCTTGGGAACTGATTATTTTTTTATAGTTCCTTCATCGGGATGTGAGGGGGTGTGGGTCCTCTTCCCAGTAGGGTGGTGCTGCCCTACCGAGGATTTAGGACCCTTTCCTCCCTTGGGTACTGATTGTGATTTATCAGTACCTTCATCGGGATGTGAGGGGGGAATGCTTCCTGATCCCTCTGACTTGTGTATGTCAGTTGAACCATGTGGAATGGGTGTGCCCGAGATCACTGAGGATGATTGCTCAGTGACTTCCGTTGGCCTTTGTTTTGAGGTCAAGAGGGTCTCAGAAATGGGTGTCTCAGAGGTCTCGGCCTTTTTCAACCTCTTTTTAAGGTTAAGTTGGTTTTGAGGATCAGTCTCAGTGGCGAGTGGCTTGGGTCTAACCACCTGGCTGGACTGACCCTTCTTTGTCTTCTTCACCTTTTTGGTCGGTGAAGGAACTGGAGAGATAGCGTCATTACCCTGAATGACTGATTGCATGTATTTAGTCAGGGCAATATGTGTAACCTCACTGATGCTACTAGTGAAGTTTGACTTGTGCAGGACGTCAGGCTTCGTACCTTCTGCATCAGGCCTCACATAGTCAGAACCAAGTAGGTCCTGAAGCACACAGGAAACAAATCTAGGATAGGACATATGCCTTTGCCTATGTTTTCCTGAGAGCTTAGCAACAAGGTCTCGGAAGATTATTCCTCCGATGTTAATTTTTGTACCCTCAAGGAGACTGAACAACATCAATTGTTGTGATGAGTTCAACTGCTCCGTAGAGGATTTATTTCCACCCAGGACCTGAATGACAAATGTCATCAGTATCCTCCAAATAGGATGGAACCATGTTTTGACTACTGGAGCCTTCTCCAATAAGCCTCCCGCAGACGTTGTAGGACGTCTGGGGTCATGGGGTGCTAGAAAGATCAGTTCATTCTTTATGTCCTGATCAGTAGGGTTGGGTGAAAAAGCTTCAGCAAAGTCAAGGCCTGTGGCTTTGATGAAGGTTGAGTAGTCAAAGGAGAGGGTTCTGCTCCCATTCATCACCGTGAAGGTGATGATTGACTCTTTGGTGTCTTTGGGGCTGGTAGCTATAGCCGTGCACCAGAATTCCCTCAAATAGTCATGGTAGATGACTGAGGGGGTGTGGGTGAAAGCCTTTGCAAGAAAAAAATTACAAAAAAATTTCATAACGTTCTTGTAGGCTAGATAGCTTTGTGGATAAGAGAAATTTCCTACCACATTGTTCTTTGTAAGGTCAACGTCCCCAGTGAGGAATTCCACATTGGGGGCGTATGCTATAGCTCTAGAAGAAGCCATTTGTGGGTAAGTCTGGGTTTGACTAAGGTTTCTAAAGCTTAAGAATACACACACAATTTTTGAGAATTAAAATGGCAGAGTTTTGCTTAAGTTCTATAAAAACATGTGTGTGTGTTTCTTTTGGATGGGTTATTTATAGGGAAGTGGAGATGGGGGTGTTTTAGACATTTGAGCGATCATAATTTATTCAAAAAGAATTATTGGAAATTGTTTTGAATAATATGTTTTGGGATCCGCATTTAATGCCAACACTCCACTTTCCTGGTTTGGCGCAACAGTCGAAGTGAACAGTTGAGCAGTTCTGCAAAAGTGTAATTTGCAGAGATGAGTCATCACATATTTGTAATGTGATTGGAGAGGCATTTAATGCCAAGTGGGAATGTGGTGGCCCAGAGGTGGAAGCCAGAAAGGCAAAAGAACAAATATTCTTGAATTAAATATGAGTTCAGTTACCAACCTCGGACATTTACTAACTAGATACTTAGAGCATTTAAGTCAGTATTTAATGTCTCTTTTCAGGGCCCTAAATGACATTTCATGCAGTGATGGTATTTCAGGGACTTGGGATTAGTCACTGATGATTCAGGAATATGGAATGATTCCTGAGAAACAAGGATTCAGGAACTTGGGTTTAGTTCCTGAACCCTCAAGATTTCAGGAACTTGGGTTTAGTTCCTGAGGTTGAGGATTCAGTGAGATGTTTTTCACTGATATACACATTGAGTCAGGGACCTGAGGTTTTAAGAATTTACACTTCAGTTGGAAGGATTTCAATCAGTGGACTGATTTTCTATATCCAACATTCCTAATTCAGCTTTCAACCTTGTGAAAGTTGGTTCATCCAAAGGTTTGGTGAAGATATCAGCTAACTGATATTCAGTAGGGATGAAGTGTAATTCAATGTCACCATTCATGACATGGTCCCTGATGAAATGATATCTGATATCAATGTGTTTTGTTCTCTGATGAAGAACAGGGTTGTTTGAGATTGCAATTGCACTTGTGTTATCACAAAAAATAGGTACCATTTTGTACTGAATTCCATAGTCACTGAGTTGACTTTTCATCCAGAGTACATTTACACAACAACTAGCTGCTGCAACATATTCAGCCTCAGCAGAGGACAAGGCAACTGATTGTTGCTTCTTGGCACTCCAACAGACTAATTTCCCACCAAGTATTTGGCAAAAGCCTGGGGTGCTTTTTCTGTCCATGTTGCATCCAGCATAGTTAGAGTCTGAGTATCCTTTGAGATCAAGTCCTGAGCACTTTGGATAGTATAATCCAAGGTTAGGAGTGCCCTTCAGGTACCTGAATATCCTTTTCACAGCAGTGATGTGTGTTTCTCTTGGGTCAGATTGATATCTGGCACATAGACATACTGAGAATTGGATATCAGGCCTTGATGCAAGTAGATACATCAGTGATCCTATCATTCCTCTAAAGAGAGTTTGATTTACTGGTTTACCAGTTAGATCAGGACCAAGGTTGTTTGGGGGGACCATGGGAGTTTTGACTGAGGCACAGTCACTGAGATCATACTTTTTTGGTAGATTCTTTACATACTTCTCTTGACTGATAGTGGTTCCTCTATCAGTCTGCTTGATCTGTAGACCAAGGAAGTATGTCAGTTCTCCCATCATGCTCATTTCAAACTTCTTTGCCATTAGTTTTTCAAATTGTTTGCAAAGTTTGAAACTTGTTGAGCCAAAGATGATGTCATCAACATACACTTGTACTAGTATGACATCATTATTTGTCTTATAGATAAACAATGTGTTATCTATCTTGCCTCTGACAAATTTGTTTTGGATTAAGAAGGCTGAGAGAGTCTCATACCATGCCCTGGGAGCTTGCTTCAGTACATAAAGGGCTTTGTTAAGTTTACAGACATGATCAGGAGACTCATGGCTTTCAAATCCTGGAGGTTGCTGATGAAGCGAAAAGTGTACCGCTTTTAAGGGGTCATTTAAGCCCTAAATCGTATTTATTTGATCAAATATTACCCTAAATCGTTCCTTTTGTCATTTTAGGTACTTTTGAGAAGAAATCTGGAAAAGGAGGCATTTTGGACGTTTTTGGAGCATAAAAGTGAAGAAAACGACAAAGTCTCAAAATCATGCTAAAAGTTACCTTTGACGGCGTCAGGATTATCTCCAGACGGCGTCATGGCTTGGCAAAAATGGTGGATGTGAAAATTACTCATGATAAGCCAGTGAAATTTGCATGAAATTCTGACGGCGTCACGCTTTAATATGATCAAGGTCGTCACGGCTTAATTTAGAGAGGGACGGCGTCATGCATAATCCTGACGGCGTCAACCCCTGATAAGCCAGAACGGATTTTGGAGAGCTAAAGAGGGACGGCGTCAAGAAGGTCATCCGGGAACCCTAAAAGCGGCGAGGTGACGGCGTCACACTCCATAACGTGACGCCGTCAGATCTGAAAATCTATATATAGTTTTGCAATTTTTTGTCATTAGTGTGGAACTTATTGTGGAACTTATTGAGGAATTTTGTGTGTGAAAACCCTAAGACGAATTTGGCAGCTTTTTCAAGGCTTTTTGCCTTGAGATCTTCCATGTTACATTGAAGATAAGTTATCAAGTAATCATTCAATATGTCTATGTGTTGTTTGATTCTATCTTGTTCTTGTCTTTTGTTTAACATGCTAGGCTAGATTTATCTTGTGTTTGCTTAGATCTAATGAAACCTAGCTATTGATTATTGGTTATTAGTGTGTTGTTAGTTGTATTGGATGATTGTTCATCTATGTTAGGCTTAAGAAAACTGGCTAACTTCATATTCGGTAACTTGCTTGAACGTCTTAAGAAACATGAACCAATGCGTACTAAAGGTTTTTATGGTTGTATTTAATGCACAAGCGAATTCTAGTGATCCCATGTTAGGAGCTTCCTAGCCGGCTCGACATAGGAGTGAAGTAGGAGCTTGTAGAGTTAGGGAAGTACGTACGCCACCCCACGAATGGTATTAAGGAATACACCCGTCATCCACGCAACTAATACACACTAATCAACCGGTAAAAGATAGTTAGGGAGTAAGGAAATCTAAGTAAACACATTTTCCTCCACATAAGTTTTCACCAACATTTTCATTTTCTGTTATTTTATTTTATTTGCATTCGTAGTAATTTGGGTTAGTTGACTAGCAACTAATTCCGCCCACTCTTTCAAACCCGAGATTTTACTTGCTTTCATAAAAATATAAAAAAAAACAAAAAGAATCATCCCTCACCCTTAGACCTATTAGAGTAGTTTTTCATACCTAACGAACACTATTCCCTGTGGAGAACGATCAATCCCCCGTACTTACCACTACACTATACTACATCGGTCAGGTACACTGCCTGTTGGGGTTGTAAGCCTCTTGAGATCCCTCGAGAGGTAAAACCTGTTGTAAGGTTGCAAAACCACGCATCAAGTCTTTGGCGCCGCTGCCGGGGAATAGTTATTGTTTAGGTTGAATTTTTATTTTATAGGTCTACTCACTAGATTCCTTTCTAGTGAGATTTTTCATTTTATTTTTCTAGGTTTTCTTTAGTCTATCTATTTTCTTCGTTTCTTTGTTCGTAACCATTACCATTCGACATCATGGAAGATGGTAATATCCTTAATCCCGACAACCCACCACCACAACAACCACCACCACCTCCTAGAGCCCGTACTTTAGGAGAATACTCCCGTCCTAGCCACCATGGCTATCGAAACACCATTGAGCTCACTCAAGGAGCCAATGTCACACCCTTGCGATCCGACACCATCTGGTTGGTGCAAAGCGGATGCGCATTCCATGGACTTCGTTCCGAAGATCCTAATCAACATCTCAAGGATTTTCTCAAAATCGTTGATTCTATAGACCTTGATGTTGCCACTCGAGAGACGACCCGACTACGTCTCTTTCAATTCTCTCTGCGGGACCAAGCTAGTCAATGGCTAGAGCGTCAACCCGCAGGATCCATCACCTCTTGGGATGATCTCACCACTCGCTTCCTTGCTCAGTTTTTCCCACCGGGAAGAACTACCAAGCTAAGGAATGATATCTTGATGTTCCAACAACGTCAAGGCGAAACTCTCTACGAGGCATGGACTCGATTCAAGGACTTACTCCAAAAAGTCCCTCACCATGGCATAGAACTTTGGCTCCAAGTCCAAATCTTCTATGACCATATCAATCTCTACACGAGGCAAACCATTGACCAATCGGCCGGTGGTAAGCTACGTGATCTAAGTGCGGAACAATCATGGGCTCTCCTAGAGGAACTTGCTCTTTATGACAACGAAAGTTGGAGTGATCCCTGTGATTTGAATAAAACGGTCAAGGCAATATCTTTGCCTTCGAACAATTCAAGCACTTCCGACCGTAGGATCATAGAACTTGAAGACCAAGTCAAGTTTCTTATGAAATCCTACGAGGCTCCTAAACCTTCAAGCCAAGTGAACAAAATCACTTCTTCATGTGAATTATGTAGTGGTCCCCACGACACTCGTGATTGCATGGAACTCCCCGAACAAGCTTTTGTGGACTACGCATCCTCGCGTACCGACGGAGCGGGAGACAAGTGGTACACTTTCAAACCCGAGCCAAACCATTACGGTGATTCATACAACCCCTCATGGAAAAATCACCCGAACCTTAGGTGGAGACAAAGCCAAAACACACAACAAACCAATTCTTCCAACCCACCTAATCGTTTCCAATCAAGCGGTTCCAACTCGAACCGTACTTTCAACGACAATCCTTCCAGCAATGGTAGTACCAATAACTTTGAAGGATTGATGTCCCAATTTATGGCATCTCAAGAAGCTCGGATAGCTAGATTCGAGTCCGAATTCAATCAACAACAAACGGAGATGACCAATAAAATTGACAACTTGTTGAAAGCTCTCAATAACCAAGTGATATCACCTCCACATAAGGACGCTAGGAACACAAATAGCGGACCCCAAGTAAAAGACCCCTCTTCATCCAAACACGTCCACTTTGTCAACATTGTCACTATTAAACCAATTGATAGGAATGAGGATAATAGTGAACCTAAGGATGAGGATAAGAAAGTCGAGGTTGATAAGGAAGTTAGGACAAGTGAGATTGAAGAAGTAGATGATGATGAGGACTACTTCAATAGGCTACCCACTAAGGAAGAGCGCGCATATCATACAAACTTATTCGATGACCCCGAGGCACCATACTTCCTAGGTAGACCAATCATAGAAATAGGCGACCCTTCTAATCTCAACATACCATGCAACATCGGACATTTGCATGTGTGGAAAGCCTACATCGACCTTAGATCACCCATAAACATCATGACTAGAGCCCACTACAACTTGATAATGAAAAATCAACTTGGGTATAGGATGTTCCCTGACAAGGGTTGGATGAGTAACTTCACGGGAAGAGTTAAGGGATTACCGGTTTATGTAGGAAACTTCACCTATGTCACCGACTTTGTAATTGTAGAAGACATCCGCCCAATAGTCAATGCATCCTTAACTCAAGTGGTTTTTGGAAAACCATTTGTTGATGTCTCTAGAATGACTTATGAACCTTCCTTAGGGATAGTTAGATTTAAGGATGAGACCGATGAGGTAAACTACCAAATGCCATATAAGATAGAACAATTCCAACACTTGTCAAATGTTGAGAAGGAGCTCAAGCAAGCGGTCTACTATAGGAATGATGAGGATAGAAATAAAGGAGTAGACTATGTTATGGAAAGGATATTCGGTTTCTACAAGGATTGTTTGAAATTGGGACCGGAATATAAAACCGGGAATGAAAATGGCCTAGGAACCGTGACCAATGATGGAATCACGTAATGTACGTGACTTTGAGTCTAGCTACAAGACTCGTTAATAAAGAAAAGCGCTTCTTGGGAGGCAACCCAAGTTTTATTTGCTTTGTGTGTTTATTTGTTTGTTTGTTTGTTTTTATTTGTTTCCATATGTGTGTTTAAGTTTTATTATTATTGATTCATGTTCAAAACTAAGTTGTGAAAATGCTTTATGTTGTTTTTAACTTCGTCTTAACTACATATAAAGGTATTTTGCAAAAGTTAAGTGTAAGGGAAATCTAAATCGGTTTATTAGAACACAAATGAACATGAATCATAATAATATTAAATTAACATACATATTAGTATTTGTTTGAGTCAAATGCTTGTATCGAGTCATAATGATGTTTTGCAGGATTTCCAGGAAGTAAGGTATAGTTTTTTCCAAAAATTTTCCGGAAACGTAACATGAGAATTCTGTCAGATCATTTCTGACGGCGTCAGGCGTTACAACCTGACGGCGTCAGGTTTAATTTTCTGAAAATTTTTGAAAGTTTTGTTTTCATAAAAAGTTTTTATTAAATCTCTAACTTATAATCTCCAGGAATCTGCAAAATTATCATCCCACAAGCATTATATCCTTATATATAGAGTTTATCCCGCCGATGTTATGCAGGTTTTCGTGTTTGTTTTCTCAGGTTTAACAGGTTATTTTGGACAAGGAAATGTTTTGGATCAAGCTTTTGGCGATGCATTAGTCATGAAGCTTTTACATTCTCTTTGGAAGAAGATCTAACCGTGTTACTTCATTATCCACCGAGCGAATCAGGGGAGTATTTGATTTCATTCTTTTACTTTATGCTTTTACATTTGTTATTTGAACATTGGGGACAATGTTCATCTTAAGTGTAAGGGGGGGGGGTAAAAGTACGATTAGAGAATGCTATTACGCTTGATTTTTGTTTGTTTAATAGTAGATGTGTAATAAAACTAAGATAAATACCTGATAGGGCAATTTTAGTGCCAAATTTAAATTTTTTTACAACATATAGGAGTGAAACTTTAGTCCTAATAAGCGTCTCATGGATAGGAATTATATGACTAGCACAAAAAACCGTGCCACTAAAAAATTTTCCACCCCCAAATATGTGAGGTTCGCCCCTAGAATTGGTAGGAAAAGCATTTATGCTATGATGTGTGTACCGGTAGCACTTAGATTCTAGAACTTGCGTTAGGACCATTCCAAGGCCACAAGTGAGACTACATTCGTGTAGTTAGATTTACTACATGATAAGAGGCATTAGGATTAACCCATTGTTTTACACCTGTGTTTTTGTTATAATTACATTGGCTACATTGGTCAAGTAATTCTCCCACACCCTTTGCGTTGTACTCATTTTTAGTACACGATACCCCTAGTACACCCCTCAGAGCCTATCTTTTCGTTTCGACCTTTAAGCATTTTACTTAAAGGAAGAATTTGTTACACCCCACTAAAATGTACACCCAAATCGCCTTAGCCTACCTTGTATGCACTCATTTTTAGTGCATTATTGTTACAACATTTGTTTAAACCCAAGTTAATTATCTAATTGATTACATGGTTGCTAAGTCGAGTCATATCCTTGTACATATTGTTTTGGGACGATTGGGACTCATGGGTAAAGTACTAGTGTAATGGAGTAATGGGGAAGAACATCATTTATTACCCCCATATGTGCTAAATATTTTAAAAGTACTCCAAGTTTTTCGATTATCTTAATTCCAGTCATTAGAATAGTTATTTGTAAAGTTATGTAAAAGTTCAAGTGTAAGGGGAATGCAATGCCCCTATGATGTATTATTTTGGATGGTAGGGCAAAAGTGTATGCAAAAAAAAAAAAAAAAAAAAAAAAAAAATCGAAAAATCAAAAAAAATACAAAAAAATGAGAAAAAGAAAAATAGAAAAAACATACGGACTACCATCCCGTTTCATTTTATGTTTGTTTTATGTTTTTGTTATTTTGTTTCTAGCTTAAGATCGAGTCGAGTCTTGGCTTAGCAACATTGTATAGTACATGTAATTGATCAAGATCTTTAACTCGCCACCAGTAAAATATCCTTTATCCAACAAAACCGTGTTTTCCTTTTCCCTACACCTAACGTTATAACCCGTTTAAAAGCCCTCTTTGATAGTTTATCTTAGGTGCTTACGCCTAGTGGAGGAGGTTTTCGATCCTTTCCCAAGCCTATGGTAATCTATTTTCTATGACAGGTAGTGAGAGATATTATCCGTTTTCATTTATGAGATTTATTTTGATGACACTTGAGAGATGTGAGTATCTAAACACTACTTGTGAGGTGCTAGTTTGTAATCTCCGTGCTTATTATGATTAAAGTGGAACGAATATTTGTTGTAATTACTTTTATGTTAGCATTAAATGACCCCTAACTTGTATTTTGATTAGAATAAAAGCACATTTGCTTGAGGACAAGCAAATCTCAAGTGTAAGGGTATTTGATGAAGCGAAAAGTGTACCGCTTTTAAGGGGTCATTTAAGCCCTAAATCATATTTATTTGATCAAATATTACCCTAAATCGTTCCTTTTGTCATTTTAGGTACTTTTGAGAAGAAATCTGGAAAAGGAGGCATTTTGGACGTTTTTGGAGCATAAAAGTGAAGAAAACGACAAAGTCTCAAAATCATGCTAAAAGTTACCTTTGACGGCGTCAGGATTATCTCTGGACGGCGTCATGGCTTGGCACAAAAATGGTGGATGTGAAAATTACTCATGATAAGCCAGAGAAATTTGCATGGAATTCTGACGGCGTCACGCTTTAATCTGATCAAGGTCGTCACGGCTTAATTTAAAGAGGGACGGCGTCACGCATAATCCTGACGGCGTCAAGCCTTGATAAGCCAGAACGGATTTTGGAGAGCTAAAGCGGCGAGGTGACGGCGTCACACTCCATAACGTGACGCCGTCAGATCTGAAAATCTATATATAGTTTTGCAATTTTTTGTCATTAGTGTGGACCTTATTGTGGAACTTATTGAGGAACTTTGTGTGTGAAAACCCTAAGACGAATTTGGCAGCTTTTTCAAGGCTTTTTGCCTTGAGATCTTCCATGTTACATTGAAGATAAGTTATCAATTAATCATTCAATATGTCTATGTGTTGTTTGATTCTATCTTGTTCTTGTCTTTTGTTTAACATGCTAGGCTAGATTTATCTTGTGTTTGCTTAGATCTAATGAAACCTAGCTATTGATTATTGGTTATTAGTGTGTTGTTAGTTGTATTGGATGATTGTTCATCTATGTTAGGCTTAAGAAAACTGGCTAACTTCCTATTCGGTAACTTGCTTGAACGTCTTAAGAAACATGAACCAATGCGTACTAAAGGTTTTTATGGTTGTATTTAATGCACAAGCGAATTCTAGTGATCCCATGTTAGGAGCTTCCTAGCCGGCTCGACATAGGAGTGAAGTAGGAGCTTGTAGAGTTGGGGAAGTACGTACGCCACCCCACGAATGGTATTAAGGAATACACCCGTCATCCACGCAACTAATACACACTAATCAACCGGTAAAAGATAGTTAGGGAGTAAGGAAATCTAAGTAAACACATTTTCCTCCACATAAGTTTTCACCAACATTTTCATTTTCTGTTATTTTATTTTATTTGCATTCGTAGTAATTTGGGTTAGTTGACTAGCAACTAATTCCGCCCACTCTTTCAAACCCGAGATTTTACTTGCTTTCATAAAAATATAAAAAAAACAAAAAGAATCATCCCTCACCCTTAGACCTATTAGAGTAGTTTTTCATACCTAACGAACACTATTCCCTGTGGAGAACGATCAATCCCCCGTACTTACCACTACACTATACTACATCGGTCAGGTACACTGCCTGGTGGGGTTGTAAGCCTCTTGAGATCACTCGAGAGGTAAAACCTGTTGTAGGCTCTCCAATAATATTGACAAGTTCAATGTCCTGAGACCTAGTCCAACTTTCTTGAGGTCTTGGATACTGATTTGAACTTGTGGAGGCCTGATTGGGTAGAGGGGTTGGTTCTGGAGTAGACACATGATCATTGATTGGATCTTGAGTGTCTACCAGATCACTGAGATTGTTTGGTTCTTGAGCATTTTGAACAGACTGATCAATTTCATCAGTGTTTGCATGTGCCTCAACAAACTCAGTGATTGTTGGGTTGGGTAGGTTGTGAGGGATTATGTAATAGGAGAGATTAGCATCATCTTGATACTGAGTAGAAGGATTGTTTTCAAAAAGATATTCATCAGGAGGATATCTTAAAGAATTATCAATTCCTATCTCTTCTACTGAGGCAGTTGAGAACCTGATTGCATCAGTGCTTTCATCAAAGGTAACGTGAAATGTTTCCTCAGTCTGCTGTCTCCTTGTGTTGAACACTCTGAAGGCTTTTGAGACAAGTGAGTATCCCAGGAAGTATCCATCATCAGCTTTTGCATCAAATTTCCCTAAGTGATCCTTGTGATTATGAATAAACACAGGACACCCAAATACATTGATGCGTGGTTTTGCAACCTTACAACAGGTTTTACCTCTCGAGGGATCTCAAGACGCTTACAACCCCACCAGGCAGTGTACCTGACCGATGTAGTATAGTGTAGTGGTAAGTACGGGGGATTGATCGTTCTCCACAGGGAATAGTGTTCGTTAGGTATGAAAAACTACTCTAATAGGTCTAAGGGTGAGGGAAGATTCTTTTTATGTTTTTATAATTTTATGAAAGCAAGTAAAATCTTGGGTTTGAAAGAGTGGGCGGAATTAGTTGCTAGTCAACTAACCCAAATAACTACGAATGCAAATAAAATAAATAAACAGAAAATTAAAAGGTGGTAAAACTTATGTGGAGAAAAATGTGTTTACTTAGATTTCCTTACTCCCTAACTATCTTTTACCGGTTGATTAGTGTGTATTAATTGCGTGGATGACGGGTGTATTCCTTAATACCAATCGTGGGGTGGCGTACGTACTTCCCCAACTCTACAAGCTCCTACTTCACTCCTATGTCGAGCCGGCTAGGAAGCTCCTAACATGGGATCACTAGAATTCGCTTGTGCATTAAATACAACCATAAAAACCTTTAGTACGCATTGGTTCATGTTTCTTAAGACGTTCAAGCAAGTTACCGAATAGGAAGTTAGCCAGTTTTCTTAAGCCTAACATAGATAAACAATCATCCAATACAACTAATAACACACTAATAACCAATAATCAATAGCTAGGTTTCATTAGATCTAAGCAAACACAACGAAAACCTAGCCTAGCATGTTAAACAAAAGACAAGAACAAGATAGAATCAAACAACACATAGACATATTGAATGATTAATTGATAACTTATCTTCAATGTAACATGGAAGATCTCAAGGCAAAAAGCCTTGAAAAAGCTGCTAAAATCGTCTCAGGGTTTTCACACACAAAGTTCCACAATAAGTTCCACACTAATGACAAAAAATTGCAAAACTATATATAGACTTTCAGATCTGACGGCGTCACGTTATGGAGTGTGACGCCGTCACCTCGCCGCTTTTAGGGTTCCCGGATGGCCTTCTTGACGCCGTCCCCTCTTTAGCTCTCCAAAATCCGTTCTGGCTTATCAAGGCTTGACGCCGTCGGAATTAGGCGTGACGCCGTCCCGCTTTAACTTATACCGTGACGACCTTGATCATTCCAAAAGGTGACGCCGTCAGAATTCCCATGCAAATTTCTCTGGCTTATCATGAGTAATTTTCATATCCACCACTTTTGCCAAGCCATGACGCCGTCAAGAACAAATCCTGACGCCGTCCAAGGTACTTTTCAGCCGGTTTTTGAGACTTTGTCGTTTTCTTCACTTTTATGCTCCAAAAACGTCCAAAATGCTTCCTTTTCCAGATTTCTTCTCAAAAGTACCTAAAATGACAAAAGGAACGATTTAGGGCAATATTTGATCAAATAAATACGATTTAGGGCTTAAATGACCCCTTAAAAGCGGTACACTTTTCGCTTCATCAAATACCCTTACACTTGAGATTTGCTTGTCCTCAAGCAAATGCGCTTTTATTCTAATCAAAATACAAGTTAGGGGTCATTTAATGCTAACATAAAAGTAATTACAACAAATATTCGTTCCACTTTAATCATAATAAGCACGGAGATTACAAACTAGCACCTCACAAGTAGTGTTTAGATACTCACATCTCTCAAGTGTCATCAAAATAAATCTCATAAATGAAAACGGATAATATCTCTCACTACCTGTCATAGCCAATAGATTACCATAGGCTTGGGAAAGGATCGAAAACCTCCTCCACTAGGCGTAAGCACCTAAGATAAACTATCAAAGAGGGCTTTTACATGGGTTATAACGTTAGGTGTAGGGATATGATAAACACGGTTTTGTTGGATAAGGGATATTTTACTGGTGGCGAGTTAAAGATCTTGATTAATTACATGTACTATACAATGTTGCTAAGCCAAGACTTGACTCAATCTTAAGCTAAAAACAAAATAACAAAAACATAAAATAAACATAAAATGAAACGGGACGGTAGTCCGTATGTTTTTTCTATTTTTCTTTTTCTCATTTTTTTGTATTTTTCTTTTATTTTTTTTTATTTTTTTTTTTTTTGCATACACTTTTGCCCTACCATCCAAAATAATACATCATAGGGGCGTTGCATTCCCCTTACACTTGAACTTTTACATAACTTTACAATTAACTAATCTAATGACTCGGATTAAGATAATTGAAAAACTTGGAGTACTTTTAAAATATTTAGCACATATGGGGGTAAATAAATGATGTTCTTCCCCATTACTCCATTACACTAGTACTTTACCCATGAGTCCCAATCGTCCCAAAACAATATGTACAAGGATATGACTCGACTTAGCAACCATGTAATCAACTAGATAATTAACTTGGGTTTAAACAAATGTTGTCACAATAATGCACTGAAAATGAGTGCATACAAGGTAGGCTAAGGCGATTTGGGTGTACATTTAAGTGGGGTGTAAACAAATTCTTCCTTTAAGTAAAATGCTTAAAGTTCGAAACGAAAAGATAGGCTCTGAGGGGTGTACTAGGGGTATCGTGTACTAAAAATGAGTACAACGCAAAGGGTGTGGGAGAATTACTTGACCAATGTAGCCAACGTAATTATAACAAAAACAAGGTGTAAAACAATGGGTTAATCCTAATGCCTCTTATCATGTAGTAAATCTAACTACACGAATGTAGTCTCACTTGTGGCCTCGGAATGGTCCTAACGCAAGTTCTAGAATCTAAGTGCTACCGGTACACACATCATAGCATAAATGCTTTTCCTACCAATTCTAGGGGCGAACCTCACATATTTGGGGGTGGAAAATTTTTTAGTGGTACGGTTTTTTGTGCTAGTCATATAACTCCTATCCGTGAGACGCTCATTAAGATCAAAGTTTCACTCCTAAATGTTGTAAAAAATTTTAAATTTGGCACTAAAATTGCCCTAACAGGTATTTATCTCAGTTTTATTACACATCTACTATTAAACAAACAAAAATCAAGCGTAAGAGCATTCTCTAATCGTACTTTACCCCCCCCCCCCTTACACTTAAGATGAACATTGTCCCCAATGTTCAAATACAAAGATGTAAAAGTAATAAGGTAAAAGAATGAAATCAAATACTCCCCTGATTCGCTCGGTGGATAATGTGGTAACATGGTTAGATCTTCTTCCAAGAGAATGTAGAAGCTCCAAGACTAAAGCATCGCCATAAGCTTGATCCAACAAACATTTCTTTGTCCAAAATAACCTGTTAAACCTGAGAAAACAAACACGAAAACCTGCATAACATCGGTGGGATAAACTCTATATATAAGGATATAATGCTTGTGGAATGATAATTTTGCAGATTCCTGGAGATTATAAGTTAGAGATTTAATAAAAACTTTTTATGAAAACAAAACTTTCAAAAATTTCAGAAAATTAACACCTGACGCCGTCAGGTTGTAACTCCTGACGCCGTCAGAAATGATCTGACAGCATTCTCATGTTAAGTTTCCGGAAAATTTCTGGAAAAACCTCTACCTTACTTCCTGGAAATCCTGCAAAATATCATTATGACTCGATACAAGCATTTGACTCAAACAAATACGAATATGTATGTTAATTTATTATTATTACGATTCATGTTTATTTGTGTTCTAATAAACCGATTTGGATTTCCCTTACACTTATCTTTTTGCAAAATACCTTTATATGTAGTTAAGACGAAGTTAAAAACAAGATAAAGCATTTTCACAATTTAGTTTTGAACATGAATCAATAATAATAAAAATTAAACACACATACGGAAACAAATAAAATCAAACAAACAAATAAATAAACACACAAAGCAAATAAAGCTTGGGTTGCCTCCCAAGAAGCGCTTGTTTTTGTTCGAGTCACGAGCCTGACTCTACCCTTATTTAACGGAAATAGGGGAGGTTTTCCCTACACTTAGGATTAAGTGTGGGTGATAGTATTGATACATACCATTTTGGTGGAAGCATGCCTCATGAGAAAAGAGTGACGGATGAATTATATACTCAAAGGGGTGTGTTCCGTTCATCATAACCCTACCTAGTTTACTTCGGTCAATGGGTGAATTAAAGTTTCCTCCTAAAAAGGGATCATCTTCTATCAACTTTGAGAGACTCCTAGTTGGGAATCCATCTTGACCTAATAAACCCGGTTTAAACCCATAATGTTTCTTACGATCAATCATGAATGGGTGATGTAAGTATGTAAGGTTATGGTTCACTCCTATGTTAGCTTCCTCTCTACAAGGCTTAGAGTCTACTACCTTCAACATAAAACTACCCGGACTCTATGGTTTGATGGGTGGATCGGGACCTAATTCAATTCCTAAGTTCACATCTAAGGATGGAAGATTAGGTAACGGTTTTGGTTTAGGCTCCGGTGCATCAAAACTAGGAACTTCCATAGAACTAAAAGAAAGGTTATGACTACAAGTATTTAAACCTATTTCTTCTAGTTTTGTTTCTTCCAAAGGTTCTACTTCAATTGGGGTTCCTATACTCCCTTCTACTTCTTCCGGGTAAGTCACGGGCGGTGTGTATGCCTCGAATGATGGTAGGACTTGTGGGGTACTTTGTAGGTTTGTGTTATTTACCTCATCCTTCCTTGTCTCTATATCAATTATATCCACATCATGTGTTTTAGTAGAATCTAACCCAAACATGTTCCTAAGTATCTCAAATCCTTCTCTAGCCATTTCAAGTTCTAAGTCCGATTCATAAGAATCTTCCCCGATAACATGATTACTATGTTCAATTTGCCTAAAGGATTCATCATGTGTTCCTTGAGATTCAAAGTCATTGATCATAAAACCTAGGTCTTTTTGCTCAATATGCTCATGTTCGGCTAAATCCTCCTCAATTGTTTCCTCAAGTTGTGATGTATACGAACCCATTAATTCATTAAACTTATGGTTCACGGTTAGGAGGCTTTCCTCAAATTTTTTCCAAAGGGTCTTATTAAAAGGAGTTGATCCTAACAATGATTGTTTAATAGAAGCCACACATGCACATAATTCATCAAACCTATCAAACTTTATACCCATCTCCTCTTGTATATATCTAAGATCACTTAAAAATTCATTGGAACAACAGGAAGCAAATCTATCCGTGTAAAGTAATTGTTCCTCTATTGTTAATGATCTAAATGGAATTTCATCCGCCATGGTGACAAATGAAAATGGTTTTACAAACAAAGGGCACAAAGAAAAAGATAGACTAAAGAAATCTAATAAAAAGAAAAATAAAAATCTCACTAGAAAGGAATCTAGTGAGTAGACCTAATAAAATAAAAATTCAACCTAAACAATAACTATTCCCCGGCAGCGGTGCCAAAAACTTGATGCGTGGTTTTGCAACCTTACAACAGGTTTTACCTCTCGAGGGATCTCAAGAGGCTTACAACCCCACCAGGCAGTGTACCTGACCGATGTAGTATAGTGTAGTGGTAAGTACGGGGGATTGATCGTTCTCCACAGGGAATAGTGTTCGTTAGGTATGAAAAACTACTCTAATAGGTCTAAGGGTGAGGGAAGATTCTTTTTATGTTTTTATAATTTTATGAAAGCAAGTAAAATCTTGGGTTTGAAAGAGTGGGCGGAATTAGTTGCTAGTCAACTAACCCAAATAACTACGAATGCAAATAAAATAAAATAACAGAAAATTAAAAGGTGGTAAAACTTATGTGGAGAAAAATGTGTTTACTTAGATTTCCTTACTCCCTAACTATCTTTTACCGGTTGATTAGTGTGTATTAATTGCGTGGATGACGGGTGTATTCCTTAATACCAATCGTGGGGTGGCGTACGTACTTCCCCAACTCTACAAGCTCCTACTTCACTCCTATGTCGAGCCGGCTAGGAAGCTCCTAACATGGGATCACTAGAATTCGCTTGTGCATTAAATACAACCATAAAAACCTTTAGTACGCATTGGTTCATGTTTCTTAAGACGTTCAAGCAAGTTACCGAATAGGAAGTTAGCCAGTTTTCTTAAGCCTAACATAGATAAACAATCATCCAATACAACTAATAATACACTAATAACCAATAATCAATAGCTAGGTTTCATTAGATCTAAGCAAACACAACGAAAACCTAGCCTAGCATGTTAAACAAAAGACAAGAACAAGATAGAATCAAACAACACATAGACATATTGAATGATTAATTGATAACTTATCTTCAATGTAACATGGAAGATCTCAAGGCAAAAAGCCTTGAAAAAGCTGCTAAAATCGTCTCAGGGTTTTCACACACAAAGTTCCACAATAAGTTCCACACTAATGACAAAAAATTGCAAAACTATATATAGACTTTCAGATCTGACGGCGTCACGTTATGGAGTGTGACGCCGTCACCTCGCCGCTTTTAGGGTTCCCGGATGGCCTTCTTGACGCCGTCCCTCTTTAGCTCTCCAAAATCCGTTCTGGCTTATCAAGGCTTGACGCCGTCGGAATTAGGCGTGACGCCGTCCCGCTTTAACTTATACCGTGACGACCTTGATCATTCCAAAAGGTGACGCCGTCAGAATTCCCATGCAAATTTCTCTGGCTTATCATGAGTAATTTTCATATCCACCACTTTTGCCAAGCCATGACGCCGTCAAGAACAAATCCTGACGCCGTCCAAGGTACTTTTCAGCCGGTTTTTGAGACTTTGTCGTTTTCTTCACTTTTATGCTCCAAAAACGTCCAAAATGCTTCCTTTTCCAGATTTCTTCTCAAAAGTACCTAAAATGACAAAAGGAACGATTTAGGGCAATATTTGATCAAATAAATACGATTTAGGGCTTAAATGACCCCTTAAAAGCGGTACACTTTTCGCTTCATCAGACATGAAAGTAGCTGATGTCAGGGATTCTTCCTTTGAATAACTCATATGGGGTTTTCCCATGTCTCTTGACAATGATGGATCTGTTTTGTGTATAACAGGCAGTTTTGACTGCATCAGTCCAAAAATGGTTAGAAAGGACTGATCCACATAGCATTATCCTAGCAGCTTCAATGAGTGTTCTATTTTTCCTTTCTGCAACACCATTTTGTTCAGGTGTGTATGGAGAGGAAATTTTTTGGGAAATACCTTTCTCATCACAGAAACATTCAAGTTCATAATTTTTGAACTCAGTCCCATTGTCAGTTCTAATCTGTTTGACCTTAATGTCATTTTGATTTTCAATGTTCCTGACAAAGGACATGATTGTTTCAGCTGCCTGACTCTTTTTGATCAGGAAGAATACCCAGGTGTATCTAGAGTACTCATCCACTATGACCAGAGTATACTTCTCATGGTTAGTAGACCTTGGACTGACAGGTCCAAATAGATCCATATGGAGAAGATGTAGGCAGTTCCTGATGGAAAAGTTTGTTTTGGTTTTAAAGGATGCTCTGTGATGTTTACCTTTTTCACAAGCTGAGCATGATTCATCCTTTGAAAACACAAATGATGGTAAGCCAAGGACCTTGTTTTGTTTTACAAGATTGTTTATGTTTTTAAAGTTCAGGTGGGTGAGTCTCTTATGCCAAAGCCAGTTGAGTGTATCAGTGGCCTTAGCAAAGAGACAAGTTTCATCCTGAGTTAGACTGGACAGGTCTAGTACATAAACATCTTGTCTTCTTGGTGCAATGAGGACAATTTCCTTATTTGCATTGAAGATGGTTCCTTGCTTATCATCGAACTGAACTATGTATTTTGCATCACATAGTTGACTGACACTAATCAGATTGTACTTAAGACCATTTACATAAGCTATCCTAGTAAAGACAATACCATTGCAGTTTACTGAACCATAACCCTTAGTGAGACATGTTGTATTATCTGCAAATATCACTTTGGGTCCTGGTTCTTCCACATATTTGTGCAGACACTCCTTAACACCAGTCATGCTCCTTGAACATCCACTGTCTAGATGCCAAACAGGATCCCTGGCATTCTTCTGCACAAATAGTAAACTGGGTCAGTTCTTTCTAGGACTCCATTTCATGGAGGGTTTGGTTTTGTAGGTCTTTATGAAAGTATTAATTGATTCATGGTCAGTGGTTGAGTGGACTGAGCTACCACATGTTTTGCATTTAATTACAGGGGTAGCCTCAGTAGTCTGAGAGGATTGTTTCATTCCTCTTTTTGACTGAATGACCCTCTCTTTTCCTAAGGATTTCTGAGTGGTACTTCCACTAGATTCACAGTGTTTGTCATTTTGACAATCCTCAGGATGATGGTCATTGAATCCACACAATGGGTAAGGTGGAAAAGGCTTGGCCTTTTGCTTCTGTTTCTGCTTAGAATCAGAAGGGTAGTTCAGGCACTGAGCCTTAAGTCCTGAAAAGTTTGACATGACTGAGCATTTTTTATGATCAGAGGTCCTGTGATCTTCCTTTTTTCAAATCATGCAATAAAGGACTCTATAGCAGTCATCAGTGAGATGATTTGTATAGTTGCACAGTTCACACTTTTTCAGGGGTTTGGTTGGTTTGGGTTTGGTCTTTGAGGAGGCTAGTTTTTGTTCCTTCTTTGATTGAGAAGGTTTTTCAGAAGATACAATCTTCTCACTTAGCTTCCTGACCATTTTAGTCAACTGATCAATTCTTGGATCAGGACTTTGAGTTGCAACTTCAGAAGGGACTGAAGTTGATGAGTCATCAGTATTTACTGAGACTTCAAGGGGTGGTTTTCTCAGAAGGATTCTACCTTTTCCTGATCTCTCCTTTGGAGAGTGTGGGGAGTAGACCAATGGTGGGAGGTCTAAGCTTGGTGCAGCACCCTGAAGGGTATTTAGTGGAGGGAGTGGAGGAGTTTATTAAGATTCAGGCTCACTGATTGGATCAGAAATACTGAGTTGGTCAAAGAGTCCAAGCATACCTTTCAGAGCCTGACTTTCAGGGAGCAAGATGTTTCCAGTCTCAAAGTTTGGCAACTTACTGACTGGGTTGTCCCTGACAATCCAGTCATTTGACTTGGGTTCCATCTCTTGCTCAAAGGATATGCCAGCTGGAACAAAGGTCATTTCACTGGGACTCTCACTGGAGGTTTCAGTGAGGTGGTCAATTCCTATAGTTATCTAAGGAATTAAGCCCACAGAATCAAAGACCTTAGGGTTCTTTTTGGTCCAGCTTTCAATGACAGCTTTTTCTTTCTTAAGTTCAGTTTGAAGGGCTTGGTTTTGTTTCAAAATTTCAGTGTTCTGAATTTGTAGAGTAATAGATTCTAGTGTGGCTTGTTTCAATGCAAGCAGTTCATCTCTACATTTATTCAATTCTGACACAATTTTGTTATATTTTGAAAACAGGTTAAGCCTTTGTTCCTCAACAAACTTTAGATCAACACAAATATAACTCATGTAAGACTGCCAATCAGAATCATCATCCATAGAAAGTAAAGTATTTACCTTCTTCATGGTGATGTTGACCCACTCTCCATTCCTAGCATGGCTTTTTCCCACAGCCACCTGATCCTCTTCAGAAAGTGCCATCAGTGCACTAACTCTTATTTCCTCATCTGAGGAAACCTCTTCTTCATCCCAGTCATATGCTTCAGCTACTAAAACCTTGTTCTTTGTCTGAATAGGTTTAGATGTTTGAGCATCCTGAGACAATATGGGGTTAGTTTCAAGAAGTGCAAGTTTAGCTTTGATTTTCCTATATTTTGTTTCAAAATCCTTTTGACCCTTGTTTTGAAAATGTTGGGTGGACTGAAACATTTTAGGTTGAAACTTGCTAGTTCCTGAGGAACTGTTTCCTGAGAACTTGTAAGAGGGTTCTGAGATAGTTTTAGAATAACAGTCCCTAGCAAAATGACCCTTTTTTCCACATTTAAAACATTCAGTGGTCTCATTTGCTTTTGGTTTTGTAAAGTTGGACTGATTTCTTTTGATGAAACGTCTTGAACTAGCAAGGAGTGCCCTTTCTTGGAATTCCAAGTTCAAGTCGTTCAGGTACTCCTCACCAGTCCTTTCATCAATTTCTTCTTCAGAATCCTCTTGAATATCCTGCACAACACCATTAGAATAGAAAGCAGTTGATATGGGTGTGGAGGTTAAGGCCTTTTTGGACTCAAGAGCTTTTGAGTCAGGGTATCTCCTTGAGATCAAGTTGTCTTCATAGACAAATTTCCATAAATTTCGGGGAGCTCAAGGGTCTGAATGTGGTTAGCATTCCTTAGGCCTTGTGAGAAGTTGAGCCACTTCTCAGGGAGACTGTTGACAAAGCCAACATTTATCTCATGCTTAGACAGTACAACACCATCATTTGATAATTCATTTATCAAAGTCTTGTATCTAGTGTAGGTTTGTGAGAGACTTTCAGAGTCTTTTGCCCTGAAAGTATTATACTCAAGTTTAAGGTCCATGACCCTATTTTCCTTGGTATCTGAGGGACCCTCAAAGCTGTTTACCAAGTCATCCCAAGTTTACTTGGCTGTTTGACAGTTGATGACTGATTCCATTATATCGTCAGGAAGACATGATATAAGGATGCTTCTCAGGCGTTGGTCTTGATTGACCACCCTCCTCTCATCAATGGTCCATTGGGCCTCAGGCTTGTTTAGCCCTTCGGCTGTCTTAGGGACAAATGGCCCATCCCTGATACAGGTGATGTAGTAGGGTTCCATACCGGTAAGATAGCAAATCATACGCTTCTTCCATTTGCTAAATATCCCAGCTTCAAGTCTGGGTGCAACAGCGGAGTAGCTGCCACCCTTTTTGTCGACTAGCTGGGGTACATTGATATCAGCCATAGTAGGATCTTGGTTTTAAAAACCTAGAGCACTCTTGGTTAGTTTAAAAATATTTTATAAACCAGAGGCTCTGATACCACTTGTAGGTCCCTTTACACATTAAGAGTTAACTAGAAAGTTAATCTATTTGTGTTAATGACTAATACAATGTTTATGATTAATTCTAACAGTTATAAAACGTGAATATAGAAAACTCAATATAATTTTCAACGTTTAAATTCTTATTAGAAATGAATCAAAGAATCTATACCCAAGTGTTTTGCGGAACAAACACTTGGGATTGAATAGACAAGGTATGGTGGTGTCTCCTATCTAAACTCAAGTTTTGCTTGAGTGGTAACAATGCGACCTCACTGAGCAATCTCAGGGATACGTTACTCTTTGTAGGAGAGAAGTTGTTTTGCAAAAGTCTAAGCTTTAATTGTACAAAACACACTCAACTTCTCTCCTTCTCAATCTATTTATACACAAGTAATCTGAGTAAAAGTAATTAAAATATTACAAGTTGTTGGGCAAGTTGTTGAGCAAGCGTGTCTGACAATTACAACAGTAATTGTCATTTCCAAGAACCAATAGAAATGGCTTATTAAGTCTTTAGAAGTGGTTGGTCTGACACTCCAAGACTTTAAGCCGTCTTAGGAAGGATTTCTTCCTGACAAGATAAGATTTGATCTTATCTTAAATCCTTCCTAGATATTTCTGCCTTTCTTCTCAGGCACTTAGTTCTTCAGGACACGCTTCTCAGTATTCATTCATAATTACTTCATTGTTGTTGATGAGACTGGGGTTCAGTGAGTTCTTGTCCAACACTCACTAAACCATCATCTTCTTCTTTGGCTTAAGTGTTACTTCAGGGAGTACCGCCTTCCTGTGTAGTGAATCCTTCTTCTTGAATTCGCCTTAAGCATCCTGAAGATGACTCACTGAGAGGCTGTTCTCTCAGTGACTTGAATTGTTCTCGGTTTAAGTTAACACTTAGTTAATTTGTGTCCAAATCATGTATTAAGTATTCTTGGGTTTTTCATGACCCAACACATACAAGGAATAAACTTGGTTTTGTGACTGGTAAATGTGTTAGAGATCCTACTGATGGTCTTTATCAGGCTCAGTGGGATAGGTGTAATTTTGTTGTGTTGTCTTGGATCTTAGGATGTATTTCACAAGACCTTTATAAAGGTCAAGTGTTTTCTAAAAATTTTAAGGATGTTTGGGATGAATTAGATGAAACATATAATAAAGAAGATGGTTCTGTAATTTACAATCTGCATCATAAAATTCATACATTAACACAATCTGGTATGAGTCTATCTGAATACTATCATGAGTTTAATGCATTGAGGAGACAGTTTGACTCACTTGTTGATCTGCCCACATGTGTTTGTGACACTGCCCCTAAATTGAAAAAGCATTCTGACCTTCTCAGGCTAATGCAATTTCTAATGGGACTTGATGATAGTTTCAATTCTGTGAGAAGTCTTATTCTTACTACTAAATCTGTTAAGAGTGGCTACTAAATCTGTCTAGAGATGAATCTCACAAAAATAGTCATGTGGCTACTTCGTTTGATCGGAAGCCTTCAATGAATGAAGATCACAAGCTCCCTAAACTTGTTGTGATGGATCTTTATGTATGCATGAACTTCTTTAATAAGAAGTCTTCAATCATTGAGGATGTCAAGTGCCCTTGAATCTTCATATGTTGGAATGCTTTGGTGGATGATGACTTCAAGATCTTGTAACCTTCATGGTGGATCAGGAAGTATGCTATGGATGATGACTCATGATCTTGAGCTTGCTTCACAGGATCATAACAAATGTATGCTTACAACATAAGGAAAGTTAGTAACATTATGATCATTATGTAAATGGTGATTAATGTATGAATCTACATGGTTTGCTACTAATCTAAGTGTATACAAATGGTAAAGAGAATGTGTATTCTAGTTGGATGAGACTATGGGTAAACAATGGGTTACTATTTATAGGAAAACAGTTTGCACATGCCACGGATTTGGCGGATCCAAATAAAGGGATCCGCCCTTTATGCTGTTTGGATCCGTCGGGACCTGACAGCTAATATCTTAATAAATCATTCCATATCTTGCACAATCTAAAAAATTCAACTCTTGGATCTTATCAAATCTTTCCATATCTAACAAAGTCAACTCTAAGATCTTATCAAATCTTTCCATATCTAACAAAGTCAACTCTAAGATCTTATCAAATCTTTCCATATCTAACAAAGTCAACTCTAAGATCTTATCAAATCTTTCCATATCTAACAAAGTCAACTCTAAGATCTTATCAAGATATTACCTAAATCCTCAAGATATCCTAAAGATATCAAAATGAGGTATGCCATGATGTCATGTATATATTTCCATTTTAAGATTTAAAATGTAAATAATGTAAATGTATATATGTATGTAACATGTATCCTAGTGATCATGTAGCATGTATATACTAGCTTAACTAACATATGTGTACCAAGATGTATCATGTTAGTTTAACATCTAAAGTGTACTTATCCTATTACGGTTCTAAGTAGAATAGTTAACCTTTTAAAATACTTAATGACCTAACCGTATTTTAAACATTCTAAATGGTTTGTTAAGGGTTTGATCATAATGCCACATAACAAACATGTACGAACCTGTGTTGTACCATACGAGGACTCGAGAAGTGTTGAATGTATGTTGAGACAAGATATGATTACAAGTAACTTGTACATTTTACGTTATGTATCAAGTTACATGTTTGTCATCAATCAAAACAAACGAGACTGCTTGTACTGACAATCTCCCACCGAGACTGCTTGCACTAACAGTCGTTCTTTAAGGAAAAAAAAGATTCTATTTTAGATGTATATAACAAGTAGGGAGGTAAACGAGATGAGACAACTCGCGAATTATTCGAGATCGACTCGTAAACTACTCGGAAACTACTCAAAATTGACTCGATTTAAACGAATCGAGCTCAAGTTCGAGCTACTCGAGTATATTTTCGAGTCGAGTTCGAGCTCCAAAATACCTGACTCGTGAAGCTCGCGAGACTTATCGAGTTTCAATTAAATTATACTTTTACCCTTTTATATACATAAATTACCTTAATTTTCATACAAATCAAATCGAGCTGAGCTTAATATACCGAGTATTCATCGAGTTCGAGCATGAAATGTGAAAATAATCGAGCTCGAGTTTTATATGACGAGTCGAACTCGAGCTCGAAATATAAAGATCGACCGAGCCATAGTCGAATTTCGAGCTCGAGTTTTAGTATTCGAGTCGAACTCGAACTTTGCACGACTCTATCGACTCTTTTTTTTTTTTTTTTAACAAAGCGTGTTTAAGACCATTAGTATACCTTAAGTGTTATTATTAACATTCAGTTCATTAACTAGCTAGGAAGACCACTAGCAAGAATCACAAACATTATACAATATACGACAATAAAGAATTAAGCACAACATTGTAGAACATACAATTATCAAGAATTACTATGAAATAAAAAATATTCTACAATGTTAGATGATCCCATTTTTTCCAATCATTGTCTATCACCATACTATATATATCACCACCATAAGTCCATAGCACACAAAACTCGATCTTTCATCTCACCTTTCACTTTATTTATCTTTCCACCTACTAAAATGTGTCACTGTGTGTATTTAGTTGGACGGAAAAATGGTGGTGAAAGCTAAAGGTGTTATTAGCTGCAAGCATTGTGGGTGTTCTAGCGATAAACTTGGCATAACAAAAGGGTCCATATTTCATCAGGTGGCGAACCATGAGTCTAGTTGCTCGGTAAGTCTTATTTAAACTTATTAACTATGATGCCATGTTAACAACAGTTCAAATTTACATTAAAAAATAAAAAAATAAAGAAAAAAAATTGGGGTTGAATTATATGTTAAAAGACCCCAACACAAGCTTCACAATGAATCCCACACTGACCACCCCATATTAAACCCTTGGAGGCCAACCGTAGCATATGCTCTTATCTTTTACATATCGTCTGACCATATATAGTTAATTACGCTGTCATTTTCCAAGAGTAGCAGAAGCATATGGGCAAGGATTTTAAATCATTAACTAGTTACCATTACCATATGTATGTATGTATGTATGTATGTATGTATGTATGTATGTATGTATGCAAACAAGTTGATTTGGGTTACTTTTGGTTAGCATGAGGTAATGTTAAAGATGAAATTCAAAGTATTACATTATTCACAATTACAATTTCTTTAATGGACCAAAAGTGTTTGATGTTCAACCATCCCAGCAATACCCATTTCGAATCTACTAAATCCATATCGTTTTTGTGTGTTACCTGCTTACTTTTATTGTCTAAACCTCATTTTCAACCCCTTTAATACAGAAAAACAAGTTTTACCATGTTCGTTGTGGCTAGTTTTATAATTTGAAAATGTTGTAGTTTTATGTGTTATGACAATGATAAGGAAATAAACCCCTAAAAGTTATAGTTTTATAATATAATCTGAACATGTTGCAAGTGGACATGGAATAATTGTGAGAGTACGGAAAAATCGTATCTTGTCTAAATAGGAGTATAAGTCTAGGTTAATGTGTAAATGTCCAAAAGAGTCCAAGCATAAGTCTAGGTTAACTTAAGAGCGAAGAGATAATGATTGACGAGATCCAATAACATTAGTAAAATGCAAAATATTCTATTTTACGTACTGTAGGTGTGAGGCCTCTAGTATGCGAGTAAGGAAACATGTCTTCCCCGACATCCATATAGTCATGTACACCGTCTGATACTAATAGAGAGTACATCTCTATATTGGTTTTATGAGACCAATAAACCCCCTTTCCCTTTTGAATAAGAAATAATTCTCCATGCTGATCCATAAGAAGATGAACCGGAGCTTTGATAAGGCCTTCACCAAACCAGTAAAAAAGTCCAGCAGGAACCTTTTCCGTGCTGTGGTTGCGTTTGTTTCCACCACAAACTTATGATCCAATTATCGACTTTCCTTTATCAGTTTTACCCATTGATCCCTAAAAATTAACAAACCAATAATATTTTATCTTAGTTAAAGCTTATTACTCTTTATTCAGAGCAATGACAGCTACAATGAGAAAACCCCAGGCATTTAGTAATTGTAAGATACTAATAATTTCAGCTACAATGACCAAAATTAAGAAACCCTAGGCATGATATTTAATTAAACATCATAATGATTCTACAAATCATTGTTTGCATAAGAAACTGAACTAAAATCAAACAATAATGTGAAATTATTTGGACCGTTTTTACACAAGGAAACAGTTGAGGAAACAATTTGCATATATATATATATATATACTAGACTTCGAAGCCCGCCCAATGGGCGGGCATGACTTGTAATTTTAGACTGGATGGTTGTAATCAATTTTAAATTATGCCTTAATTTCGTTACATTTAACATAATAAAATATAACTACTTTTATACAAAAGCAATAGAACGCGCACTGCCGTTAGATTGTTTTTTATTGTCAATATTTTCCTCTTTCATATTCGCACACAATAGTCATTTACATGTTAACAAATTAAATAACATTGCTTATACATTTTGATGTGAGCAAGTTATTTTATTCCATCATTTTCAAGAGAATAACTATTATTATTAAATTTAATAGACAAAAATATTTTTTTAAAAAAATGCGTGTCTGGATAAAGAAAACGTGAGTCTACATTATTGATCTTATATTTTGAGTTACCAATTGCATTCATGTATTGTATTATGCAAGTATATTTTGATGTAAATAATATGATGGAATTTTATTTTTATTTTTATTAGTATTATTTTATGACATGAAATTCTGATTGTAAATTATTAAAAGAAACATCTTTGTAGAACATGCAAGTTGTGTAGGATACTCATTAATAGGCTATTCATATAGGCTTGCTATCTTATCAGTTATAATTACTCATAACTGCTATTCACACAAAGTATCATCACATTATCGAAAACACCAACATCTCACTGCTCAAATTATTTTTGCCCAGATCAACAAAAGGTGAACTACATATTCTTGATCTAATAGTTTTGTTCATGTTTTGCTAACCTTTGTTACCTGATTTTCGTATTGAAAGAATGAAATCTTGAATATTTTGATTGACTAATTGTATTATATTTATCTGTATATTTAAGCTAATATCTTGCAATCGCATGTTTTGTTTTTTGTGTTTAATTGTATGTTATAATTAACTTAAGTAATTATTTTATGTGTAATTTTAGGGATGAAATCTCGTTTATTAGAGCACCTTGAACACTGGCAGTATGATGTTCCGTTACACCAGTAACAATGGCAGTACCATGTTCTGTCCCATCAGAGTTTAAATGAATCTGATTTTTAACCTTCAACACTGGCAGTATCATGTCCTATTACATCATTGACACTGACAGTACCATGTTCTGTCCTACCAGAGTTTAAATGGATTTGATTTTTTATTAGTTTGGTTTGTATTTGTTTGTTGATTAGTTGGAGTGTTTTGCTGATATTTGATTTATGTATTAGAATATAGATTTGCATTCTAATAATATTTGAGTGCGAGTTTAAACTTATCATCTTAGATACGATATTTTGATGTTACTGATACGCTTTATTTATTAATGAACTACATCCTTGAACTGTATTACCTACTGATTCCATTTTTTTGGTTCAGCTAAATATAAATAAATAGACGTAGTAACGATGATGGATGTATGGCGACCAATCGAAGCTATTATCAATTTCGCATGGTCGCCGTATATCCATCATTGATACTTTGCCGATATTTCTGAGGTACACACTCACCTATTGCTTTTTCTACCACTAATTCTGCAAAGGTGCGTGCAATATATCAATACAATGCATACTGCTTGCATCAGGTATCTTTCTACTTACTTACACTAACCACCAAATTCAACGTATACACACCAAAACTCACATATGTCGGCATCATTTGCTCCTTTCTTGTTCACATGAATATGAAGCACTTTATCTTATTTCATGCGAGCAAATATGCTTGAGGAAAGAGATATTTTACAAAATGCTTCATGTTCATGTGAAGAAGAACCGAGTGGATCAGAAGCAAGGAAATGTAAAGGAATCGAGACAAAGTACGAAGGTAACTGAAGTATGTCTTGAGTTACTGTGGACGAAGGTAATTTTTATTTGTTTTGAAACATCTTAATTGTTGGTAATTGGGGGGTTTTAGTTAGATCATGGCTTAAAAATGCCACTGTGTTGTTTAATGTTGCTTAAATGTAGTAGTAGGTTTAACAACCATTCCTCATGCTTATTATGGAAAATTTTGTTCTGGAAAATGAATACGTCATTTTTTGAAACAGGTTATGTACTGTTATATTTTGTGTTGATATTATTATGATACTTGAGTGGAACTATACATGTCTAATTCATAAGCTGTAAGTAAAAACACAAATTTAATGTGATTCAAAGGTCGAAATACCTTTTAAATTCGAAACAATGCTTCTTTATACATAACATTTGTCGTTGATTTTGTGTATTTCCCATCCTCGTCACAACAAAGGACTTTCAAACCTTTCTTGTTCTTCACTCGAGACACTGCTACATAAAGCTGGCCGTGCGAGAAAACAGGACGCTGGAGAAATAGTCCTACATGTGTCAACGTTTGGCCTTGGCTTTTATTAATTGTCATTGCGAAGCACGGTGATACCGGGAATTGTCTTCGATTAAATTTAAAAGGCATTTTGGTATCCGAAGGACTTAAAACCATACGTGGTATAGCGCAAATAGTACCAACACTTCCGCCCGATATTATTTTAGCCTCAATTATATTAGTACCAAGCCTTCGAACTTGGAGCCTGGTTCCATTGCACAATCCAGCTATTTGATCAATGTTTCGCATGCACATAACAGGTGTACCTATTTTCAATGTCAATGAATGACGTGGAAGTCCAGATATTTTAATGCTGTTGAGAAAGTCACATGTGTATAAGTCCGGATTGAAAGTGGAGTCTTCATCAACAATACCAATTGAATCAGAACTTAGGTATGTTTTTTGATCTCCTTCAAGTAGCGTAAGCATCCTGTCATTGATCATATCCACAAGCTCATGTGTAGGCGCCAGTATGGCCCTTTCTTGGAAAAAGGTCGGGTTATAGAGGTTTTTGACCACATACGGGTAAGTCTCTTCTATTATTGCACCAACATGATCTTCGGAGTCAGGAATCAACATATCGTCCGTGAATTCAACGTTTGCCTCTCCATCGTTTTTACCTCCAATCGTTCCATTTCCAATTGATAATATCCAGTCCGCAAAGTCTTGTATTTCTTTACGTTCGGATTGATTTATACCTGTTCCAAGTCTCATGTTGATAGTCAAGCGTAACACTGTACAATGGTCCCAAAGATACGAAGAATTTATTGCCGAGTGTACAACATTGTGTCTTGAACCACCTGTGATGACCGAAAGAATTTGTCGAAAGTCACCCCCAAACAAAACTACTTTTCCTCCGAATATTTGATCCATTGGGGTTGAATGATGTGTCCTACATATGTCTCTCAGTGTCCTATCGAACGCTTCGTAGCAATGTCTATGTGTCATTGGAGCTTCATCCCATATGATTAGTTTGCACTCCCTTATCAACTCGGCCAGTTCACTATCTGCTGGGATATGGCACATAGAATCATCGACCACATTGATGGGAATTGCAAATCGAGAATGCGCAGTTCTCCCTCCTTCCAATAAAAGTGCGGCTATACCACTTGACGCGACATTTAATACTATATAGCCTTGTGATCTGATTGCAGCGGATAATGTTTTGTAAAGATAAGTTTTACCCGTGCCTCCATATCCATATACAAAGAACATACCACCCGTTTGGCCATTAACAGCATCCATTAAAGTATTATATATTTTTTTTTTGCTCGACGGTCAACGTACCAAAGAGTTTATTGTGTTGTTCTCGTAATTCTTCTGGGTTGTATCTTAACTCGTCTGCTATCAGTCTGTTGTAATTCACCATAGAAAACATTTCATTTGGGAAAGGCATGTTTGGGATACTCCTTAAACTTTTATTGTTACAAAGAAGCATGTGCTCAATATATGTAAGGCATATATTCTTTCTTTGTTCGTCCGAAAGTTCCAAATCTCCAAAAAATAAATTTTATTTTTTTTAGTTTCATTTTATAAAACATTTACATAAAATATAGCATGTACAATATTTAAAGTAAATTTTGCTATAGGCATTTATCCATGTTGTTGTACACTATATATGGTATATATATCAAATGCATGTTTAATATCTTAGAAGTGTTTTATAGGTTATCATTGTGGCTATTTAGTTTATTGTTTTGACTATCATCTTTAACGATTTTTTCATTTTCTGAGACATGGCTTATCAGTTTTTGATGAAGGTTGATTACTGTTATCGGAAAAATCAGGTGTGTAATAATTTGTGGTTATTGTGTACATAGTAGAATGCTTAATTTGATTCTGTGCTTTGTTTTTCCAATATTTGTTAATACATAAATCTAATTGTATTATGGTTATGTTGTAGACACTCCCTGAATGGTTTCATGAATGTCAAGAATGTTATGGACGACAAAGCTATGTTGTATATGGGGAAAATGAAGCCAAGATTCCAATGTTTCATGTTTGCTGATGCTGCTTTTGGTATGTTTTTCTGGGTACATAAACTTTTAATTTGGTTATGGCGACCATATGTTATGATAAGTATTTGTTGCGTAATGTGGACACGGTAGTGGTAGTTTCCTTTGGTTATGGATATAATATGTAGACTTATAGACAGAGTTTGTGGTCTAATATAATGTCCTGCTTATTAGTAGTTATGTTGAATTACATTGTTTTTAGATAACAAATACTGAGCGTATTTTTTATAAATCATGGAGATATGTTGTTTCCAATTTAATGTTTTACATTCAAAAAATCATACCTGGATCATTCCTTTTTATTCGTTCTGCATGTAACACGTCAGTAGCCATTACTTCCCATGTTTTTTCATAAACAAACTCTGGTCGAGACATGCAATCTGTCAGGATTAGTATGACATAAAACTTACGCAGGTAGTTTCTGGACCCCCATAGACTGGCTTCTAACAACCCATCAATATATTCTTTGTCATCTTCCAATAGACCCCGCGCTTGGCAAGCCTCCTTGTAGGTATTGTACGTAACATTTTCGAATTTTCTAAAGTCAACCCAATATTGTGCGCCTGGGACTTTGTTAATCAAGACTCGTAAATAGAATAGCTCCCCGGTTGACGGCGACACGTGATGTACGCGTCCAATGCATGTGCCTTTCTGTCTTTTTACCCAAATCTTCTCTTCTTGTTTCCATACATAGTGTTGTGGAAACTCGTGGTAAAGTAGGCTTCTCGCTTCTTAATCTGTCCTATTTGTTTTCATCCATTGGACAAATTTCGTATCATTTACGGATGCTTTATCCAAAGTACAGTCAATGCTTTCTGAAGCATCAAATATAACCGACTGTTCACCTTCCAAATGAAACGGCAAGCGTTCAACGGGAGGAAATCTGTAGTGGATGTCAAATTTGTAAATCCTCCATGCTGCCTCGCACGCTGAAAGATAGCAACAATCGTAATAGTCCTTGACTTCATCTACATCTTGGTCTTCTACGACCGCTGTGGCCCTATCTGGACCCTTGTTTATATACTTGAAAAGATATTTTATGGACGCCGCCTGATTGCACCACTCCACATTAATATGTGATTGGTAGCGTCTCAACAACGCTGGATTGTAAGGTACCACGTATCCGTTGTGTAATTCTGACCCGCTCTTTGTTACTGTACATCCATCGTTCCTCTTTTTATAAAGTGCGTATCCACTGTCATCTATGACTGTCGAATCGTTAAATTCCTTAGGGAATCTCTTTGTGCACTTGTTTTTTACGGTACAGGGGCAAGTTGGCCGTTGGGGGCCACATGGCCCATGCATCATATGATCAGTAACAATTTCATACAGTTCCGGGTCTTCATTTTTATCCGGTATCTCCGCTGAAATAAATCGATCAATTTGGCTTGTTGTCTTGATTTTATCTTTTTCTTCCAAGAAAAGCAGTATATGAGCATGTGGTAGACCTCTTTTCTGGAACTCAACGGTATAAACAGCTGCATCAAGATGATAATGTTAAGTAATGTATATAATCAATGATAATTGACGCAGTTACTCTACATTTTTCTAATAGAAATATGATAATACCTGCTTTTAAATGTCCAAAAAAATGGAGGTCTTTAAAATCTCTCATTAGCCTGTCCAACTTTTGTTTAAATACCCTGGTTATTGCATCAGGCCTGTCCTCAGACTTCAACCCCTTATCTGCGACAAACCGTGCAATTTCTGGCCAATTTGGATTGCATGTGAATGTGATAAACAGGTCAGGATATCCGTAAACCTTGCATATTGTCATTGCATCTAAATAGTTTTGCATCATATATCTTGGGCTCCCAGTAAATGACGATGGTAATATAACCTTTTTCCCACGTAATGTCACCCCAGAATCTTCTTGCTCTGCCAATTTTGCAAGTTTAGAATATGTTTCACTCCACAAATCCTTCTGTTGATTTTTAACAAACGACATCCTTTCAGATTCTATCATAGTGTAAGCGTCAACAATAAATTGTTGGCATAGTCTCCTTGCATTGAGTATCATCGAGAAAACTCCTGCCCTTTCTTGTAGCCGATATGCAAAATACTCCCTCATTGTTACGCGAGTTTTTTTGTTTGTTGGTATGTAATCAGTAACGCCTACATGATATATGTCTGTCCAGTAACCATCTTCTGCATATGGGAACAACAATGGGTACTGTAATGCCAGATATGACGGGTGCAATTCACAAATTCTTCTAAGCCCTCCTTCTTGTAAGTGCAAAATAATGTCTCTTTTGTGTGTTGTCGCGTCAAAGTCCCCAACTATGAGTCCTCCAATTTCATCAGCTGTGGGTAGGTTATAATTTCTACCATCTCGTTCTCGTGTACCGATAAGGCGTAATTTGAATTTGTTTTCGTCACTTTTCCTGACTAATCGTTCCCCAGCCATTCTGAACTAACCAACTAATGGATTGATTGTATCCAGCATGTCGCGTAAATCTACAGTCAGCTGGTGGTCTATGTTATAGTTGGTTGATGTCGATGTGCTGTCGATGGTACTGTATGAAATGAATATAGTTATATTAGTATGCTGTTGTTTATCCAAGTAATATATAAACAACATGTACAAAATGACAAAATAATCAACGTTATCATACCTGACACAATTAATTCTATTCTGTATTTCATTTTTTGAGTCGTAAATATATAACTGTGCAAAAACAGGAGGTTTGTTGCCCTCTGGTAACAGACTCCCCATTCTATGATAATTTTCACCTTGTATCCTGTAACAATATGCTCCATATCCTTGATTAACAGATGTGTCCTGTCTTGCACCCATGGATGTGAATGAAAACATCGAATTGTATCATCTGATATTATCAACAAAATCCTTGCTTTTTGGATGTTCACCATCCATAAGCTGTCTCAACAATTCAGGTGGATTCTTAACTTCATTTCCTAATTTCACTTTTCCTTTTCCACAACATATAGAGTAAGTATCTTCGTTTGAAGACGTCGATCCTACCATAGCCTCAGCATGCCACAGTAATGCATCGCACGATTGACATGTGTAAATAGGATCTCCATGGTCAAAATAATCTGTAAATGTATAATGAATTAAATAAATTATTATTTAAAAAAATGAAAAAATAAATAAAATAAAACTTATATATTTTTTGGTACTGAATGGTGTTTTTTATACGGATTTGTCTAATGGCTTTACCATTAGATATGCCTTTAAATTGGTTTTTATGTGCTTCTTGATTGTTTGCAGAAGATGTGGTATTTAAACCCTCCCGTCTTGGTATTTTTTGCACGGGTGCTTTCATTTTATCATGTAGTCTCTGTGATTTGCGTTTTGCAATGTGTACACCAGGTTGAATAGTTCCAAGATAGGTAGGCTCTTTAGGCATGGCTGTAAAAAAAACGAATAAATAAAAAGACGAAGCGGAAATAACTGTTAATTATTTGCTGGAGGAATTATAACATTATTACGTGTTTTGGTTAGATCTTTGAATGGACGTCCCCTCGGTCTTTTTGTGGTTTCTGTTGCTGTTGTTGTTTTGGGTTGTGAAATCGTGCGAGTTGGCCGTATGCTGATATCGGTAGGATCTGTTGTAAAATGAAGTTGTATTAACATGATCAAATAGTTTTCATTGCAAGCAAATATAGTGTGTAAATATCATGTTGGATAGTTTCAGTTAATTAAATGATGAGAGGACCTGTGACACACGGTTAAGGTGGTTAAACCTTGTATACTTTGTGTGTAAGATATATTAAGTTTATATGATTAAGCACGCGGAATTTACTTAACCATACTTAGAAGGTTATGTATGTTATGGAAATGGAAGAATTATATTTGTTACTTAACAATGAACAAAGAAAGTTTTTCACTAAACGATTCAATATTATTCAAAATAATACGAGTGATCTTGTGTTTATCACTAGGGTTACAAAGACCTTGAATCTTATATTTCTAGATTTGTAATATGTAATTTTGTTTGTTCTATGTCTTAACAGATATTCACACTTACAATCACTAGTCTAAGATCTCTTTTATAGTCCAAGAGATCTTTACAAATTGCTTAAAGTCTTGGCCGACTTACTTGGTTAACTTATGCTTATTGTGTCAGTACATAAGATACAACATGTATCTATGTATACAACTTGTTAACTAAGCACATGGAGTAAGATATTATCTACCGTATATGTTTGACCAAAATACAATAAATATCTTTTCGATCTTATCCTATGACTCACTGATCAGCAGTACCATATACAACTAGCAGTACCTTCTACTTGAACTAGCAGTACCTTCTTGTTCTAGCAGTACCTTGATCATGAACTAGCAGTACCTTTGACTTAGAGTAAATTCTAATACTCTAACTTCAGAATATTTAATTCCCAACAATCCTCCCCTAAACATGTGAATCATTTCAAACATGTTTTCTGAATTAAATGAGGACTTGAGAAGATCTTTCAAACACTTCATGAATCTGAACTATTCTTCTTATTCTGAACTGTTCTGCTTTGTTCTTCTTTGACTTCAGCAATATCAAAACATTGTACCAAAAGATGGTGCAATTTCCTTGGATGGAGGAATTGTAAGAGGCAATGATTTCAACAAGTGAAATCATCTATCAGCATGCCTTTGCAAGTGATAAACAAACATAATGAACTGAAATTGAAACTTTCCTTCGTTTGATCTAGATAGAACTTTCTCCTTTAGAAATGCTTCATCCCTTCTAGATATTTGATCTGTTCTAATCATTTTCAATCTCTACATCATCATCTTGTATGCTCTTGTCTTCTCCTTCCATATATTGGTTTATTCTTCCTTTTCTGGGCAATTATTTCCTTCTCTGAGATTGTAACCTCCCCTGAAGTAAATAACTTTTGTTTCCTCCCCTTGTTTGGAAGATCTCACTATGTACCTTTGACTGATCTATCAATGTGAACTTGTTGTCAGACAATATTGTACATGAATCCATCAATTCTTTAAAAGTTTAAGTTGCTGTCCTCATCACTTCTAGGTGTGTTAACTCCTATGAGAGGTGAATTAGTGGACATTTTGATTCATAATCCATCAAAGGATGGTTTTTGTGAATCCTTGAAAATCCTTTTAAGAAACCATTTGACTTAGTAGTATGTTCATGATTTTAGAATTGAAAAATCATACTACTTCCAACCATTTTGAAAGAATCAAGTGTATAACAGACACTTAATTAGCATTTCGGTTTAAAGCAACCTCTGGTTGTGTGAGAACCAATGTTTTTCAGTTATCACTAACTGCCTGTGAAAAGATAAATCTATTCAAAAGATTTTCTTGACAGGGTTTCCAGCTCATAGCAATTGTTACCTCCAACACAAGTGTTAGATTCACTTTTACTAGCTGTTCTTTCTATCAGATGTCCTCAGACTTGCACATTATACTTAAAAGTATAAAATGATAGAAAGTGAGTTGTATCAGTTACTATCTGATCAACTAAGTCATCAATTCAATGTGAAATATCATAACTAGATTTCAAGAAAGAAGTTTTAAGGAGGTTAAATTCCTAAACTTAGTCCATCATAAACCTATTATGGTCAGCAATTTAATAAGCATTCTGCTGTTCCCATTTCACTTGAAATATCCTTTGTGTTCACATATTCATACCTGAAATAGTTAGTCTAAAACCAAAAGAACAATGTACAAAGTACTTGTCTTGCATTAATATAATCATAAAACCAACTGTATGAATAACACAAATCAAATTTTGATATATTAGCAGTACCTTATAAATCCAGCAGTACCAACAAAAATTTATGTACATAAACACATCATTTGAAAATTTTAAAGATTAAGCATTCCAATACTTGCTACCAAGTACTGAAACCTTGAAACATCAAAAGCTTTTGTTAACAGATCTGCAAAATTATGCTCTGAAGCAATTTTAAGAACTTGAATTAATCTTTTCTCATTGCAATCTCTTATAAAGTGATGTCTAATTTCAATGTGTTTTGTTTTAGAGTGTTGTACCGGATTTTTAATAATACAAATTGTACTACTATTATCAATATAAATAACAGTGTTTAAGAAATTGTACCCATAATCAAGGAGTTGGTTTTGAAGCCATAGAACTTGACTAGAGCAACTTGCAGCAGCTATATATTCAGCTTCAGTTGTTGAATTTGCCACACTTGTTTGCTTCTTACACTGCCATAAGACAAGTCTACACCCAAGGAATTGACATCCTCCAGTTGTTGACTTTCTGTCCAAGCTAGCACCAGCATAATCACTATCCGAATATGCTACCAAGTCAAAAGGAGATTCTCTAGAATACCATATACCCAACCTTGGTTGACCTTTGAGATATCTAAAAATTCTCTTGACTGCAGTTAAATGAGAAACCTTTGGAGTAACTTGAAATCTTGCACAAACACAAACAGGAAACATGATATCAGGTCTAGATGATGTAAGATACATCAAAGAGCCTATCATAGATCTGTAACTGTGTACATCTACATTTTCTCCATCTTCATCTTTCAGAAGGTGCTTCTCAGGGTCCATTGGTGTGCTTGCTATTTTTGAATCAGCAAATTGAAATTTTCTAAGTATCTCTGCAACATATTTGTCTTGACTAATAAATATGCCTTCAGATGATTGCTTAACTTGCAAACCCAAAAAGAATGTAAGTTCTCCCATAGAACTCATCTGAAACTTATCTTTCATAAGCTTCTCAAATTCTAAACACATTTCCTTCCTTGTAGATCCAAAGATAATGTCATCCACATACACCTGCACTAACAGAAGATCCTTCTTGTGCTGTTTGATGAAAAGTGTCTGATCAATCTTTCCTCTTTGAAATCCATTGTCTAATAAGTAGGAAGCTAGTGTTGCATACCAAGCTCTTGGTGCCTGATGAAGGCCATAGAGAGCTTTCACTACTCTGTACACTTTGTTTGGATGTAATGGATCAATGAAACCAGGAGGTTGTGAAACATACACCTCTCTTCCAATTTCACCATATAAAAATGCACTTTTGACATCCATTTGGTAGACTGTGAAGCCTAAAAATGAATCATAAGCTAGAAACAGCCTAATTGCCTCAATCCTTGCTACTGGAGCATAAACTTCATCATAATCTATTCCTTCTTCTTGTGTGTACCCTTGTGCTACTAGTCTAGCCTTATTCTTGATCACAATTCCTCTTTCATCCCTTTTGTTCTTAAAAACCCATCTAGTGCCAATTACCTTTTCATTCCTAGGTAAATCAACTAGCACCCAAACCTTTTGAATCTTGAACTGAAGAAGCTCTTCTTGCATAGCCTCTAACCAGCTTGAATCATCTAGGGCTGTAAGAATATTCTTTGGTTCCTTTTGAGAGAGAAAACATACAAATAAACAAGAGTTTGAAAGCTCATGTTGTTTTGAAGCATAAAGGGCATCAAGAATCCCTTTTTGGTCTGAAGAGACCAATTGTCTTCCTGTCTTCACACCAGATTGTATATCTCCAATCACATTATCCAGGGAGTGAACTTTGTAAATCCTTGTGTATGGGGTAGTAGGAACATGATAAAATGGTGAAAGATTAGTCAAATCCACTTCATCTTCTTGGAACTCTGCATCTTTTGAGTGTGAAGGACCAACAGTACCTTCAACTGAACTAACAGTTCCTTCAAATGAACTACCAGTACCTTTAGAAGAACTAGCAGTACCTTGCTCTGTCTCGGCAGTACCATCAATATTTAACATATTGTGTTGTTCCTCTGTTCCAACATCTTTTCTTAGGGGTGAGCATCGGGCCGGTCCCGACCCGTCCCGACCCGATACCGACAAGCCCGAATCCCGAGATCGCCGGAAAACCAAACCGACTCCCGACCCGTTTACTAGTCGGAATCGGGATCGGGCCGGCGGGATGGTCGGAATCGGGACGATTTGTCGGTTTTCTTTGTTTTTTTCCGGTTTTCATCCCGTCCCGACCCGATACCGACAAGCCCGAATCCCGATTGGCCGGAAAACGTAAACCGACTCCCGACCCGTTTACTAGTCGGAATCGGGATCGGGCCGGCGGGATGGTCGGAATCGGGACGGTCGTCGGTCGTCGGTCGGGTATGCTCAGCCCTAGTTCCTCTGTTCCAACATCTTTTCTTTGAGCCTCAACATCTTCTTTTGCTTTACCAGAAGAAGATTCATCATTGTTTGAAGCTAAATCCACACTTGTACTTGACCACAATGGCATAATGACATCAGATTGATCTTTATCTAATTCCACTTCATTTGTTGCTTGTGAACCTGAAAATTCATTAGTTTCTGCAACAACAGGAATATAATTCATAGAATTTGTTAGATAATCAAGATCAAATATCCATTTTGGTCCTTGACCTACTACATTGGATTTGTTTTCCAGAAACTCCACATGTAGTTCTTCTTGAACTTTCTCAGATCTTAAGTTGTAAACTCTAAAAGCTTTGCTAACAAGAGAATATCCAACTAAGAAACCTTCATCTGCTTTACCATCGAATTTTCCTAAATGGTCTAAGGTATTGAGAATTGTCACATGACATCCAAAAGGTCTAAGAAATCCTATTGCAGGAGTTCTACCATTAAAGAGTTCATATGATGTCTTATTGTGAGGCTGCACAACTAAAACTCTATTTTGAACATAGCAAGCAGTGTTGATTGCCTCTGCCCAAAAGATTATAGGTAGCTTAGAATCAGCTAACATTGTTCTAGCAGCTTCAATTAGTGTTCTATTCTTTCTTTCAACCACTCCATTCTGTTGTGGTGTTCTAGCAACACTATATTCTCTCCTAATACCTTTTTCTTTGCAGAAATCATCCATAACTCTATTTTTAAACTCTGTCCCATTATCACTCCTAATGACTTTTACTTTCTTGCTTACTTGATTTTCTATCAGTGTAATGAATTCCTTAAGAATGCTTGATGTCTCATCCTTAGTGGCTAAAAAGAAAACCCATGTAAATCTGCTATAGTCATCAGTTATAACAAGACAATATTTTTTATGTTGCATACTCCTTACTGAAACAGGTCCAAATAAGTCCATATGAAGCATAAACAATGACTGATTGATAGAGTTAAAAATCTTGGGCTTACAAGTGGCTTTGTGTTGTTTGCCTTTTAGACAAGCAATGCATGTTTGATCATTTTCAAATCTTTTGTGAGGTAAACCTCTTACCAAACCATTCTTAACAATTTTATTTATGGTTTTGAAGTTAATATGACCAAGCCTTCTATGCCATAACATTGATTCATCCAATGTGGCCTTTGATACAAGACAAGTTAAATCTTCTTTAGGAATGATGTTCTTCATATCAACACTATACATATTGGCCTTTCTAGGAATTCTAAGAAGCACTTGATTTTCATCAGGCATCTTAAAATCCTTAGATAGAACAAGACATTCAGAGTCAGTAAAAAGGACATTATTCTTTTTGTCACACATTTGTGAAACACTAAAAAGATTATACTTTAACTCTTGTACATAGTACACATTTTCAAAATCTAAATTTCCGGTTTTAATAGTACCTTTACCAGAAATTTTGCCACGAAAACCACCTCCAAAGGTAACATATCCTCCATTGAATTCTTGAAAATCTGAAAGATAAGACATGTTGCCTGTCATGTGATTGGAACATCCACTATCTGAGTATCCTTGATCTTGATGATCAATAGAATGTTCCTGCACACAAATAAGAGTGTTAGTTTTCTTTGGGGATCCAAGCCATTACTGACTTGGATCTGCCTCTTGCATCAATGTAATTTAATCTTTTAAGGACTGTTGATGCAACATTGGATTTTTGAATCCAACATGCTGAGGCCTTAACAGCATTTGCCCTATTACCCTTAGCAGCAGAGTGAATAACATGCTTAGCAGAGTCTGCTAGCTTTGTAGTTGAACTCTTTGGTCTCCAAATTTGTTTGTGGACCACTGCTTTTGTTTGAATGGGTCTTAGAACAGTTTTAGATGCATGTATGAAAGTTGTTTTTGCATCCTTAGCTGTTGATTTTGGGTTAACAGTCATCATAGGTCTAACAGTACCTTTTGATCTACCAGTACCTTTAATTTGTACTGGCAGTACCTTTTTGTATGTATTAGCAGGACCTTTTTGTCTATCAGGACCTTTTGGTCCAGACTTGTTTGAGACTGTTCTGGGTTTTGTTCTATGAGTGTTAGAGTGAAAATGAGTTTGAGGAGTTTGCCTTTTATAGTTCACCCTATTGTTTTCATACCCAGTTACCCTTTGGTTGCAGAAAGCTGCAAGATGGTCAAAACTACCACATGTATAACAAGCTTTGTTGTAAAATGCAAAGTCATCACCTAATTGGTTAGACTTGAGGTTGTTCCAATTCCTTTGGTTACCTCTGGACTTGTTTGTAGTTCTATATTGTTCACAATATCTAACTGGTTTCCTAACAGTCTTAACATTTGACTTAGGTCTGTTAGTGTTGTGATTGACTATCTTAGGAATACTTGTTCCTACTTTCTTAACCAATACAGGTTTAGACATAACCTTTTCTTCTTCATCATCACTATCAGTTGTACAATCTTCAACAACTATAGCATCTCCTTTCTTAACAAAGGACACCTTGTCCTGATAAGATAAAGTTTTATCTAAACTTTTACTTACCTTTTCTATCTTAGGACTCTTAGTGGCCTTAGAACCATATTCCATGATTGGTTCTTGAAACTCAGCTAACCCTGTGTGTGCTAAATCAATACCTGGAGGTGAATGAACACCTCTGTATGGTGGGGGTACAGACTTAAATCCAACACCAGAATTAACTTTATCAATAACTTGGGCTTCCCAAAGCTTATTGAATCCTTCTGAGGAATGAGCTAAAACATCCACAGATACCTTGACATTTTCTCTTTCATTTTTGTGTTTAGCTAATGAATCATTCAACTCAACAATACACTCATCTCTGATCTTAATGTCATTTTTTAGTATATTGATGTCATTAGTAAAATGAGATTCATTACTTTTAAAATGTAAGACTTGTTTTTCTAAAACACCTAGACCTCTTTTGTGATTAGCCAAATTAAAAAGAGAATTAAGTAGCTCTTCTCTATGAGCTTCAAATCTCTTATTAAGGTCTTCATAAGCTTTAAGATTAGGACATGATTCAGTACAAGTTTGAATAGAATTTACCTCTGAATCAGAATGGGCCATTAGAGCAAATTCATTGGCCACAAGAGCAGCATTTGGTGGTGCTTCCTCTTCAAAAGCCATAGAGCTCCAATCATAACCAATACCATCAATAGCCAACATAGCCTTTGGCTCTTCAACAGTAACTTCCTTTTTCCTATCTTGCTTATACCATGTGTTTCTATTCTCCTGCTTTCTTGGGCTTCTACACTCCTTAGCAAAGTGTCCTAACCTATAACAGTTGAAACACTCCACTTTCTTCTTATGAAACCCAGCAGTATCATTACCATTTATGGTAATTTGCTTCCCAGTTCTCTGCCAATGCTTCTTGGCCCTCATGCTGAGCAAAGCAACCTGCCATTTGATGTCCATCTCTTCCAAATCATCACCATCAACCTGCTCAAGGTCTTCATGATTTAGAGGAGAACCACTAGACTGACTAGATATAAATACATAGAATGCTGGATCACCAAGTCCTGCAACAGTCTTTTGTGAACTAGTAGAAGGACCACCATGTGTAGCATTAGAAACACCTTCAACTTCTTCTACCTCTTCAGACTTACCAATACTAGGAGATGACAAAAGTGCCACATTCCCAGAACTAGTACCATAAGTTCCAGACTTTCTAAGACTTTGTTCAACAATTTTGAAGTTGTTGTACAAATCATTGAGCTTCATTGTTTGAATTTCTGGTTTGTTCATCCAGACAATAACATGAGTATGGAACTCATCAGGTAGACTTCTCAAAAACTTCATGTTGAGATCTTCCTTCTCTGTCTCAACACCCAACACAGCTAACTGACTGACAAGCTTGTGTAATCTTGAGAATAGCTTATCAAGAGACTCATTACTAAAAGCAGTAAAGTTTTCAAATTGTTGCTTTAGTAGTGTCTTCTGTGTCTTTTTGGTAGTTTCATTACCACCAAAATATGCACAAATCTCTTCAAAAAGAGTTTTTGCATCAAGATACTTGTTAAATGATAGCATCTGCTCACTAGGAATGGTCATAAGCAACAAATTTCTTGCTTTCTGATCATTTCTCTTCAGTATCTTCTCTTCATTTGACACTGGTCCAGTATTTCTTTTCCTACTTGTTTTACCTTCTAGGACAACCTCTGAATAGCTTGGTGAAAAAGAATCACCATATATAATGATATCCCAAAGAGTATAATCTTGGACCATGAAATATTGCTCAATTCTCATCCTCCATAACTCAAACTCATTTGGTTTGATCATGGGCAACTTTGCAGCAACATTTGTTTGAGCATCATGTGCATCCATTTCTGTTTCTTCTAAATCAAATATATCAGCCTGAGCTCTGATACCAACTGAGAGGACCTGTGACACACGGTTAAGGTGGTTAAACCTTGTATACTTTGTGTGTAAGATATATTGAGTTTATATGATTAAGCACGCTGAATTTACTTAACCACACTTAGAAGGTTATGTATGTTATGGAAATGGAAGAATTATATTTGTTACTTAACAATGAACAAAGAAAGTTTTTCACTAAACGATTCAATATTATTCAAAATAATACGAGTGATCTTGTGTTTATCACTAGGGTTACAAAGACCTTGAATCTTATATTTCTAGATTTGTAATATGTAATTTTGTTTGTTCTATGTCTTAACAGATATTCACACTTACAATCACTAGTCTAAGATCTCTTTTATAGTCCAAGAGATCTTTACAAATTGCTTAAAGTCTTGACCGACTTACTTGGTTAACTTATGCTTATTGTGTCAGTACATAAGATACAACATGTATCTATGTATACAACTTGTTAACTAAGCATATGGAGTAAGATATTATCTACCGTATATGTTTGACCAAAATACAATAAATATCTTTTCGATCTTATCCTATGACTCACTGATCAGCAGTACCATATACAACTAGCAGTACCTTCTACTTGAACTAGCAGTACCTTCTTGTTCTAGCAGTACCTTGATGTACTAGCAGTACCTTGATCATGAACTAGCAGTACCTTTGACTTAGAGTAAATTCTAATACTCTAACTTCAGAATATTTAATTCCCAACAAATGACCTATTTCGTTTGGGTATATCGGTGGTCGGCCTATGCATTCAGACGTTATTTTTTTGGTTTGAGAAGGCATGCGAGTTGGCCGTAGACTGAGATCATTAGTATCTGTTTCAAATTGCATCATGAATGTTAGTTGAAACTACAAAACATGATATTTACATGCTGAATTATATTACAATGATAATTATTTGATAACGCTAATGCAAATTCAATTTACAGCAGATCCTCATGATATCAACATACGGCCAACTCACACGCTTTCACAGCCCAAAACAACATCAGGCACATAAACCACAAAAAGACCGAGGGGAGGTCCATTCAAAGACTGAACCAAAACATATAACATAGTTATTATTCCATCAACAAATAATTAACAAATATTTTGTATCGTTGTCTTTTTATTTTTCACATCTGGTACGCATGTTGCTGGCATATGCGTTAAGATGTTGTTGACATTGTTTGAAAAAGGCGCACATGTTGGCCGTGTGCTGAAACTATTGGTACCTGTCGTAAATTGAAGTTGCGTTAACACAATAAAATATTTGTCATCGAACATAGACAGAGTATATAAATATAATGTTGTGTAGTTGTAACTAACTGAATTACCCATTGCGATTGGATATATTGGTGGCCGTCCTCTGCTTACATTTGTTTGTTGCGCCTTTCGTTTTGGTTTTCCTCTTGGTCGAATTGCTAAATCATTTGATATAGTTGCCATGATGCTAATAAATCAATTATACTGTAAACTCGTTTGAACTGTTCACAGTATCAAATGGTTGTGGAAAGATATTGAAAATATTTAACTTGTAAAAAAATATATAATCTATAATGAATATCTTTTAAATTTAAACAAAATTTGATATGCCATATATATCTATTACTATAAAGTAGCAATTTTATCAATGTGTTTTCATTATAAACTTATCTCTGGAAATGATTTACGCATATCATATATGTAGGGTATAAGATAATTGACAAAGTTCAAATATATTTAGATACTTCTACTATTTAAATATAATAATATATAATGAAAGATGCCGATCAACTGGCATAATGTTTCCAATGGCACAATTCCAAATTTTAGATGATCTGATGAAAATTACTGGCTCGTCCAAACTGCATGATTGTATGCGCGTGTGGTTTGTGCAACAGTCACATGAAGACTCGTTCTGTGCAAAATTGATACACGCTTGTTGTGAGCATCTCAGGAGAGTGATGGCGAAGAACCGAGTGATGATAGCTGACATGGAAGCATTAGGGCACCGTGGAGTCGCATTAGACTCACTCGATGCTTTGAAAAAAACTCAAGAGAGGCATCGGGCATTGCTTGAACTGCTAGTTGATTTGTGTGCTCAAGCCAAAGCCGGTGTCCGCGAGGAAGAGGGTAATGCCATGAAGATGAACGATTTTAACTAAGTTGTTTTAGTAGTTTTTTCCCTATACAATGTTTGATTTCGATATTTGCTTTATGTATTAAGTAAGTCAATTGGCTTGATCTATTTATTTTGTCGATTTGTTAGAAAACTTACACGAACCTTAATGATTATTCACAATTGTGGTCAATGGTTCTAATAGTATGCACAATCAAAAAAAAAAATCACGGCACATGACATCTACAATCAAAAAACCATTTAAATAACATAATATTCTGAACATAAAAGAAAAATTAAGAAATAAACAAACTGTTTTCAATATCTTTGAAAACATCAGCAATTTTTTGTTGTGTTTCTTCTATTGTTGCATTCCGAGCAACAATGTTCTGTTGTCGATGCTGGATGATTTCTGCATCTATCATGTTCCGTTCTTCATCCCTCCTGTTCTATTCTTCAAGAGTCTTTATACGTTGATTGTAAAGATCAATCAACGTTTTTTGAGTCGCATGAGCGCCGCTTGAATGCATTTTATCCCATATATGCTGGGGTATGTCGTAAATTTTGTAATTCTCGGGCATTGGAGGAACATCACCACGTCTTGGTTTTTTAGCCTCATTCGATTTAGGGTTTGATGAGGATGACGCCATTGAATAATCAAGTAAATACTGTAGTAACTTAGAATAGTCAAAAGGATAATAAAAAGTTGTTGTTATCTCTTTGTATTTATAGACTCCTTAAAAGTCACAATGTTTATATTGAAAAGACACGACATTTAATTGAACAGTCGCTTTGTTTCCAGATTTATGTTTTCTATACATACATTTATGCATACACAATAAACATAATGTTAAATATTAAGATTTTATTCAAATTGAATAAACATAACCTTTATTGTGTCGAATATATTCAATTCGAAAGTCGATTTATTTCCAAATTAGTATTTCCTATAAATATGTTAATTTATATTCATTAAAGATTTTAAATTTAAATGGAAAGTCGTGTTATTTTTAAATTCGTGCTTCCTATAAACCTGTTTATGTATTATAGATAAAAAAACTAAATCATAATTTTCCTATTTAATAATTATGCTCGCACATCTGCACAAACAGTTTGTACTGTTGGATAGACGTCCCTTTAAAGTTTCCGCAGCTCATAATACTAAAGTTTAGTACTGCTACCAATATATTTGTACTGTTAGATAGACGTTGGTACTGGGCCGAATTAGTGACATATATGTTGAGGACTTATGTTGATTGTGTACATGTTATTGGGTACTCCTCTTCTTATTTGGATTATTTATTTGTTTCATTAATACTGCTGGCTCAAAAAAGTTAATACGTTTTAACTCATGAGAACCAAAAAATGTATTTTTAAAAGAATCAACCAACAATCTACCAACATTAAACATAAAAGATGTATTTTTAAAACAATAAAGGCTGACAAATACGATCGAACACGAAAAAAAACTACAAACAATTATAGTTGTCCATCTGTTTTTTAACATTCTTTATCCTCTCTTGATACTCCAATATCTTCTTCTTTTGTTGATCAATTGCCTCATTACACTCCAACACTGTTTGTTCATCGCGTGCGATTCCTGCCTCCATCTCTGCTATCCGTCGTCTAAGTTGGGAAATATATCGTATTGGTAGGAAATATCTCACAACCGCTGCGTCTGTTTTTGGATCTGATGAAATCTCCTTTGTTGGGGAAACGCTTCTCGGACGTTTGTTTGGCGGATTTGATGAGGAAAAAAACAAACGACCCATTGGAAACTATTATTGTTAACCTAAAGTAGAAAAGAATTGTAATTGTTTGATTGCTTTCGAATTCGATCCAGCATTTATAGGTGCGGAAAGGGTGTATAAGCTATGATGAGTATATTTTAAATTTAACTAATATCCTGTATACCATGTTTATCAATTACCATATATTAGCATGCATATTATCCTATTTAAATATAAGATTATATCCCGGAATGATTTACGCATATTATGTATTTAGAATAAAAAATAATCATATTAGAGTAAAAAATAGTGGTATTATTTGCATCTAATGAAAGTTAAACACGATGTATAAAACTACTGAACAAAATCGAGCATACACTTGTTTATAAACACAAACCATTGTTAGGTACATTAAAAGGCGTAAAGGTTGTATAAGCTATGAGAAGTATATTTTAAATTTAACCAATATCCTATATACCATGTTTATCAATTACCGTATATTAGCATGCATATTATCCTATTTAAATATAAGATTATATCCCGTCATGATTTACGCATATTATGTATTTAGAGTAAAAAATAATCGTAATAGAATAAAAAAATAACCGTATTATTTGCATCTAATAAAAATTAAAAACGATGTATGAAACTGCTGAACAAATTCGATTAACTAAAAAACATTCAAATCCTTAAACATCAATGAAAGTAATGCGTTATTTGAACTACAATTGAATTTTCCTGTGAACAACAATTACTAATAAGATGATAAAATTTCAATCTTCATCACTAAAGAAGTTTAAATCCACAAAATAGTCATCAGTTAGTTCATGACCCATCCCACGTAATTCGTTGATCATAGTTTCCGCCTTTAGGACCTTTGATTGAACCGCATTGAGAACTTGTAAAGACTCTTGAGGATCTCCAACGTTCAATTTAAGCCAATCAAGGAAAATAGACTCAGGTAGCTCATCTAATAAAAAAAAAATTAATGGACTAATAAGCTTAACATGAAAACATAAATCTATTTAGAAGATATTATAAGCATTATATGCAATACCTTTATTACTTTGAGAAGATCCACCTTCTTCAAAAACCGACGTAAGAAATCTCAATGCATCGTCCACCTTGGTATTTGGATCTTTACTGCGTCGATCATGTACCCCATCGTCAATACTTGGTTCTGTCACATGTTTTTTTCCACGAACCGTTTGCTCTTCGCACTTTGAATCAGTGCGAGGCGCATGTGATTTTTTATCTTGAGATATTTTAGGGTTTGATGAATCCATAGGAATAGTTATTTTACATATAGTTCATCATTGTATAATTCAATTATATAGCTCATCATTAATTCGGAATAGTCATTACTGGGCTCGTTTTGTTGGGCCAGGGTTTTTCATATATTTATTAAAGAGACGCATGGAAACCATATTCATATATGGTAAAATAAACCAAATTAATGCATGATGTATTAAAACCTATATAACAACAAAATACCTCATGAACTTTCAACCATGTTTACCGTCTGTGGAGGTTTACCTATCATAGAAGCATAAACATGGATAGTAAAAATACTAATATTAATGCACAACGCATGTAAACATATACCACATTTGGATACTGGTTTATACATGGTAAAATAAAACAAATTAATATATGATGAATTAAAACCTATATAACAACAAAAATACCTCATGAACTTTCAACCACGTTTACCGTCTGTGGAGGTTTACCTATCATAGAAGCATAAACATGGATAGTAAAAATACTAAGATTAATGCACAACGCATGAAAACACATTCACGGTATGTGGACGTTTACATATTATACAAACATAAGCATAGACATTAAAAATATTACGATATATGAATAACGCATGTAAACATATACAACAATTCGATACTGATTTAGACGGTGTAAACTTTTCTTCTCGATCCAAAAAACATCAGAATCATGTTGTATAGGATTGCCTGATACAAAATGATAAATTTACATGGTAATATAGTGTCGTACATGTGCTTACCACTGCCATACTATATTGGTACCGCTAGATATACTTGATACTGCTTTTGTGTATTTATCTTACATGTTGTTGGCACTGCCATAATCTGTTAGTATTGCTCGATATACTTGTTTCTGTTTCTGCGTGTTTATGCAACAAAAACATTACATGGCTTCAACAACAACATCATTAAAAATACTACAACCATACGAATAGATTATTTGTTAATCAATGATGGTCTATGTAAACATTAGATTAATTGTACAACGATTACATAAAAATTACAACAACCCAATGGTTAAATTATATGTAACAAAACATACCTTCTGAAAGTAATTGTTTCTTCTGAATGATAATATCTCTGTGCATTGAATTCCTTCAAAAAACAACATCGAAAAGAATATAACTTACAGATAGATGTTTGTTAAAAATAACAACAAAATACCTCGTGAACTTGCAACCATGTTACCGTATGTGGGCGTTTACCTATCATAGAATCATAAGAATAGACAGTAAAAATATTAAGATATATGAATAACGCATGTAAACGTGTAGACGGTGTAAACTTCTCTTCTCAATCCAAAAAATATCAGAATCATGTTATATAGGATTGCCTGATACAAAATGATAAATTTTCATGTTAATACAGTGTCCTACATATGGTTAGCACTGCTATACTATATTGGTACTGCTAGATATACTTGATACCGCTTATGTGTATTTATTTTACACGTGTTGGCACTGCCACAATCTATTAGTACTGCTCGATATACTTGATACTGTTTATGCGTGTTTCTGCAACAAAACATTACATGGCTTCAACAACAATATCATTAACAATACAACAACCATACGAATAGATTATTTGTTAATAAATGATGGTCTATGTAAACATTAGATTAGTTATACAACAACTACATAAAAATTACAACAACCCAATGGTTAAATTATATGTAACAAAACATACATTCTGAAAGCAAGTGTTTCGTCTGAATGGTAATGTTTCTGTGCATTAGATTGCTTCAACAACAACATCAATAAGAATATAACAACTTAAAAATAGATGTTTGTTATATTTACGATTGTACATGCAACCATTAAATTAATTATACAACAACAACAGTAAAATTACAGCAACACATTGGTTAAACTATATATAAAAAAACACCTTCTGAAATCGTTGTGCAAGTGTTTTTGGCTTGAGAAGAAACGTTATATTTTCATCCACATATAGTGTAAAAGTAGGTATATGATCTTAAATATAGGAATAAAATATTTACACAAAATACATTCTAAACTTATCTTTAAAATCATATCTTCTACAAATTAAACATATTTTGGAAAAAAAAACGGAATACATGTTTAGAAAATACATATATCATTCCAAAAATTCCGCATGGTCATCAAAGAAGAATATTATAGTTATTTTTTGTGGTAGCTATATCACAAAAAATAATTTGGTCTAATGGTAACATTGATATATACTTAAGACATGTAAACAACCCAAGTTCGAATCTTTAGAGTCTTTTTTAAAATTTCAGGATTAAAAGTCAACTAACGAATTTTATTTGGTCAAATATTGCTTATGTGGCATGCTTAGGTGGAATAAGAGCATGATTACTCATCAATCCAACGCTTATTCATCAATCCTGCATTTGATGACGTCATACGCATCCTGTTATATATAATATGTATGTATATATATATATATATATATATATATATATATATATATATATATATATATATATATATATATATATATATATAGTGTAGTGTTCAATGCAGAACCAGTTTTTTGTACAGAACTGACAGAACCACCAAAAACATACATGCACGCCTTTTAAAATAAAATAAAAGTACATGCAAATCATCAATAATCGTAAGTATCCACCTATGTTCTTCAATATCATCATGAACTCATCCTCTTTTTTCACAAAAACCTTACACACGGCCGCAATATTGTCATTGCACGCCTTATAAGAACATACATGCACACCTTCAAAGAAAAAAATTTGTATTTCCAATTTCTTATCAAATTCTTTAGAACAACCATGTTTTTTTTAAAACATATATGTTGTTTTTTAAAACATATGTGCAAAAATACAATTATTGAAGGCGTGCATGTATGTTTTTGGTGGTTCTGTAAAGTTCTGTACAAAATATTGGTTCTGCATTGAACGTGACCCTATATATATATATTATATATATATATATATATATATATATATATATATATATATAGTATATATATATATATATATATATATATATATATATATATATATATATATATATATATATATATATTATATATATGTTGATTTAACGATAACAAAGTACTTTCAATAATGGGAACAAATTACACTATCTAGTACTTAGAAATCATAGACATATATTGTTGCATAAAGTGAGAAATTGTATGAATGATGAATTGATGATGACTAATAGTGATATGTACCTGTTTGTGAGAAATTGTATGAAGGGTTATACTATACAAGCCCCCCCTATGATGTCACATCATAGGGGACAAAAGGAATATCCCTTTGATTTTGCAGTATAACACAGTTTTCTGTCAGTTTCTGTTCCGTATTTCTGACAGTTTTTAGCGTTTGACATATTAAACTTTATATTTTCAGTTCCGTACTTTCAGGTTTATAGTTTTTTGATATAAATAAAATTATAAAAATAAAAAATAAAATAAAAAAAAAATAAAAAAAAACAAAAAAAAACATGGGGGGGCTTGGATAACAAAATTAGGGGGGCTTGTATAACTTGTCCCTTGTATGAATGATGATGACTGCTGTAATGCGTAAAACCTTCAGACAAATTAGAAAGTTAAATTCGGGCGTTTCAATTTTTTAATATATAGGCTTTTTCCTACCGCCAAACAAAACAATAAATTGCAATTGGGCTTTTTATACACCATACAAGATTGGACAATTATGGGGCCCTCTTAAACTTTGGGCCTGTGAATAAGCCATTAATCAACCAAAAGAAAGTAGATAAAATGTGCTAGTCTTTCAAAACTGCTATGCAATCTAGGGGTGTGCACAAACATGACATGGCATGCAATTTCAACACAAAACTGACATGAAGTTATGCAGGTCGGGTTTATGTCATAAGGGTTGACATGAGTTGACCCAATTAACCCGTATGGAATATCGGAAGGGTTGACCTGAAATTGGCTATGCCTTTATATTGTGGCTCAGGTTCGAGTAAAATGGGTAAAAAGTGACCCCCGTAACTCGTTGACCCGATACACATTTAAATCAAACATGTTGAGTCGTCTTCTGGTTAAACAAGTTACTAAAGGCATCGTTATTAACAGTTCATTGTTCTTTCAATGTTCTTTGTCATCACTAACCACCCCAAACCACCATCCAAGTATCAAACCACCACCCAATCATAACAAATACCACCCAACTATCACCGTAAAAAGACCCTAGAAACTTGAGCAAAGAACACAACGGAAATAAATTGGAACAAAATGAGCACCAACGGAAAACAATATCTAAGCATAAGAACCAACGCTAACTCTTTATGCCATACATTTACGGAATACTTGTTATAACTGAAGATAAGTTGATAATATTAGAATCACAATTCAGTACCGAAATCATATGCAACAAAACGCAGTGCGTAGGTGAATTCATCTCCTTCTGGGTTAGTGAGAATAAGACCACCTCCTGATCCATCTACGCATGAGGATCCATCGGTGAATAGAATCCATGGTTCTTGAGGTTCCCCCTTGCTTGTCGCAGGTGGAGTGTCAGTATCTGGCTTCTCAATGATGAAGTCGGCCAATATCTGCCCTTTGATTGCAGTGCGCGGTCTGTATGATATGTTATGCTCACCCAGTAACACACTCCATTTTTGTAGGCGTCCCGATGCGTCGGGTCTTGAGATAACTTGTTTGATGGGTTGGTCTGTGATAACAGCTATTGGGTGCGCCTGGAAATACCTGCGCAGTCTTTTTGCTGCAAACACTAAGGCTAGGACCAACTTCTCCATTGCAGTGTAGTTAATCTTTGTCTTCTTGAGCGCCTTACTAACAAAATAGATGGGTGTTTGGACAGAGTTCCTGTCTGTCAGTAACACTGCGCTGACTGCTCCCTGGGTCGCAGATAGGTACATGATCAGCTCTTCCCTTGGTCGGGGCGCGACAAGCTTTGGGAGCGCTGCTATGTGCTGTTTGAGCTGTTGGAAGGCTTCTTCTGCTTCCGCGGTCCACCTGAAGTCTCCCTTTTTTGTACACTTCTTGAGTGTTTTGAATAAGGGAAGTGACTTGTCCGCTGATTTAGATAAGAATCGGTTCAGTCCGGCTAGTTTTCCGTTTAGGGACTGAACCTCCTTCAGTGTGCGCGGTGAGGGAAGGTCAATGACTGCTTGGGTATTTTCTGGGCAAGGCTTGATCCCATCGGGTTCTATCAGATACCCGAGAAACATGCCTTCTGTAGCGCCAAATGTACACTTCTTGGGATTCAATTTCATGTTGATTCTCCTCAGTGTTTTGAACGTTTCCTCCATGTCGCGCACTAGTTCTTCCTCAGTATGGCTTTTGATGACGAGGTCATCGACGTATACTTCCAAGTTGCGTCCTACTTGCTTCTCGAACGCAGTGTCTACCAATCGTTGGTATGTTGCTCCTGCGTTCTTTAGGCCAAAGGGCATCTTTGTATAGCAGTAGACCCCTTGACTTGTGTGGAAGGCCGTTTTTTCTTCGTCTTCCTCCGCCATTTGAATTTGGTGGTATCCCTTGTATGCGTCCAGGAAGCATTTGAAGGGATATCCACACAGAGACTCGATCTTCCAGTCTATCTCCGGTAGCGGGTAGCAGTCCTGTGGACATGCTTTATTGAGGTCTGTGAAGTCTACGCACATTCTCCAACTGCCATCGCTCTTCTTTACCATTACTGGGTTAGAGAGCCAGTCATGGTAGTACACTTCCCGCATGATGCCTGCGTCTACTAGTTTGTGTACTTCTTCCAGGATGGCTTTTGCGCGGTCTGGGGCTTGTCCGCGCTTTTTCTGTCGTATTGGAGGATATCCTTGTCGGATTTGTAGCTTGTGTTCCGTGATGGAACGTGGCACTCCTGTCATATGCTTTGGTTCCCATGCAAAAATATCTAAGTTATTTTGCAAGAGTGCGCATATAGCTGATTTGCCTTTGTCAGACAGAGACCCGCCAATAGATACTTGTTGATCCGGGTAGTCAGGGTGAATGGCGACCTTTAGGTTTGGGACTTTGATTGCGCGCTGTTCTGGAACATCGCCTACGTCATTTGTCACTGTGTTGCATTCTTTGGGTGGTATGGTGGTATTGTAAAGAGTGACAATACCTCCTTCCACTGGGAACTTGAGCATCCCGTGCGCTGTGGATGGCACGGCGCGGATAGATGATATTCCAGGTCTCCCGATGATGCCATTGTACGGAGAGGGGGATCTGATTACCATGAAGTTCATCCAGGTGACTGTAGAGTGTGGTTTGTCACCAACTTCTACAAATAGACGTAATTGCCCCATATGAGCCATATCTTCTCCCCTGTGAAGCCAGTGAGCGACGTTGTGGCTGGGATCAACTGACTCTGTATCTCAGGTCGCAGCTTCTTGAAACAGTGTTCATATATAATATCAGCGGATGCACCTCCATCTATATACATGCGACGGATGTCGTGACCCCCCGTATGTATTTCAATGGTAAGTGGATCCACTACTGCGTTGTTCGCAGTCAGGGAGGGGAAAGAAATTTCATTTCCTTTAGAAAACCGTTGACTGACTTTCTGTCTTGTCGCACGCTGCCATGGCTGTATCATGTAGATGATATCTGCCTTTTCTTTTGATATCTCTTTCTTGGCCCCTGGTTTTGGTTTGTCTTTCCCTTCTCTGATGTTTTTTACGAGGTGGTCCATCTTTCCTTCCTTTACCAATTTATCAATCAATTGGCGCAGTTGGACGCACTCGTTGGTTGTGTGGCCTTTCTGTCCATGGTATTCGCAATAGCCATTCCCTGTGCGCCGATCTTCTGGGGTGCGCATTGGTGGTGGTTTCGGGAAGTTAGCCCCTTCCGTCGCGAATATTTCCTTTGGAGTTTTTGTTAATGGGGTGTACTTGTCGTTTCCCCTTCCACCGCCTTGAGTGCGATAACTCCTATTACGATTGCCGCTCTGGTCATTGGATTGTCTCCTTGACTCTTCTTGTGGCCTATGGTTCGAATAGCCTTTCTTGCTATCCGCAGCGGCTTCTTCTCCTTGGACGAAAGACCTCGTGCGCTTCATGAGTTCGTCGAAAGTTAAGGGAACCTTATCGTTTAACTTTTTTTATCAAATCTGGGTTATTGATCGCATTCATAAAACCCGATATTTTTAGTATCTCTGGACACGCCTTGACTTTCATGCATTCATCCTTAAAGCGTTCCATGAAAACGCTTGTGGATTCACCTTGTCGCTGTTTAACCCTAGCGAGTTCGACAGGGTTTTTGGCGCACTTCTTTCTTTGAGTAAAGTTTAAGCGAAATGCCCTTCGCAACTCTTCAAACCCACCGATGCTTCTACGTGGAAGCTTGCTAAACCAGTTGCGCGCATTCCCTACTAATGTAGAGTTGAACATATGGCACCACACAGGTTGTGGCCAATTTTCGATAGTGGCTGCTGATTCGAAAATTTTTAGGTGATCATCGGGATCACCTGTCCCATCATATGTTTTTACGTTAGCAGGCATGCGCCTTTTCTTGTTCTCCGAAAAATCGCTGATGCGCCTAGTAAACGCATCAACCTTTTGGCGACGCCAGGGAAGAGACGTGTCTTCGTCTTCCTGGTCGCGGTATTTCCCTCTTGACTTCCAGTGTCCAGTCTCGTTGTCCGAGGAATCACTTGAAGATGAGCGAACTCTTTTGTGACGCTTGCGTCGACTATCATCAGAGTCTGAGCTTGCTCCTCTGCGGCGCTTGCGCCGACTATCTTCAGAATCAGAGCTTGAGGGGCTTTCACTTGGGGAGCATCGTCGCCCAAGCCTATCTTGGATCCTGCGACTGCCAAGCCTAGCGTGGACATTGGCGCGCCGTTCCTCCTCTTCAGGCTCCTCCAGATGTTGAAGATCGGCTGCTTCATCATCCATAACCCTCCTTCCAATCCTGGTAAACACTGGTTGTTTGCAGCTATCCTTCTCGCGTCTTTCCTTTCGGTAGCGCGTTGGGGACGCCTCATGCTCAGGGTCAAAGTTGAGTCTGCCGTGTAGACTTTGGCTTGACCTCTTCTTTGCCTCTTCTCGCATGAGCGCAGCCAAGGCTTCGTAGTTTTGAGATACAAAGTCGCTTGGCGCCAATTCGGAAGTGACTCCTTCTAGCGCGATGGAGTCTGTTTCCAAGGCAGGATCCTTGTTTCGGATAGGCGCATTGGGAGGTTCAGTGAAGTTCACCTCTGGCATGGTAAGAGGAGTGCGCTCCAGTTCTACCGCGCTAGTACTTGTTGTAATAGCGGGGGTAGTTTTGGTAAGTGATTCCACTGTAGGAAAGACCAGATCTGAATACGCTCCTAAGCTTCTAGGCGTGCTGGTTGTTCCAGGGGCCTGCTTAGGGGGCGCATCCGTTTGATGCTTCTTCCCTAGTGAGTCATCATGCGCTTTCTTCCCATGCGGACTCTTGTGACTTCCGTGTTTCGTCATTCTAGTTCTTGGTAAAATTCTTAGTGTAGGGTCCCACGGATGGCGCCACTTGTTGATACAAAAGTTGGGCGTTCCTTGTGAGGGCTTCTATTCTCGTACCAATTAGATCTTAATGCTTGATGGAACCTGCGCACTAAGAAAAAGAGCAGACACCATTAGGCTTATCGAGGGATTGTCTCCCCCGATTATCCTCCGGCGTGAGAGTAAGTAATCGAATTTAGGGTTTAGTGAAGAGTTAGGGTTTTTAGTAGATCGTACCTTTACCGAGGGCTTGGGTGCCCTTTATATACATATGAAACCCTAGTAGGTTTCGTGTTCCCTACTCCTCGGCGCATTCGCCGACATCGGATATTTGGTATATATCCCCTTAATTAGGAGATACTCCATATCTAATCCGAAAATAACTTTGGGCTTGGACCTTGTAGGTCCAAGCCGTATAACTGGTAGTCCAGTTAGCGCCATAGCGGCCCATGCGTAGTGGGCTTAAGTATTTAGTATTGTTTACTAATCGGGTCCGTGACCCGGGTGTAGACTATACGTCATCAATATATTTAGTCATGAAACTGGGTAATCTCATTTGAGCAATTAACATACAAACGCTAACCGTACATCATGGGTTAAACAGAAGCGGGAAGATAAAGGCACATAACATACAGCAACATGCATGGTCATATGTTGTGGTTGAAAAATGGGCAGGAATGCAGGATGGTTAATGGGCCAAAAGCGGGATCTGTGGGTTAAGTTGGGTTGACTTGTAAACAAATCTTTAATTTACGGATGATATAGAAATTAGGAACAATTGCAGAGTTTGATAGCTGTGAAGATACAAGACTTTTGTCACAACCAATTAGACATACAAGGCTAGAAATTACAGGTACTTTTAACCCATTCACTTATGAATAGTCAATTCTGGTTATGTTCGATCTCTAACTAGTCAAATGGGTCAAGATAACTTAAGCGACGGGTCAAACAGAATGAAAGTCGCCCGAAAGTGAAATTTTACTGCATGAAACCTCCTACACGATTATATATAAAAATCAGTTTTATTACTAAAATAACATAACTTTCTGGTAATCATTTTTGACATGCGGATTACTTTTTAGAAAACTATAACTTCCTCTACTTGATTTTAGTTCCTACGTCTTGGTAATTGGTACACAAGCTGTTGGAACAGATTTTAAATAGTGTGATGGATGAAATAGCAACTATTGAGTACATAAACTAAATGGCAACTTGTAAACCAGCAACAAATACAATAATACATGGTAGATGTAGCAAATTCGGTCCATTGACTTATGAATGGGAAGATATGGGTTACGTTTCATTTCTAATGTGTCGAATGGGTTAAAAATCAATATAGTTAGCATACAGAAAACTGGTAAAATGGGTCAATGTCATATGTCGTGGTTAAAAAAGCGCGGGAATGCAGGATGGGTAATGGATCAAAACGGGATCTATGGGTTAGGTTGGGCTGACTTGCAAAAGACTTTAGATGGTGTAGAAAATTATTATTATAATATCTAAATTTAGTTTTAAAAATGCAATTGAAGCGGTTGTGTACATTTACATACACCAATGAACTTTTAACCCCTTCTCCATTCTAGCTAGATTAAGTAACTTCACTCATTTGACCCGTTAGATAATTTAAAAACATGTGGACCTCATTGCAAAACATTAGTCAGAATAAGAACAATCATCTACAAGAACATACCCAAGCAATCTAACAGATATCTCTCTCAAAGCAATATAATGCAAAAGCTTCATAACATCCCCTGATTATTTCATAGTTGAATGCAACATATGAATCATATGGTAACAAAAACTGCCCACAGACACCTAAATAAGGATCTCAAGTCTTAGAAAAACGAGCTCTTTACTGTCAATGAAATTGATTCAAGGCAAATGGAGAATGAGATCATTTGATGGCTTCTATACAAAAACATACACGCCACCAAAACCTTTGTGGATCTTTATCCAATTTCATTCCACTACCAATCATAAGTTTTAAAGAAAGTCAACATCATTACATACAACGATATACTAACATGAACGTTAAACCACATAAAGCAACATGTTGAAACTCTAATTTTGCATTAAATACCACCGATATCAGATAACATAAACTAAAAACATGGTTATACCACCATTAATCCATAAACATCATACCCGACCTTAAGACATTAAGGGTGCGTTTGGTTTGAGGTGTACGGATTCATTGAATACAATCATAGACATAAATTATTGTTTGGTGAACCTAAATGAAATTCAAAGTAATGAATTCATCCAATAAAATGATTCCGCTATATATTGTCACCCTTTGTATGATTCTCACATAATTATTGCACATGTATGGCCACAAATTTAATATTTTTTTTCTTCTCTCTCATATTTTTAGTTTTAAATATATTTTTAATTTCAATATCTTAATTTAAAAAATATATATATATTAATATATTATATATATTTTCTCTATAATCTTTTTCTTTCAAAGATTTCCTAAATCCGAATACAATTCCAATCTTACTTACAAACCAAACGCACCATAAAACTACATTAAAAACACATGTGACACTTGAGATCTTAAATCTTTACCAACAATCCTTACCCAAATGCCCTGTCTTACCACATAGAGAACAAACAGCCATATACCCCCGCAGACCACAGTGATAACAAACACCGTCACCACCACCCCCGCCCCAAACCTGACCACAATCCCTACCGAGATGCCCAACCTTACTACACTTATAACAGCCAACACCACTACAGTCCTTAGCCCTATGCTCCCCACCACAGATACAACAACGAACTTTATCATCATCACTACGTTCACGTTGCCAAAAGCTAGGTGTAGGACAGTCCGTTGCCCAATGCCCATCTTGATCACAAAGATAACAACCAACATGAGGACAGTCCTTGGCCATATGCCCAGTTTCACGACACTCATAACAACCCTCGCTACACTCATAAGCGATATGCCCACTCTCACCACAATAATAACAAACACAGCCACCACCAACACCAAACTGATCACAATTCCTAGATTTATGCCCAACCTGACCAAACTTACGACAACCACTCGGACCACCCGCGTTTAGTAAACTTTTATGCACCCAAGTCGGACCACCAGCATGACCAACACCATCATCATCATCAACACTAGTACAATCCTTAGCCAAATGACCACTCTCACCACACTTAAAGCAACTACAGTCCCTAGCTATATGCCCACTATCACCACAAAAATAACAACCACCTAATTTACGACCCATATTGGGGTCTTTTTCATCTATACGCTTATGTAGCCTTTTCATAGAGTCTTGATGGATTTTAATCATGTTTTGATGGCCTTTTATAGCTTTCAAAACAATTTCATTAACTTCTGTTTTTGGGATATCAAAATTTTCAGCAGCTAAACCAATTCCCTTATACAAAACAATTTCATTAACAGTTTGAATGATTCTCCCCTCCCTAATAGCCTTAAAAATATTCTTATCATTCCAATACCAATCATTATTACCCATCTTCTAACTAGAATGGTTTTTTACATAAACCCTTTTTACTGGTAAATGAGTTTTACACGAATTATTTTCTTTTTATATTTTTTTCTCATATGTCTCTTTCCTGGAAGCTTCCTTTTCTTACTTTTGTCTACTTCAGCCCTTTTCCTTCTGATTGTTATATCCTTTAGTCCTTAAGCTTTTTATCAACTTATATTTTCAGCAACACTTTTCATGTTATGTACCAATGTACCATACAACATTTCAAGTTAGATTATTGACCAAGTTAGTAAAGGGTTGTAACTAGGGAGCCAAAAGGGTTAGGTTGACGGTTGACCCAACCCAAACCAACGGGCGGCTCAAACACTTTAGAGGCTTAAAGCAAGATTTTAAAACGAGGTCTTTAGATTATTTATTTTTTGGGTGTAACTTCAGTTTGTCAATTAAATTAACTATTGTAAATGTCTAGCTATGAAACCAAATAAAATTAGAGAAATCGATTGAAGAACAAAAATAAAAAGGAGAAATGAAGAAAACAACATTGTCCCAATAATTTTAAACAAAGCCTGTAAAGAACCAAACGCATACGAATGTGTCTTGTTCGTTTGTTTAACTTTGACCAAACAAAACAAGCTATTACGTTAATGTTTATGTTTATGTATGTGTTCATATTATAAGCTCGCGTAGAATGTGTCTTGCTTGTTTATGTTTGTCCATTAAGCACCAATTAACAAACAAGTATAAAATATTCATTAAATTCATATTGAGTTATGTTTACACACGTTGGTTGGCTTATTCTCAACAAAACCGGTTCATAAACACTTTGTTAACGTTAAGTTTGTTTACTTTTTATAACTTAGAGCACTAAGCTTAATCTATCATTCTTTATTTTGGCAAAATTTTGGTACTTGAACCATTTTTTTAAACTCAAATAATAAGCTTAGAGCCAAGGGTATCGTCACTTTTACACCCGCACCATTCCTATGCGGCATTTCCGGCGTGAGTAAACTCACGCATACCAAAACTCACTGTTTTTGAATCTTTTGACAATTTGAAGTAAAGAAACGGCTAGTTTGTTTTTTTGTTCAAAAAAAAAAAAAAAAAAAAAAAAAAAAAAAAAAAAAAAAATCTCGATGAATATACAACCAATAATGTATACACACAATTGCTTACTTTCCACCTTAATTCTCTCTATCACAACACACATTCTCTAAACCAAATATGAATTTCGATATTCTATGGGGTATGTTTTTTGTTGTGGTTGTGGTCGGCTTATTAGCAAATTGTGGTTATGTATAGTCTTGGAAAGAGAAAGATAATGTGTCGCTGATGTGGCAGGGTAACCGCAATATTACGGTTACCATTAGCATTGGCCTAAGGCCTAACCCATTAAAATTGCTAAGTATTTTAGATCACGTTTAGAATATCTACTACATTTGAAATCAAAGATATTTTTCTATCAATGTTTAATCTAGGTTTGTTATAACTAAAATAAGGATTTTATTGCTAGCACCCCAGTTAGATAGTAATTTCAATGTCTCTTTTCATTGTCTTGTCTTGTGTGATGAGTATACATTATCGATTGGGATGTTGTCAGTGCCGGAGCTTGATCGTCTTGATTGGGGGGGCGGGCAAAAATTTTCGAGTATAAAGGGTAACATTCTTATATAAAAGACAAAAATGAGAAACAAAACTAGTAAACCATCAATATTGATTAAACAAGTTAGTATCAATTGGCAACTATTTTCTTGAACTCTTGAAAGCTTTATACACTCACATAGGGCTGTAAATGAACTGAACGTTCAGTGAACATTTCATGAACCGTTCGGCAAAAAGTTCGTTTATGTTCGTTTATTTATTAAATGAACGAACATAAACAATATTTTACGATCGTTTAGTTAAATGAACGAACATGAACAAAAGTCACGTCCGTTTATTTATGTTCGTGAACGTCCGATTATGCGTTCGTTAACGTTCGTTATATGTTCATTTATTTATTTATATTCGTATATCATATCTTTTAATTGTATAATTTTAAAATTAGTTTGTTTAAACAAAACAACACTTATAAAACAATATTAGATGCATAATTTAATAAAGTTTATGTTTGTTTGTCTATGTTCATTTATGTTTGATCGTTTATGTCCGTTTAGCGTTCGTTTAGTGTCTTAATGAACGAACATAAACGAACATGAACAACTCATTTCCTTAATAAACGAACATGAACAAGAAAATTCGTCCGTTTAAGAGTTCGTGTTCGTTTATTTGTCCGGTTAAAATTAAATGAACGAACATGAACAAGGCCCCATTCGTGTTCGTCCGGTTCGTTTACAGCCCTACTGACTCACATCTAGTCAAATTGTTATAAATGAAACTAATTTCCACTGTAGAAAAGAATAGCAAACCAAATAAGATGGGAATGAGTGAAAAAAATGTAACCATGCGCTTTTTTTCTTTTCTTTTTATTATTATTTTTTTATTTTCTCTTTTTTTTTTTTAAATTTGACTTTTTCTAATCAGCCATGTATTGGTGCCAAGTTTTTAGGATGCACACGATGTAAAATACTTTAATAAATCCTTATATACATATAAACTGCTAATTGTGAGCAAAAATTTATGGGTGCCAGCGCCCCTTTTAGCCCTTGAAATCGTCCGCAATGAATGTTGTCACAAAAGGATATTCGTTTATACGTTACAAACATGTATTTTACGCAAGGTTGTAAATATCGCTCGGCGGTCGACCCCCACCAAATGCCATATCGGTCTTGGCGGCGATATGGTGGCGCCATGGCGGAGACCATAAATTAAAAAGGAATTTATTAAAAAATATATATATATATATCAATATTAATGTTTTTATTATTTTAATTATATATCTTTGTTATACAATTATAAATTTGCTGTTTCTATAACATAATCTATAAAAGCTTCATGATTTGTTCCCCAAATTAAAACAAAATCAATAAAATCAAAGTTGACCGGCGTGAATATGAAAAAAAAACCCTAGATCTGAAGTTGACCGGCATTGACCGACGTGAATATGAAAAAAACCCTGGATCTGAAGTTGAACGGCACGCCGCCATGGCCGATTTTGACCGCCATTGACTAAGACCGATATGGGAAATATCGTGGCGGTGGACCACCGCCAACCGCCATGTCGGCCGCCATGGCCGATTTTTACAACACTGATTTTACAGCATATTTGAGTTCTAAAAATTGTTAAAACACTGAGTGTTCTGCCTTAAATAACCCAAACTCGATAAAATAAAGCAAAGTTTCGATAACTTGGATTAAAAAACATCAAGAAAAATCTTGCTCGACCCGAAAAATTTAGCAGAAATTCAAACCCAAAAAAATCAAAATTTATAATAGTTTTACTTGAATTTGTTCAAGAGAAAATTACTGTGGTGGACATGCAGCTTTGCTTATATCTCATATTGCCCAACCTTTTTCCATTTATCAAAAATACCCATAGATCCCGCGTCAATCTTTACGCAGGATACGCAAGATGATGTGTCTTACATCTTAGCCGTCCAAAAAAAATAAAAAAATAACAAAATCCATCCCGCGTAATAAGATACGCAAGATGCGCAGGATGAACAAAATAAATATATAATACTATCTCGTGTAATAAGATACGCAAGATGTTAATGTAATACGCGGGCAACAAAATCCTAGCATGCATGGCAACATTTTATATATATATATATATATATATATATATATATATATATATATATATATATATATATATATATATATATATATATATATATATATATATATATATATATATATTGGTTCTTGGAAAAAATACACTTTGGTGGAAAAGTAGAAAAATAGTGCAAATTATCCCCTCCCTTCCCACCTCCTTTTTTCCATCAACTACAAGGACCTTATTGTATCTTTCTTCATTCTTTAAGGGAAGGTTTTGTAAATTCGTGCTTTGATATATAATGCCTAATTTTTTTCATTTTTTCTTTCTCCTCTTTTTTCTTCTTTCTCTAATATCCACCAGCCTTCACATCCACCAGCCTTCACAACCGTTCCCCATCGTTCAACAGTATTCTCCGTCGGTCACCATCATTCCTCATCGTTAACCACCATTCCCCACCGTTCACCATCGTTTTCCACCATTCCGTACCCAATATGTAATCAGATTCATCATTCAAGTTTGAAAGTATGTTTTTTTAATTGATTTTTTACTATTACCGTTGATTAATTTGTTTGTTTCTTTTTTGTTATTGTTGGTCTAAATATGTTATATTCGAGAATTTACTTCTAAATCTGAAAAAAAGTTGAGCAAAAATACATAGAGATCATGTTTAAGAAGGCAGCACACAAGGTGTTTGATAAAATGTCTCAACGAAATTTTATAGCTTTGATGCACTAATTTTACATTGTGATTGACCGTGTTTATCGAATGCTCACAATGAGTATAGAGTGGCTACGTCTCGATTGTTTCTCGAGTCACCATATCCTGATTCTGAAGGTATAATTTTGCTTTATTGATCTGTTTGACCGTGTTTATAGAATGCATTCTAGTATCATATTCACATAGCTTCCCGATTATACTTGCTATTACAAGTGATATTTGTATGATGCTTGTGGCTCCTATGCTATTTTGTTATGTATACTCTATGTATTTTTGTTATGTATACTCTATGCTTGTGGTTGAATTATGTTATACTCTCGGAAACAGCTGTTGGATCTTTGTATACATTGATAGATTATTTATAAGTCAACTGTTATCACGAGTCTCAAACGGATGCACTAAATTACCTCAAATTGATGCACTAAAGTGCCTCAAATGGATGCACTAGGTTCTCTTTATGTTCTCTGATTAATGTTCTCTTTATGTTCTCTGAATCATCTGTAGCGGTCACTAAACAAACGAAGCTCATTCATATTTTCCATAATTTCAGGTATGCCATCACAAAGGCTTTCGTTATAGCCTTCTTGATGACGTTCTTTTCTCTATTTGATGTCCCTGTTTTCTGGCCAATACTTCTCTGCTATTGGATCATTCTGTTTGCTCTCACAATGAAGCATCAAATCATGCACATGATTAAATACAAATATGTCCCATTCAACATCGGGAAGCGGGTAAGAATTCCTAGGATTTCAATTACTAACTCCCAAGTCCCAACTAACCCAAAGAAAATTAACTTGCACTATCTCTGTCATATATTAAAAATATTCTTCAAATTTGACAGAAATACGGTGGAAGGAAGTCACCTGCAGCTGCTGGTTCGCCAAGTCACCGAGGTTGATGAAGCAGTCAAGTAGGATTCAGAATAGTTTAGGAGTAATCCGTTTTTAGCTTTCGGTTACATAAGTAACATCAGTAAAGGTCCTCAAATTGATGCACTAAAGTACCTTAAACGGATGCACTAAAGGTCCTCAAACGGATGCACTAAAGTACCTCAAACGGATATTTTGACACTCATTAAGGAACGTGTTTGACAAACTTCTCTCTTACAACCGAGAACCAACTGAGCTACACGTGTATAAATAAAAGTTCAAGCCCCAATAGGATTGACTATATTACAAAGTTACGAGTGATTACTGTAATGTTGTGATGCCGACATGTTAAGCATGTCATTTAGTAACAAATTAGTAGCGAAATATATTTCTTGCCACGCCTAAGTTTATTAAGCTAATTTACATGTAAATTAGATAATGTGGCATCTTTACGGCATAAAATCAACTCATATAATGTTTGTATTGTGCTACTTTTCTGTTGCTTAACATTTACAAAACAAGGCAGACTTTTATTTGCATTGTAGTTGAACCATGGCCATCACAATCACAAGAGCAGAGAATTTTGTTTGTGTTATATCAAAGAATAAACCCACATCAATCGTACTCAACACACAACGGCCACCCGTTAACACTTGCAACTTGCAAGTACCTCAAAATTGCGTTAAACATGAAACCTGGTTGGACCATCATGATTACCAGAACATTTGCTTATCCGCTAGGTTCAGAATTAACCCACATTAATCTTGAAAAACTAATTTATGGAGTTCATTAAAAAAAATTACGTTTACAGTTGATTTTCCTAGCACAAAGTTTAAGCACAATCTCAAATTAAGGGAACAGTTAAAAGCCTTAGATTGTAGTGAAATGAAGGAAAATGGTATCAAGGGGATCACAAGAAATATATCTAATCCCTAAAACTACCATTAACCCCACAGGCCAACAATGCTATATCCTGTACCCATTCCCTTCTAACTGTCGTATCAGCTGTCAAGAGCACCAAGAGCTTTCATGTCCTCCAAGAATGCCATGTATGAATCATCTACACTTGCAGGTTTCGCTGCCGATGAAGATGGCGGTTTTACTGTTGGTTGTTTCAGAACAGTTGGAGTTAGTGCAGGCTGGGAAGCTACTGATGCTGATGAAACAGATGGCTTCGGTTTTTGTCTTTGGTGCAGCCGACTCTCTCCTTACCCGTACTGATGCTGGGACCTGTAATACACAGATACATCAACTAAAAACATCAAAATTGGATAAACCTGAGTGTCAAAATATAACAAAACATCAACTAATAACTATATGATACAAACGGATGCACTAAAGTACCTTAAGCGGATGCACTAAAGGTCCTCAAACGGATGCACTAAAGTACCTCAAACGGATGCACTGATTGTATAATGCTCAAATAGCAAACAGTAACATAACCGAAGTGATTATACCACGCGAATAAGTGTATAATGATTTTGATACACATAAACTCCACAAACAGATGTTTAAATGTTATCCAAGTTGACTGATGATTTGTCCTCTAATCCTATATGTAAAATTGACATCGACTCCCATGATATTTTAATGCCTTACTATGATACAAACGGATGCACTAAAAATGGAGATGCACCAATATCAATTTTCTATGTAAATTATTTTGTGTTCAGTTGTACTTTTCTATATTTATGCAACTTATAAATTCAGCCACTATTGTTCTTCATTGGCACTTAAATTCTATAATGTTCTTGGCCTGCGGCTGAAAGTACAAAGAATCATAACAAGAAAATGATAAGATACATTATGGAGTGAATCAGTACATAAAACTTGTCTGGGTCAATATGTCCCTGCCCATTTGACCCGAAAGGCGAAAACGTGTCATAATATGTTAATCTACCCATCCGGCCCACCCATTAAGCCCGAATATCCCTTGGCACGAAACCAGATGTTTGTCCAACCATACGTTTTACACGATCCTCTTTAGACATCTACAATAAATTATCATTTCCCGCACTTTCAAGATCTTTGCATGCACATTGATTCTGGAATCTAGACTCTACAAGTAGAAACAAAAGAAAAGAATATTATTACTTACATCCCGAAGCAGTTGTGGCTGAAGTGACTGGGATAGCATTTCAACTCTCTGCTCTTTGGTCAAAGGTCTCATCTTCACTTCATGGCTAAATCAACGCCTAATAGTAGGTGGCACCTCTTCAGAGTTACCAGCAGGTGCAATGCGCAGCACTGGATGAGTATTGATCACATGAGTGTTGTTCGTATGCTGTATAAGGAAACACATAAATATGACTTTTCTAGTAAAAACACGATATATATTGATGCACTTAAAAATACATACAGATGCACTTACAGGATATATACTGATGCACTTAAATTCTATAATGTTCTTGGCCTGCGGCTGAAAGTACAAAGAATCATAACAAGAAAATGATAAGATACATTATGGAGTGAATCAGTACATAAAACTTGTGTGGGTCAATATGTCCCTGCCCATTTGACCCGAAAGGCGAAAACGTGTCATAATATGTTAATCTACCCATCCGGCCCACCCATTAAGCCCGAATATCCCTTGGCATGAAACCAGATGTTTGTCCAACCATACCTTTTACAAGATCCTCTTTAGACATCTACAATAAATTATCATTTCCCGCACTTTCAAGATCATTACATGTACATTGATTCTGGAATCTAGACTCTACAAGTAGAAACAAAAGAAAAGAATACTATTACTTACATCCCGAAATTGATTCTGGAATCTAGACTCTACAAGTAGAAACAAAAGAAAAGAATACTATTACTTACATCCCGAAGCAGTTGTGGCTGAAGTGACTGAGATAGCATTTCAACTCTCTGCTCTTCGGTCAAAGGTCTCATCTTCACTTCATGGCTAAATCAACGCCTAATAGTAGGTGGCACCTCTTCAGAGTTACCAGCAGGTGCAATGCGCAGCACTGGATGAGTATTGATCACATGAGTGTTGTTCGTATGCTGCATAAGGAAACACATAAATATGACTTTTCAAGTAAAAACACGATATATATTGATGCACTTAAAAATACATACAGATGCACTTACAGGATATATACTGATGCACTTAAATTCTATAATGTTCTTGGCCTGCGGCTGAAAGTACAAAGAATCATAACAAGAAAATGATAAGATACATTATGGAGTGAATCAGTACATAAAACTTGTGTGGGTCAATATGTCCCTGCCCATTTGACCCGAAAGGCGAAAACGTGTCATAATATGTTAATCTACCCATCCGGCCCACCCATTAAGCCCGAATATCCCTTGGCACGAAACCAGATGTTTGTCCAACCATACCTTTTACAAGATCCTCTTTAGACATCTACAATAAATTATCATTTCCCGCACTTTCAAGATCATTACATGTACATTGATTCTGGAATCTAGACTCTACAAGTAGAAACAAAAGAAAAGAATACTATTACTTACATCCCGAAATTGATTCTGGAATCTAGACTCTACAAGTAGAAACAAAAGAAAAGAATACTATTACTTACATCCCGAAGCAGTTGTGGCTGAAGTGACTGAGATAGCATTTCAACTCTCTGCTCTTCGGTCAAAGGTCTCATCTTCACTTCATGGCTAAATCAACGCCTAATAGTAGGTGGCACCTCTTCAGAGTTACCAGCAGCTGCAATGAGCAGCACTGGATGAGTATTGATCACATGAGTGTTGTTCGTATGCTGCATAAGGAAACACATAAATATGACTTTTCAAGTAAAAACACGATATATATTGATGCACTTAAAAATACATACAGATGCACTTACAGGATATATACTGATGCACTTAAATTCTATAATGTTCTTGGCCTGCGGCTGAAAGTACAAAGAATCATAACAAGAAAATGATAAGATACATTATGGAGTGAATCAGTACATAAAACTTGTGTGGGTCAAATGTCCCTGCCCATTTGACCCGAAAGGCGAAAACGTGTCATAATATGTTAATCTACCCATCCGGCCCACCCATTAAGCCCGATATCCCTTGGCACGAAACCAGATGTTTGGCCAACCATACGTTTTACAAGATCCTCTTTAGACATCTACAATAAATTATCATTTCCCGCACTTTCAAGATCTTTGCATGCACATTGATTCTGGAATCTAGACTCTACAAGTAGAAACAAATGAAAAGAATATTATTACTTACATCCCGAAGCAGTTATGGCTGAAGTGACTGAGATAGCATCTCAACTCTCTGCTCTTCGGTCAAAGGTCTCATCTTCACTTCATGGCTAAATCAACGCCTAATAGTAGGTGGCACCTCTTCAGAGTTACCAGCAGGTGCAATGCGCAACACTGGATGAGTATGGATCACATGAGTGTTGTAACACATTCTTTTGATGCACTAATTATACAAACAAGTGTTCTTATAACATGATGCTCTTATCATACTAAGAGATTCCGTAATACATTTTTTTGATGCACTAATTATACAAACAAATGTTGTAACAAGTCTGAGTGATGCCCTAATTATACTAACTGATGCGCTAACGCTTATTTTAGATGCAATAATCAAACAAACAGATGCCTTAACTTATAATATGACAATCTTATCATACTAACAGATGTCGTAACACAGTTTTTGATGCACTAATCAAACAAACAGATGCCCTAACTTATAAGATGATGCTCTTACCATAGTAAAAGATGCACTAAACATTCATGCTGATTCCTTAATATGTCTGACAATGCACTAATCATACTCATTGATGCCCTAATCATTACTTACCGATGCACTAATCATTACTCACTGATGCACTATTCATACTTACTGATGCACTAATCATACTCACTGATGCTCTAATATGTTCAGCGATGCACCAAACATACAAACATTTAACCTGATGCGGCAACCACTAACACTGATTCCTTAATCATACTCACTGATGCTCTAATATGTTCAACGATGCACTAAACATATTTTGATGCACTAATCACACAAACAGATGCCATAACGAGTCAGTTGATGCCCTAATCATACTAACGGATGTTGTAACAACTATTCCTGATGCAATAATCATACAAGCATATGATAATTCATGAAAACTTGATGCACTAATCAAACAAAAAAAATGCTCTAATCATACTCAATGGATGCCATAATGTATCACACGATGCTATAATCATACACACTTGATGCGCTAACGTTTCATGAGATGCCCTAAATTTGTCACTTGATGAACTAACCATACACTCCCGATACCTTAATTTTGTAAAGTGATGCTCTAATTATTCTAACAGATTCCATAACATTAATTGCTGATGCATTAATCAAACAAAAATGATGAAACATGTCATGCGATGCTCTAATAATACACAATGAATGCATTAATCTATCTCGCGATGCTCTAACAATACACAATGGATGCATTAATCTATCTCGTGATGCTCTAATCTAACAAAAATATGCACTAAATTAAATTCCTTATAATCTAATAATCTACACTTGTTTACATAATGTTTATACTGATGCACTTATTCATACAAACAAATGCTATTGCATATTATTTACTCAGATGCACTAAAATCTAATTTTATACATACAAATTCATTAAACGTCATTCCATTCCCCAATAACACTAATTACGGAGTATTAATTTTCACAATGATGCACTAAAATAACATAAAAATTTAAAAGTCTGTAATTAAACTTACAGTTTTCGGATATCTCCGGTTTGATTTGAATTTTCTTCTGGTATTCGACGGATGTCCGACGGAAAAGATGGAGTGGTAGAGATGATGACGGAAATGATGACGGCGACGGAGATGGTGAGAAGCAATTGGTGATGTATTAGTCAAGTGATTGTTTTGTATATGATGTATCGGAGTATGTGGTGGTGTAAGGGTGATGGCGGCGACGTGTGGTGGTGGTGGTGGTGGCGGTGACGGTGACGGTGACATCAGTGTTTGTGTTTGAATCCGTGTGTGTTTGAATAAAGTTTGTATCTGGACTAAAAAAAGACCGGCTCCTTCCCTTTTTTTGTGCTTTTTCTTTTTTACCCTAAACTTTCAAGCGTTTACATAATCTACCCTGTAACTATTTTTCTCACTTTTCTAACTAATTATACTTTTCTCTAGAACCAATCCATATATATATATATATATATATATATATATATATATATATATATATATATATATATATATATATATATATATATATATATATATATATATATATATATATATATATATATAGTGTTGTATTCTATGCAGTACCAATATTAGATACAGTACTTTACAGTACCATTAAAATGAATCTAGGCCATTGGATGAGTTTGATCAAAGGCTATGATTAAAAGTGCCAAATTTATAATTAAACAAAAGATGAAGGTTTTATTTTCAGTTAAACAAAATGGTGAAAGGGTATTATAGTCAGATCATAAATTATATTTTCAAATGTCCCTTTAAAAAACCGTCTTAAATAACTTCTCCCCCTTTTTTTATCATTCTTCCTATCCCTAAAACCTAAATCATTTTCACAGCCTCCATCCATCAAATCTGGATCCTAAACACAAAAACCTAATCATATTAATTTTTAATTTCTATAAACCACTTTGCGTATTAAATAACATCTCTCTTGTAACCCTAACCACAAAAACACAGCCGCCACACTAGAAATTTTATTATGGCCGTCACTTTGTGGTGTATTCATGTCGGGGTGGTCTTGGTAGCGTGGTGGTTTGGTATAAAGGTCGATAGTGTCATGGTTCCAGATGGGTTTGTAGATCGATAATGGAGGAGAACCAAGGCGGTTGCGGCTGGAGGAAGAGGACTGCGGCGGCGAAGGTTGGAGGAGGAGGACGGCGGCGACTGGGACGACGACGGGCTTTTGGGGTTTATGTCGACGGCGGGTTGGAGGAGGATGACGACGGCACCCATTTCAGGTTTTTTTTTTGTTTTTTTGTTTTTTTTTTTTCTATTTTTTATTCAATGGGCATTTGACTTGTGATATTGCTTATGGGTTATATAAACTTTGGATAGTTAGTTGCGAAGTGATGAGATTACACGGTTTAATTAGTAATCCTTAGTTCTTTGTTGTGTTATTAGATTTTAGTTATGTTCTTATTTGTGTTGAATAGTATGTTTAACCATTCATGTGTATGAATGTGGCAAAATGAGCCGATTAGGCAACATGTTGAAATGGGCTAGGGTCAGCTACTGATTATAAGCTTTAAAGACATAGCTAGTAAGGCCGAGATTAAAAAAATGCTCTTTGCATTGTTTGGGTTTAGGTAGAATGAATATTCATCGTTATTAAATAACTAATGTAATATAGGATTTGGATTGTGCATTTGTCTTGAAAGTAGTTTTTTTTAAGGTTTAAAGTAACTTTTTTTTAGAGAACTCAGATCAAATAAAATTTAAAACCTTGTTAATTTGTTGGGTGTTGGGTTTTAAAGTTCTATTTTTTTTTTACATTAATGCAAAGACCTAAGTGTGCATATGTGTTATGGTAGTAATGTTCTATTTTTTTTTACATTAATGCAAAGAATGTGCATATATGTTATGTTAGTTGTAATGTTAAAAAAAAGTTTGCATTATTTGATATGAGCAAATGGTGCATATGTGTTTTATAGCTGGTATAGCACAATGAAAGTGGTGTGCATATGTGTTTTAAAGTTATATAATTTCAAGGAAAGAAGTTTGCATATATGTCTTAGATTGTGCATATGTGTTTGTTTTGTTTGTAATAAAAAAATGTAACAGTTGTTTGTAATTTCAGGTATTGAACAAGGAAATATGTATGCATATGTGTTTTAAGGCTCATATAAAATCAAGGAAATATGTATGTGTATATGTTTACATTGTGCATATGTGTTTACATTGTGCATATGTTGTTTGCTCATTGTTCATAATAAAGAATTAATAATAATTGTTTCTAATTTCAGGTATTGAAAAGACACAAGTGTTGATCATGATAAAAATGTCAAGACACAAGTGTGGAATGAGATACGAAAGCTTGCACATATATTTTTGGAAGAATGCACACATGTTTTTGGATGACATGCACATTTATATTTAACAAGATACATTTGTATTTAAATTGTATTTCATTTGATATCAAATGTTGTGTATACTATTTATGTTTTTGGTTGGTTATAAATTTAGAGGTTACATATATATGTTTATGTTTTTGGTTATAAATTTCGAAGATTAAAAAATGTACACTATAAACATATGTGTAATTATCATTTTTAAGCGAAACAAGTTTGATGTTTAAACTTGTACGCAAAAAAAAACAATTATATGCAAGAAACGTATGTAAATTTACAATATTAAAAAAAAAAAAACATATATGCACCTCATTTTTCTGAAAACATGTATATTAAAAAAAAAAAAAAAAAAAAAAAAAAAAATTAAGAGAATTAAAAAAAGTTTTTTATTTAAAAAAATTCAAAAAAAAAGTTAAAATGTATTTGACTATTTTACCCTTTTGAATTAATTAAAAAGATTTAATAATACTAAATTATTATTGGTCTAAATCAGTACTGTAAAGTACTGCATCTAATATTGGTACTGCATAGAACGCGCCCCTATATATATATATATATATATATATATATATATATATATATATATATATATATATATATATATATATATATATATAGGTAGTACTTGTTATGATTTACAGCATAAAAGAACTTTATTTCCTTTTCCTTGTCTATTTCTTTTTTGTTTCTTTAAAGTGGTTCAAGATACTCATAGTGTAGAACAACTGTAATACTTAAAAAATACTCAAATCAACGTACTATGATGGACATGTAGACGGCACCGCAGGTGATGGACATGTATCCCGCGTATTACATTAACATCTTGCGTATCTTATTACGCGAGATAGTATTATATATTTATTTTGTTCATCCTGCGCATCTTGCGTATCTTATTACGCGGGATGGATTTTGTTATTATTATTATTTTTTTTGGACGGCTAGGATGTAAGACACATCATCTTGCGTATCCTGCGTAAAGATTGACGCGGGATCTATGAGTATTTTTTATAAATGAAAAAAGGTTGGGCAATATGAGATATAAGCAAAGCTGCATGTCCACCACAGTTGTATGATATTTTGCTTTCAAACAAGAAGTTAAATGTTCAAACCTAACTAGGTATATATATTTTAAAGTTGTTAGAAATTGTCAATCGTATTGAAAATGCATGAGACTTATAACTAGTTTTATTGCTAACCGGTTATACTAGTTGGTTTTAATATTTGTGAATATGAATTCAATGATGGGTGCGTTTAACCAAATTTTGATGGTAAGTGAAAAATTAATTATTAGGAGCGTTAGTATGTAACACGTCTTAACACGTGGATCCAATGAAAATACAGTGAGAAAGCACGCACGGATCACGATCTGCACCCTCCCACTTTAAGCAATCTCCACCGTGCATTTCCTTTTCATGAATCCAACGCTCCATATTCACTCCCTCCAAATTCCAAACCCCTTTAAATATTCACACAATCAGCACCCATTCATTTCACCCCAACCAAGTATTCCACACAATCAGCCATCAAAACAATTTCAAACATTTAAAAAGTAGTACTCCGTAATATTTTGAAAAAATGGCCCGAACAAAGCAAACTGCGCGTAAATCAACAGGAGGAAAGGCACCAAGGAAGCAACTCGCAACAAAAGCCGCTCGTAAATCAGCACCAGCAACCGGAGGAGTTAAGAAGCCTCACAGATTCAGGCCTGGTACCGTTGCCTTACGGGAGATCCGCAAGTATCAGAAGAGCACAGAGCTTTTGATCAGAAAATTGCCGTTTCAAAGGCTTGTAAGGGAGATTGCTCAGGATTTTAAGACGGATTTGAGGTTTCAGAGTTCGGCTGTTGCTGCGTTGCAGGAGGCGAGTGAGGCGTATTTGGTGGGGCTCTTTGAGGATACTAATTTGTGTGCCATTCATGCCAAGAGGGTTACCATTATGCCCAAGGATATGCAGTTGGCTAGGAGGATTAGGGGTGAGTGAGCTTAGGCTTTGTTTAATCTGTTAATTGGTGGTTGGTTTAGTGTTTATGTAATGGTTTTAAGTAAGTTGGATCTTAGTTCTAGTGTTGGGTAGTTAAGCTTTTAATGAAAATGAAATTAGCTAGCTTTTGCGTTCAATTGTTTGTTTCATTGTGTTTGGATTTGTTTAATTTCTGCATATGTTTAATCAAAGTTTTTGGCTTATTATTTCATCAATATACTTGATTTCATGGAATAACATTATGATTTGGTGTTTGGACATAGAATAATTTCAAACTGCTAATAAGTAGGACTAATGCGGTGTTTGGATGATGGTGCGACTGTGAGAATGAGTTGATTCTTTGTATCTTTGTTGAGTTGATAAGAGTATAAATTTAGAGATTAAATGCCCAAATTCAGTTATTTCTTGGTATGTAACAGTAATTAATCTGACTGGAAACTAAAAGTTAAGTATGAAACTTGAGAGGGTAGTGGTGAAATTAAGGAATACAAGCACTTGAAGTGTTTTGAGGTTGATCCAACCTGGCCTGTTACTTGACCCTCCCATCTTGGAACATCAAGTGTAGAAAATAACCAAATGACCATTACCTTTGTAATATATCATTAACATATGTATTGTATGACAGTCTGCAATTTTGGGTATGCATTCAATTGTGAGCCGCCCAATGGTGGTTGGGGGCAGCATAGTCCCGAGACCCATGATGTACATCGCTCTGACCTATGACCATCGGCTAATTGACGGAAGAGAGGCTGTGTTCTTCCTTCGCCGAATTAAAGACGTGGTTGAGGATCCAAGGAGGTTGCTTCTCGACATCTAAACACCACAGAATCTGATTTTGCTTCATTCATGCTGAATTCTGGTATACTTGAAGTCATCACTCAACCAGAATAATAGTCTTCCATGCTAAAATTTTGTAGGCTTTTGCTGTGTTATCATGGCTAGCCACATTTACGTTTGATGAGAACTGTTATTAGCTATGTCGGTACACATGTTTTATTTTTACATTGCTTAAACCATGTATAACTTTGCTGCTGTTGGTTTGAGCTTCTTGTGAGACTCATAAATTACACTTTGATAACTCTATGCAACGACATTTTTGGCGACATTTTTCATGTGATCGCCATTGAATCTGTGTTCATTGTGTATCTGTTTTGCCCAAAATGTTTTCCGGGCTTAGTATATGTGGGCGTTAGGTATTTTGTTGGTCATGGATCTAATCTTCTGATGTTATCAAACATCTGACATTTAGCTAGAAAACATTTTACAGAAGTATACTTAAAAGAGTTTGCATGGTTCATGATTTCATGTATAGGTAACAAGCAATTGTATGAGATGGCCTCTAGATTCAGTGATCACGCCATATAGTTGTCAAACTCTTAGCTATGCTTTGGTTCCTGAAAACGTTTTAAAGCGTTGAATATAGATCAAGATTGCCTTGTTGAGAAATATTACCCGGATGATTAAACCTGGGTAAAACACCTATGGTTATCATACATCTCCAAACATGGTTATAAATTGGATTGATCTCCATTCGCGCCCTATTGTAACTAGGCCTGTGACCGATTGGAACTGAATTCATGTGCATCTATGATCCCGTATTCCTTTTACAAAAGTTGTGCTTATTTCTATCTACTAAAAGAATTGAAGGATCGTCACTTCTATAACTGTGGCTATAAAAAAAACTTGCTTATCTCAAATTGCTAGTCACGTGTTGTGAAAAAATCGAGTCTCTACTTTGCTACTGCCAAATACAAAGTTTTGACATTCAGATTATGAGTCACAAATAACACACTCTTTACTCGTAACTGTGGTGATGAAGACCTTTGACTAGTGTCGAGTGGGTGGGCGATGGGCGACAGCACGACCGTTGGTAAGAGGGTTGCGGATATGATGGATAATTTACGGTCTGTTTGTGCAAACGGTTATATATTTAGACAGCTATAACCATATTCGTTGATATGTATTTTTCTTTTCAAAAAATGAAAAATATTATGTTATGTGTATTTTTAAATCTACTACACTTGTTTATTATTGTTTTCAAACTATATGGTCAAACAAAAATATTCTACGATTTGTGACATTGTAATGAAAGGATAAAATAACATGGTTCTAAAAATATTCTACGATATGTGTATTTAAAGGGTTCACCTTGTCTGCAGGTGGTGCACCAGTTGTCCTTGTTGTTTTGGCTTCTGGTCGTATTGATGTTACTTTTGCTAAGAAGGATAGAAGGATTCATTCTTTTTCATGGGTCTGATCATCTGAGTGTGCTGATCAAGCTGGAGGTAATTTTTTCTTTAAGTCAAAGAAACATTTTTTTTTTTCTTTTGAACTGCAATCTAATTTTTAATTGACATACTGAACTTGAAGTTTAATCTCCGCCCTAGATGGTTTGGTTTTCAGCTAGGCGTTTAAAATCAATGTACAAGGAGATACGCCAAGGAACCAAGTCTCTAATACTAGTTATATACTCTTGAATCAGGTATAGTTATTAACTTTGACTTCTTCATTAAGTCAATGTATGTTAATGGTTAAAACAATGAAACATTTACATGATCATGTTATAAATATATTCAAGAAAAGTTAACATTTGCAAAAATATAGTCTATAATGGGTTGAAATCAGTGAAAGATTGACTTTTGAAATCACATGTGATATATTATATATAGTGTTTACTGGTACTGAAAAGCTACTAAACATGTTTCAGGAATATGAAGCTACTTCACTGTGAGTGATATGCGAAATTCCGACAGAATCTGAAGTCAGGAACAAGGGATGCAGTTATCAAATAAAACAACATTACTTATTTTTCCATGTGGCACGGCGGGTTATAAAGGCGGTAAGAAAATAAGTTAAATTCGTACAATATTACTTATTTGTTTTTGTACTGTTGCCTTATGTTTCTTACTGTTGGGCTACAAAATATAGAATGTGTAGTATTTTGATAACAGTTTAGTGAGAATAGTATCATCACATGGACTCAAAGTTGACTTGTAAGTTCAGAATCAGTTTGTCGATAGTGTCAATGTATCTACTAGCGACTTGCTAGTTCTTATTAACTAATCTAATATAAATTTGCCTTTCAAAAAAAAAAATAAATAAATAAATAAAAAATAAAAGTTCAGTTAGTTGCTATTAAGGAATGACCAAAAAAAAAAAAAAAAAAGAAAAAAAAATCACATATTAGAAGTCTGAGTCTGTAATAAAACACAAGTTAAGCAACACATTCTTCTAGAATTAGTACATATTACATACCCTGCAAGGACAAAGATGCATTCCATATTTCTATGTATACATGCCATTTCCGAGGCCTAACTCTTTACTTGTGTACAGGCATTACTCCCGTCGGGAATTATTGGCAGTGCTAGAGGAATATGTCATGTTGCCCGACCTGGTATGTTAAGCAACCCATTCTTCTAGATTTGATTTGTTCTCCTTCTATTGCCTTCACAGGTGGTGCAGTGAATCTAAGGCCATTAAGGTTAGAACTTAAAACATAATTTCAACTTTTTAATCTTTTTAAAGTATAAATATTGCTGGTGAAAAAACTACAAGCATGATGCAACGAGCTTCATCGTGTATTGGTATCATGTGGTTCTGACTTTGGAGGTCTTGTTGTCAAACTTTTAAGCATCACTGAGTTCTCGTGTAACTTTTTTTGGAATAAGATTTTTACTTATTAAGTTATTTTGGAATGCCAAATGACTGTTGATGTGTGCTAGTGCAAGTGTTCTTACTAGACCACATTTGTTTGCAGGGAAGTTATGACCACTCTTCAGCCATGTGTCAGCATGCAAATGCAAAGCATAATGTTCTCCTCTGACAGTGGTATGATTTTCATATAGTTCTGTTGCTGACATCTTATCTGTTACTCTGTTAGTACATCAATATGCATGCATGCACGTAATACATGAGCGCGCGTTTGAGACTTTAGTTTGTCATGATATGCTTCTTTTGTGTTCTCCATATGGAATATTCAGCAATCACGGATATCTAAAATGTTAATACTGATACATATTGAAATATGCTGAGTATTGGGCCGGAACAGATGCATTATATGTGATACATTTGCGTTATATGTGATATGCTGATCAAATTTTTTTAAGTAACATTGTCTTGGTTTATCTGATGAAGTCTTGATTGCTGTAAAAGATATAGTATCTGCTAAGTACCCAAACTTTTGTTACAATCTTACATACGCTGATTGTATATTCTTAATGTCTTGGAATTGAATATTGTGTATATGTGTTCAAGGTGATCTGGTTCATGCTGTTGTCCCTTTTATGGGGGAATCTATCACTGACAGTACACTGGCAGCTTTCCTAAAGAGTATGTTCTTCTGTCGAAGTTATTTACAATATGCTTATCATTGTTGAAGTTAATGTTGTTGGAATATGTGAACTATAAATAAATCATAAACACATATAATCATCAAAAGCACGCAGCGGAATAGATCTACAAGAACATGTAATTAATTAAACATAAATAGATACGTACCTTAATGATTCCTAGCAAGAACAAGGAATCTCTTGAACAAGAACAAGTAATATAAACCCTAATTGGGAATATATTGGGATCGATCACCACTCCAAGATCACAAGCTAAAAGAAGCTTGTCACTCGTTCCTGTACACACGTAATAATAGCGTTTCAATGAGAAAAGCTAGGTTCTTGATCACCAATAAACCAAACACTTTATTGCTATACTTGATTCGCCAAATCCTAGTGGATTTAAAAGAGGGTCGAACAAGTGTAAGCAAGAGGAAGAGAAGAAGAAGAAGTTTGGCTTAGTTAGGGTTTCAAGATTAGAGAAAAACTAAAACACAATGAATTGTATTTATAGTGTTTCTTTTCTTTGTGCCCAAGCAAACCAAAACCGGCCCTCCCCCTAAAAGGAAAGTCTTGGCCGACTTTAATCCCAAGAAAGGGATTCTAGATCCTTCTCTTCCCTTTTTCACATTTAGTCCTTTAACGGTCGTTATCTCTAACTCCGTTAAATACTAACTGTCGTTAAGTGTTTTTATTGGTGAAATGAATAAATAAATATATGAAATATATTTAATTATTCATCATTGAAACTCTCACGTTATTGTGTGCAATCCCGAGCCTCGGGTTCGAAACCGGACATACGTATATTAATATTTATACATAAAACCTAACAGCTCCCACTTGGATAAACATTAATATAGTAATGACATGGGTCAGCCTAGCTTAACCTTCCCAATGCCCCCAGCTCGATCCGAGTTGTGGTTCTCCTGGTAAAAACCACGTGTGATGAAATTTAATCATCATACTTATCCTTTTGTTGCTAATACCGCGTTAATTTGGATATGGATTTTGGTCATTCCATAATTAACATTAGTTTCTCGTTTATACATAATTGAACAAGATTACCAAAACATCTGAACGTCTTCCAGATAGACTTTGGGCGTGGCCACGCAAACATCTTGTCAATCCTACGAGTGGCCAAGCAGTATTAAACTTCAACACAAAGTTGAAGGAACAAATCCTTTATTGACTGCGAGCATAACCCTCGAACTTCGCATCATTTCCGAAAATAGCCCTTATAACTACCTTTTACGGTTAGCGTTAGACCACCTTACAGAAAATAAGCTACATCCTCGGCAATTATCTGTCATCTCAAGTCTGAGGATAAATATTCATGATATACTTGATGACGACGATCCATAAAGTATAATCATGTGGTTGGGATAAGTCCTATATTCAATTTATCCAATATTGAATATCATGTGACATTGGTGTCTCAACCTACAGTACATTCTACCAATCATCACATTTGTCTTAGTTCAATAATATTCCCATATTATTAATTGACAACGGACTATTTAGAATAAAATATAATAATTTTACTCATGGATTTAAACATGCAAATATAGGACACAAATATTAATAATGAGAATAAACGCTATCCGCACTTTATTTCATTAAAATAATAATTGTTTACACGTCCCTTATCCAAATACTAACTAGATCAATGCATGACAATCTTCATTAATGAATTATGCCACAAGTCATGTTCCACATACTTGTTGACAAGGCATAAATCAACTAATGTTGATCTATCAGAATTTTGAGAATACTTATTTCAATAATGAAATTCTTGTATGTGTGCATTCATCTATCTAGATATTGCCACATACTTCATAAAATGCGTGACATCCTCATGCACGAATTTATGACAATTAAACTACCAAACCTTTGTAGTTAAAGTATTCTAATTCTTTATGTATAATGCAACTATGCTCATATTGAGCTCAACTAGTATACATGGTCTCCTAATAAGGATGAGCTCCCACCATGACTAGTATTGAGTGTCATCTCAATCTTACTAGCATCATTGTATCATTCAACAATATGCTATTTCCAAGTTCCGTAAACTTTTAACATTCATCGTGTAATGTTTGATATCTTCAAATCCTTCAAGATTTGACTACTATATCAATCAAGCAATAACTTGCCATATGGTTCATATTTAGAATTTTGGAGCAAATCCAGGCTGAGGATGTAAATTCTAAACCATATCCATTACACTTAGTTATCTAATAATTTATAATTAGATACCAATGTTATCAATCATCTTGCATCCAAGCATGATACAACAAGCAACATGATGTACATGAATAATCATTTCGTCAGCCTTAGATTTATTCATGTCATATCTTTTTCAAGATATGTTTCTATCTAGATCTTCTAATAGAATATCATGTTCTTTTAGAATCAGTTATTTTACCGCTTATGTTTATGATCAAATAAACATATATTTCAAGGTTTTATTTTCTATATGAAGTTTCATTCCAAACTAAGACTTAACATTTAATGTTAACGTCAATGGAATGTTACTTCCCATATGTTATTCAACATATATGAAATAAGAAAATAAATACATTACTCCCACTGGCTTTCAGGAATATTAAGAAATATCTTATTTTTATTATAAATCAAAACTAGATTTAATAACTAAAAATAAGTATATCTTTTAGATGCATGCATTAATCCATTTACAAATGATTTGCACTTTTGTATACAATTAAAGATTATTTGAATTCAAACACTCCTTTCAATTACTTATCGTCCTCGCACAAGTAATTTACACAAGAAAGAGTTTTGATATTCCATTGTTAATTCTAATCACATTTAATTGCTTAATTGTGATTTCTATTAACAATGTCAATTATAATCTTTATATATATTTTAATGTGCTTAGAAAGAATTTCAATCACATTTAATTGCTTAATTGTGATTGATAATCTTTTCACATATTAAATATGTATACAAATTTCGTCCATGTGATTTCTACACAAGAATTTAAATCTCTAGGATTTTCATTTCCTTTGTAGAAATTCATTTCCATTCTATAGTGTTACTATAGAGTCTAAGATTAACTACGTTTCCAAACTAGTTATCTTTCTTGGACTGCATCTAATTTTCATAGTATGAGTAATTTGCCAAATAAACATTTGCAATTTATTAACAGGCATACCACGATCCTGTAACTCATAACCCTCAACATATTCTACAAATATTTGAGATATCCTTGCGGATCTATGAATTGAGAATTCCATCATCTTGAGATTTAACACTAACATGTTAAATCCTCATTATGATTTTGCTAGTGTATTTAGAAGATTATGTATTTTGTAATTTTTATCTTTTGAAGATAAAACTCCCACTCGCCTTTTGCAATTTATAGATTACCTATAAATGCTTAGCAACTAGAGCAACACAATACTTGTTCTCTTTTGGGACTTTTACAAATACTTATTGATAGTTCTTAATCTTAATTTGTTAATAACCTACCCAACAAGTAGTTCAACAAATTCTGAACTTCAATTTTAAGACTTAATGTGATTCAACACATTCCATAATCAATGGTGTCTTATTAATCTTCTAGGTTGGAGTCTAATTGAGTATTTTCAATCCATACTCAATTTCCTAACCTTGATATCTTTAGGAAGATTAGAAGATATAGTTATCTCAAATCAAACAATGTTTCAAGAGTTTGATTCTCCTAATTGAACATACCATACATACTATGTATTCCATTAGGATTAATATTGTAAGTCTTTCTTACAATATATTAGATAAATATATTTCGGTTTTGGCTTACCTATTTACCAACTAAATTACTTTAATGGTACAATAGATTTTCCAAGCCAATTGCATGATTTATAACATAAGTGCCTTATTGTCCAAGCCACTTAATATCTATGTCTTACCAAAAAGACATAAACTGTTATAATCCCAATGTACATTACAAATCATTGATCAACTCAATGACTCCTTGTATATGTCTTAATTAAAAAAAAAACATAACAATATAACGTCTTACTTTGTTATAAGTCTTATAATAATAAAAGACTTCATATTTATATCTTTATACCAAAATATAAATATGCATAACTAAAGTAATTTTGAACACCACAACTTGGTTTCAATAGTATTTCAAGTTAATTTATTTACTTCATATATTTATGTCATTCCAAGAATACATAAACATCTAAATATGAAGTAGTATAAGATTACTTCATTTATTTATGTCATTACAACAATACATAAATATTCTCATTAGAAGTAGTCTTATTATCATATTGACACTTGTTCTAATAATTATCTAATTTTAGAAACTTGTAAATTAACATAGTTTCATTTCATCAGCCAAGGCTGATAATGATGAAAGTATGTAATTTACCTTGTCATTAATATCTAGTAATGAAAGTAGATATTAACTTCAAGTGTTCCATAAATTAGAATGTGTATAAAACACGTTAGAACATTGATCTCTTACCTTACAGTCAAGAAAACCTTTAATCATATTCCTTTATGTTGTTGCTTGCACACAATAAGATCTCTCCCACTTGTGCATGGAACAACATCACGTATCGAATAAACAACACGTCAATAGTTTGCTTATTTGATCAATATGATTGTGTCATAGATATAAGTAGATATAGAATCACCTCGTCTAGTAAGGAAACGTACACGACTATCCTTAATACCACAAGTGTCTATAATAGGAAAGTAATCATCTCAAGAGATTCTAGAGATAATCCGGGTAACTACCAAGACTTGTAGCTCCCACTGAATTTAAGATCACTGCATGAACTCATTATTCAGTAATTTCAGCACTATGCTCCCACTGGCTTTGACAACATTGTAAGTGTTGCATTACCCGTAAAAGCAAATAGCGTGCTGTTTACTTTCCTACACCCTTGATGAATTCCTTACGTAATACTACTAAGGTACTCAAGGAATGTATTCTATTTTGTCAATGATGGAATATCCATCAATGCAATTAACTTGAAAGAATTGGGTATGCAATTTCTTCCTTAGTTAGGTCTACCATCCCCATCATGGTATGTAGCACCTTTAAATGGTTAAAGCGTCACAACTAGATCAACTATTCTAGTTAGCCTTTTACCACTTTTGCGGTAATTAGTCTAGCTTCTAATTTAATAACTCCTAACCATGCAATTTCTTAATAAATTCGCCATGAGTTATTTCTTAGAATTTAGACAATTCTAATTATCCTATTCTACCTTTCTCACTCATGAAAAGGAATAGGATTAAGTCTCACTCTTCACACGGAAAGTGGACTCGGTTTATTCTTTTCAGCAAAAATTGACTCTATCCAAAACCCCTACAGGTGTAGATCAATTTACTACTAAAAGAATATCCCATGTTTACGGTTTTAACGTTGCATTAAATACAAACAAAGAATTTTCAAAATTCAATTTAGTATTTTTGATAATAACTTTTCAAGAAAATTAAACACCCACGGTAAAATAAAATTTCACCATTTAATTTTCATTGAAAAATAGGATCCAAATTGACGCCGTTTCATCACATCAGCTGAAGCTGCTAGCAATGAAAGTACTCAATAAGGTAGAGCTACACTCAATTGCCAATTTCCAATTGCAATTCCTAGAATCATGGGACTTACATTATATTGCCAACATCAGTTGCAAAATGTAAACATGTTTCATCCCCAAATCTTTATGCCTTGACGCCGTCCCATCACATCAGCTGAGGCTGCTAGTGATGAAAGTGCTCAATTAAGTTAACCAATTTAGAAACGTGTAAATTGACGCCGTTTCATCACATCAGCTGAGGCTGCTAGCAATGAAAGTGCTCAATTTACCCCTTTTGACTACCATCTTTGAATCATTACATCAGCTGAGGCTGCTAGCAATGATAGATGTCATCTTAGGTGTTTCCGTATTAATTGGTTGGCATATCACTTAAATTTAAGGGTATAAATTTTTGATGTGTTAAATCAAAAAATATGTACAAAGATGTCATGCATTCATCTTTGTATCATATGTTTTCTAAAACAAAACCGTTTACTCATTCATAGCTCAAATCATCAAATCTTTTAATTGAGGCGTTGAGCAAATTACAACATTGCCTTAAGATGCTTCGTATTTATCGTGGTGTACTTGGTAAGTCTAAAATTGACGCACAGGCGGGCGTAGGGACGACAGCCGCCGAAGCTGGTTAAAACCGTGCCCCTCTAAGGTCACAATTTAATGCGAACCAACTAGAACCCACTTTTTTTAGTTTGCCAATTTTAGGTCCGCCGCTTCGACCACTTAGTACAGTCGCAATCAATCAACTAAAAAAAAATATGATTTTCTTGCTAAAACAATTTTATGTAATAATTTATTAATTGCTAGTCTCGCCTGGGAGCAAATTACCGTGCGAAGCGAACCACTGTCGGCACATAAGACTTGGCAATAAATAAAATTACTACAAAGGTTTCATAGTTATTAGTCTTATTTATTTTTATTTTGAAAAATTACCCTCTTTTGTCGTTACAATCCATCATAATTATCAAACACAAAAGATCAAGTAATTACAAAAAAAATAAATAAACACGTAATAACAAATATATGATCATCCACGATATCATATAGCCACATGCAAACCTTTTCAATAAATCCTATTAATAATTCTATGTGTAATTTAAATGTATGTAATTAACAAAACTCCCATTGGTTTTCGAGCTCATTGTACCCAATGGACCACAGTCGCCAAAAAATTTGGCCGCGTAAGTTTTAGTTAATTAGATACCACATTGCACATAACTTATTAATTAATATATAGTGAGGTCTTCCCCAATTTAAGATTTATTTAAAACATGTAGCAAACAATTCAATACAAAATCATACAAATCACACCATGACAAAATATGCAAGATTTTGTCATGGATACCATATTGATCACATAATCATGTAGTCCATATTATTATGTCAATATTTATTGTGCGTATCTAATTAATTAGTGACATCACATACGGTATTCACTAATTAATCCCTAAAAATTTCATGCAATCCTAGGGTTTCTATCAGATTAACAAATCAACCATAAAACCCTAAAATATTATGTGGGTGTCGACCCACTTTAACAAATTAGGGTTTTTAAGACCAAAACCCTAAAATTAAATTGCATGTTATCTATATCAAGATTCAATTTTTAGGTTTAAGTAATTAATTACAAGTTCTTAAACGAGGCTCATGATGCCACTGTTGGAATATGTGAACTATAAATAAATCATAAACACATATAATCATCAAAAGCACGCAGCGGAATAGATCTACAAGAACATGTAATTAATTAAACATAAATAGATACGTACCTTAATGATTCCTAGCAAGAACAAGGAATCTCTTGAACAAGAACAAGTAATATAAACCCTAATTGGGAATATATTGGGATCGATCACCACTCCAAGATCACAAGCTAAAAGAAGCTTGTCACTCGTTCCTGTACACACGTAATAATAGCGTTTCAATGAGAAAAGCTAGGTTCTTGATCACCAATAAACCAAACACTTTATTGCTATACTTGATTCGCCAAATCCTAGTGGATTTAAAAGAGGGTCGAACAAGTGTAAGCAAGAGGAAGAGAAGAAGAAGAAGTTTGGCTTAGTTAGGGTTTCAAGATTAGAGAAAAACTAAAACACAATGAATTGTATTTATAGTGTTTCTTTTCTTTGTGCCCAAGCAAACCAAAACCGGCCCTCCCCCTAAAAGGAAAGTCTTGGCCGACTTTAATCCCAAGAAAGGGATTCTAGATCCTTCTCTTCCCTTTTTCACATTTAGTCCTTTAACGGTCGTTATCTCTAACTCCGTTAAATACTAACTATCGTTAAGTGTTTTTATTGGTGAAATGAATAAATAAATATATGAAATATATTTAATTATTCATCATTGAAACTCTCACGTTATTGTGTGCAATCCCGAGCCTCGGGTTCGAAACCGGACATACGTATATTAATATTTATACATAAAACCTAACAAATGTATCTAATTGATGTTCTTGGATCAGAACCTGGAGATAGGGTTGAAATTGATGAACCAATTGCACAAGTTGAAACAGACAAGGTATTTCGTCTACTTAGCCTCGTTTTGGAGCTCATGAGGTTTTAACTATCGGAATTGTTATTAACAACAAATTTTTTATGTCTCAGGTGACTATTGATGTTGCTAGTCCTGAAGCTGGTATAATTCAAGAGGTAAGACATCTTTTAATTTCGCACAACTGCGCCAAGGTTGTTCAAATCAATACTTCTGTTTGAATATACGAAGCAGAAAGCCTGAAATTTAGCTTTGATATTGTAGTTTATGGCAAAGGAAGGGGATACCGTCGAACCAGGTACAAAAATTGCTATCATTTCTAAGTCCGCAGAAGGTGCAGCTGCTCCACCCAAGAAGGAATCTGAAGAGGCGGTTTCTCAGCCACCTCCTCCTGCTGCTGAGAAGGTAGAGGAGAAGCCAAAGTCGAAAGTTGAAGCTGCCCCTGTCGCTGAGAAGCCTAAGCCATCTTCTCCACCACCTCCTTCTAGAACCTCTGCTTCAGAACCCCAGCTCCCTCCTAAAGAAAGAGAAAGACGAGTGAGTTTTATATCTTATACCAATACTATAGTGACAGTTATATAAATCCAATACAAATGATGCTGTAGTTTTAAATCTCTGTTATCAGAAAGATCCTTGCTTTTGTTGATCATATGTAATTACAACTATTTTGTTAGGAAAATGCTTTATCCTCCTAAACATTCATCTCATTCATCCTCCTGGTGATGGGATGATGAACTTGTAATCTACTTATTCTTTCTTGTCATATTGTTCATGGATTTTGCCACATGTCATGATCCTTGGAGTTAGGAGGATAAGTAGGAAGAAATTGTAGGAGGATATAGCAATTCTCTTTTTGCTATTATCTTTCTTGTTTTTCCAGTTTCAGTATTGGCTATTTGGTTTAAAGTCAAGTTTGATCGAATGATAGATGCCTAATGTCGTGCTTGAATGCAGGTTCCTATGACTCGTTTAAGAAAGTGAGTTGCCACACGTCTGAAAGATTCTCAAAACACATTTGCTTTGCTGACGACATTCAATGAAGTTGACATGTAAGTTCCACTTGTACATGCATATTATTTACATGGTTCCAGGGTCCTCCCTTGGCTACGATGTCCTAATAGTATAGCTTAGAGGTGAAGTTTTGTTTATTTGCTTATAATAGTGTTTTTCATCTTTCATGGCCTAAATGGGAAAGCCAAAAGTTATGGGTAAAGCCAATGAAATTAGCTTAAAAGAAAACTGTTTAAATAGGTTGAACGGGTTGAAAGTTTTCCAATGTGTATTTGATTCCCAATTTCTTTGCAATCATATGAATGACTCATCAACCCAACATGACACCAATCTGTCTCGACAACTTTGGACACATGACCCAATCTGTTTCAACCATACCAAAAGCTATCCTGTCTGACCAGTTACTCAACCCCCTTATCTGTATTATAGCTTATTGTAACAATTAAATGCTGCTTGTCTTACAAGTTACTAGAGCCATTTCTCTTATTTAGTTGTATGCTTGCTTTTTGCAGGACAAATTTGATGAAACTCCGTTCTGAATACAAGGACGCCTTCTTAGAGAAGCACGGAGTCAAGTTAGGATTGATGTCTGGCTTCGTTAAGGTATGTTTATTTGTAGAATTAAGGATACAAAGATATAATGTGCATTTGTTTCTGAGTTTGTTATCCATTTTCTTTTGACATACTCAAAATTCTTACAAATTTCAGGCTGCTGTAAGTGGACTCCAAAACCAGCCAATTATTAATGCAGTTATTGATGGCGATGACATCATATACAGAGATTATATTGATATCAGCATAGCTGTGGGTACTCCAAAGGTAAGCTTAAAATATTTGTATCATGTCTAGTTTCTGAATCTCAAGAAATTGAACATGTGTCATTTACATCTGTGCCTAGACTTGTGAGGGTGGGGGCTTCCTCTAGAAAGCTCGTTTAGTGTTTTTTGGAAAGATTCCAAGGGGTTTACACTTTACACACCTCTTTGTCTATTAGCAGTAAATTGGTGGCGTTTTTGTTTCTTAATGGGGTTAAAATGGGTATGGGTTTGAAAGAAAGGTGAGCAAACTTATGTTTAATGAGTTTATCTGGTTAATATATTAGGATTGAAATGAAAGTTGTTATTTTAATGTTAAAAGAAGCAAGATATAGATAGGGGAGGAGATGGGCCCACCTAAAGATCTGTAAACCCATCGTCTTGGCGGGTTATAATTTTATGGGTTTTATACCCATTCTAATCCTAAACCTAAACCCAGTCTAAGTCGAAACCAAAACAGTCTAATCCTAAACCACCTACCAAACAATTGTAATCACTTGCAATGTCAATCCACCATTCCATCAATTATAAATCCATCAAACAACCACACCCACAAAGTATTGGCAAAACATTGACATGCTATTTGTTTTTTCTTTTGTTAGGGACTTGTTGTGCCGGTTATTCGTAATGCTGAAAAGATGAACTTTGCTGAGATAGAGAAAGAGATCAACACTCTTGCTAAGAAGGCAGTTAATGGAACCATTTCCATCGATGAGATGGCAGGAGGCTCGTTTACAATCTCTAATGGTGGTGTTTATGGAAGCCTTTTGAGTACTCCCATCATCAATCCTCCTCAGGTACACATTTTCTATTAAGGTGGAATTTATGACCCATTTACTGGTGAATGGGTCAATTCGGGCTACAATTCTTATACATCACCTCAAACAAGTAAAAAAACTAGCTTAAATGGAAAATGTTTTTTTGAACTGGAAGTGTTTTGAGGTACACATTTTCTATTAAGGTGGAATTTATGACCCATTTACTGGTGAATGGGTCAATTTGGGCTACAATTCTTATAAATCACCTCAAACAAGTAAAAAAACTAGCTTAAATGGAAGATGTTTTTTTGAACTGGAACTGTTTTGAGGTTGATCGAACCTGGCCTGTTACTTGACCCTCCCATCTTGGAACGTCAAGTGTAGAAAATAACCAAATGACCATTACCTTTGTGTAATATATCATTAACATATGTATTGTATGACAGTCTGCAATTTTGGGTATGCATTCAATTGTGAGCCGCCCAATGGTGGCTGGGGCGGCATAATCCCGAGACCCATGATGTACATCGCTCTGACCTATGACCATCGGCTAATTGACGGAAGAGAGGCTGTGTTCTTCCTTCGCCGAATTAAAGACGTGGTTGAGGATCCAAGGAGGTTGCTTCTCGACATCTAAACACCACAAAATCTGATTTTGCTTCATTCATGCTGAATTCTGGTATACTTGAAGTCATCACTCAACCAGAATAATAGTCTTCCATGCTAAAATTTTGTAGGCTTTTGCTGTGTTATCATGGCTAGCCACATTTACGTTTGATGAGAACTGTTATTAGCTATGTCGGTACACATGTTTTATTTTTACATTGCTTAAACCATGTATACTTTGTTGCTGTTGGTTTGAGCTTCTTGTGAGACTCATAAATTACACTTCGATAACTCTATGCAACGTCATTTTTGGCGACATTTTTCATGTGATCGCCATTGAATCTGTGTGTTCATTTTGTATCTGGTTTGCCCAAAATGTTTTCCGGGCTTAGTATATGTGGGCGTTAGTATTTTGTTGGTCATGGATCTAATATTCTGATGTTATCTAACATCTGACATTTAGCTAGAAAACATTTTACAGACGTATACTTAAAAGAGTTTGCATATATGGTTCATGATTTCATGTATAGGTAACAAGCAATTGTATGAGATGGCCTCTAGATTCAGTGATCACGCCATATAGTTGTCAACTCTTAGCTATGCTTTGGTTCCTGAAAACGTTTTAAAGCGTTGAATATAGATCAAGATTGCCTTGTTGAGAAATATTAACCTGGATGATTAAACCTGGGTAAAACACCTATGGTTATCATACATCTCTAAACATGGTTATAAATTGGATTGATCTCCATTCGCGCCCTATCGTAACTAGGCCTGTGACCAATTGGAACTGAATTCATGTGCATCTATGATCCCGTATTCCTTTTACAAAAGTTGTGCTTATTTCTATCTACTAAAAGAATTGAAGGATCTTCACTTCTATAACTGTGGCGATTAAAAAACTTGCTGATCTCACATTGCTAGTCATGTGTTGTGAAAAAATCGAGTCTCTTACTTTGCTACTGCCAAATACAAAGTTTTGTCATTCAGATTACGAGTCACAAATCACACTCTTAACTCGTAACTGTGGTGATGAAGACCTTTGACTAGTGTCGAGTGGGTGGGCGATGGGCGACAACACGACCGTTGGTAAGAGGGTTGCGGATATGATGGATAATTTACAGTTTGTTTGTGCAAACGGTTATATATTTAGACAGCGATAACCATATTCGTTGATGTGTATTTTTCTTTTCAAAAAATGAAAAATATTATGTTATGTGTATTTTTAAATCTACTACACTTGTTTATTATTGTTTTCAAACCATATGGTCAAACAAAAATATTCTACAATGTGTAACATTGTAGTGAAAGGATAAAATAAGAGTTCTATATTGTCCATGTTAGACACTGTTACAAAGTTTATTGGCTACTTTTAGCAATGAGCCAATAAGATATTTTGGTTTTGTTTCTTATTCTATGTAAAATAATTTACTTATATAATACTCATTGTTACAGGTCAAGCTTTTAAACTCTGTATGGTGACATTTTTCATAAAATTTTTAAATTTTAATTTAAAAAAAGCATCTTTCAATGATATAATTTTTTTCAAAAATATTTCTTCATGAAACTTTAACTTCAAAAGCTTCATACTAGATTATTCTGTTCTCAACTAATCACTTAACTTACATTAACTTCAAAATAGTTTTAAAAAATTGAATAATAATTCTTAATTATCAAGAATTGTTAGCAATGCTTGAGATAATATTCAAATTATAAGGCACGACTAGAGATGTAGTGTCTTATTTCATCTTGTAAATATAGAGAAAACAAATAGCTGTATTACTAATTTTTAACGAGTTAATTATTATTTATTAAATTAGTCCATTCATAGCCGAAAAGCCATTGTGATAAACTTAATAGATAAATGATCCTGAGCTTGCAAATAGTTTCATTCATGCAAAAAAAAAAAAAAAAAAAAAAAAAAAAAAAAAACGATGTTTTTCGTTTTGTTTATTTTAACATGAAAAAAAAAAAAATCCATTACCAACCTTTAAATGCAACTAGATAATAGGGTAAATTACGCTATTGGTCAGAGGTTCAAGTCGTTTACGAGTACAATATCTTTTTCGAGAAAATTACGCCCATTAGTCCCTCGTCCTGATTTTGTTTCGCTAGGCACCCAAATGACTAACAATCGTTAAAAAATATGTTAAACGAGTATTAAACACCCATGTGTTGCGGTGTTGTTTGATTAGTTAAATCGTTAGATTACTTTATTTTCTTTGCACAAAAAATATTGCACATATCTATATAATTTGATTTAATGTGTTTTCATATCACTAAATTGCATAATACCTCTTATATTCTTTATATATGTTACCGTCTATATCATTTAAATATTTGTAATCATTTTGATCTATTACCGGAAAAATGAGAAGTTGAATTTAAAACTTTAATCACTACTTCTTTATAAAATCGTACGTAAGTTAAAAGCTTTGCAATGTTGAGCTCATTTTATTATAAAATTAAATATTTTTTATTGGTATCTTTTTTATAACGAAATTGTTAAAGTTTGGCCTATTAACAGAAAGAAAAGGAGTTGATTTTAAAATTTTAATAACTATTTCAAATCTTATATTGGTATATTTTTTATATAAAAAATTTGTATAAAGTAAAAGTTTAAGATAGTTTTTGTAAGTTACATGGTTTTGGGGTGCGCTATGAAGATTTTTTTTTTTTTTCTTTTTTTAATTTTATTATAGGTATAGAAATGAAAGAAATATTGTTTAAGGTGGTTTTTGTAAATTGTTAGATAGTTTAAGGGTGTAATTTGAATTAAAAATATATATATTACACTTCAAGTTTATTTTTTTTATAAAATCGTACATCAGTCAAAAGTATCAGTATTTTGTTCATTTTATTCACAATTTAAAGATATTTTCAATAGTATAATTTTTTTATAAAAAAATCGATAAATATTTGTTAGATATTTCGTATATAAAGTTTGTTGTATAAAAGAGTCGTAAATGGCTAAAAGTATCAAATAATATTCGTAACTTTGTCGTATAGTCCAGGGAGTGTTTTGAAAATATGTCTTTTTTTTTGGCCAAATTAGAACGACGTTGTTCGTAGCTAATGTATATGATAAATGTAATGACATTTTCGTTTTTTGAACATTAGATGCCGAAGCATCCTTTATCTACTAATGTTTGCACATATTAACACATCAAGGAAAAAACCTCCCTTCCCCATTATGGCGCGGTGGAAGAAAGGTTTGGATTTAAGGTATGCATTGGTGGATAATATGTGTTCAGCATTTAATGGTAAAAATACTTATTTTACACTTAACGAGTTACTTTTTCCTTCTTGTATTGTTCTCTTTATGTTTCAAGTTGTTCTAAAATTATTGTCCACATCATATTTATAACTAATAAAAGAATTTTCAAATGGTAAAGATGTCGTGACACTACATGAATGATTGCACTTTCTTAAACATTGTGTTTTTGTCTCGACACAATAGTTTTGGGAGGGAGTATTTAGTAAGGGCTAGTGAGTTGGATGCCTTGAGAAACAAAATAAGGACTTTTGGGACATATGTAATTTATTGACATAGTAAATAGTTAAGGGTAAACATGAAAGTATGATAAGAGTCGAAATCGCATGAATAGGCACCGCGCTCTTCCGACCTCATCAAAATTACCCAGAATTTATATTTCAAGTATTAAAAATCATAAAACATAAACAATATTTTAATACCGAGCTTATTTATAACACTTTAAAAGCCTTTTAATGGTTTTTTTTTTTTTTTTTTTTTTTTTTTTTTTTTTTTTTTTTTTTTTTTTTTAAATAGACCGGCATTTCATTTTGCATATGTTTAAGTTAAATAAAAAAAAATACAATTTTTTGACATACAGTAGTAAATAGTTAAGGGGTAAAGATAAAAGTTCAATGCAAAGTGTAAGTGATGTTTATGCAATGTTTTAAAAATCGGGTCTTGAATCGTCCCGGTCGAGTAATCAGGTCACTGGGTTACCGGTTCGACCGTCGAGTGAACTCGGTTTTTTGTTTATATAGATTGCAATATTTCGGTCACTAAACACTTATAAAACCTTGAATATTTAATATTAAACATGTATAAAATCTAAAAAATTCAATACCAATCACATAATAGGTTTATAAAACATATATTATACAATACCAAACACATACAATTCAATTCAACGAGAACACAAGTTTTAAACCTAAAAACAACATTATTCATCACTGTAATCAACCCAAACTTATCATATATATTTTGTAACATAAAATTAAAATAAAAATATCAAATATGACAACTTTGGTGAACCGTGTTAGTCACATGAAACTCGACGGGTAAAACTCGGTTTTAAAGCCTCAAAGAACCGGTTCATTTGGCCCCCCCCTTTTTTTTTTGCCAAAAGCGATAAAACCGGTCGGGTCAATTCGGGTTTCAAAACACTGTGTTTATGTATTTTTTGTACTAATACTAGCTAACCTATAGTTTATGGGGTGTCCATGTAATTTTGTATCAACACTAACTAACCAATAGTTTAGGGGTAATTATTATTATTATTATTTTTAATAATATATTATTAATATATTTAATGTTCGTAAGAGTTCCATGATTGAACATGTATGTTACATTTCATATCTATTTATAAGATAATAGAGATTGGTTTTATTAACAGATTAAGATCTTTTATGGGGTGAAACCGGGTCAAGAAAATGACCCATCAGAAAACAAAGTTTTGCGTGTTTGCTGGTTAGTAAATTGTTGGAAATTACGTGTGCAACCCCTTAAACTTGTTTAGTTATCTGTTTTATGACCAACTTCTGCAAAAAGGCAAATTTTTTTTTATTTTTAAACAACTGATCAGGTTGTTTGGCAAAAAGGCAAGTTTTAGAACATCAAACAATGTTAAAAGAAGTAATCATATGCACCTTGATCAAATATGTATTTTGCAAAAAGGAAAGTTTTTTATGGTAATTAACTTTTCTCTACAAATAAAAATCATTGTTTGTAAGAATAATAATAGAAAAATAATTGAGCTTCATGAATTAACTTGCTTGAACGAAATCAGAATATTTGAATACACGAAGGATCCTAAATGCAACTTTTGTTATTTGACCAAATCATGGGCTTTTAATATACAGAGTAAATGTCATGAATCATTCATGTGGTTTACCGAGTTTAACGAAAATGGTCTGATTTGTGGTTTTAAGTATATTTATTTTCCAAGGAAAATACAACGAATGTATTTCCCCGGGTCGTAGTCCCAACGAAAGTTGAATTCGAGTTTTCGTAACGGTGTCGATTTTGTGCCGTGAATGTGAGTGAAAAAGTGATATATTTGAGATTTTACACTACGAATAATGAAACAATAAAAGGAAACAAATACTTTAAGCAAAGGGTACAAGTAAACTAAGCATTTAATTCTAAAAACGAAAATTGAATTTTAAAAACGTACGCGACGAATTTTAAAAACGTAACTAAAAAGTGAATTTATAAATTCTAAGTCCTACAAATGTAAAATTAATTTTCCTGAATACTAAATATTAAAAGAGAATTTTAGAAAAAAGAAATATATTTTTTTTATTTTTTTTTTATTTTTTTATGAATTTAAAACTAATTTAAACTATTTAAATGATTAAAAATAGTAAATGACTAAAAAAAATATGAAAATTTGCAGGTAAATCTAAAATGATACTAAGAAGCTAGGAAAAATAGAAATGGAACTTAATTTAAACCTAATAAGCAGATTGTGCAAATAATCAGTTTCAAATAAGCTCTAAAATAAGCTCTATAGTACCATAAATTGCCAAAAGCTAGAAAACAGATCACCACACTAATTTAAGGTTAAAACAACTGATTAAGACTAAAGAAGCTCACAAAATAAGCCAACAAGCACTTAGTGCAGCAACCAATTAATGGTAAAAACAAGTGAGTTAACAGCCTACTTGCAGCTAATCTAGAAGCTAGGAAAAAGCTATTCAGGGGGAACCACAAGCTGATTCTTAAAGCTCATACTATAGACTACTTGCAGACCAAAAATGCCCAAATTTCAGGGCCAATTGCTCACTTGATTCAGACCAAGAACAGGTGCACTTAGAAGCCAAAACTGATTGCCGGCTAAGAGCAGTCCTAAAGGGTGATTTGCAGACCAAATTTTAGCTAGTTAATAAGCTGAAAAGTGAAATCCCATATTATATCCTAAAAGCCTGTACTATAACCTTCTTAGAATTCAAATTTCAGGAATTAAGCTTACATGGATAAGCCAGAAATAAGCTGAGATCAACAGCTTAACGTGCTGTCTGCACAAAAGTATTCTGATGTAGCAGAACTTGGTTTTTGCACTTTTTCTCTTTAAAAACTTGACCAATCTTTATCAAATCCTGGAAACTTACTCTAACAATTATTTGGGACTAAAAAATGCTAAAAGTTAGCCTCAAATAAGCTCAGCTTATACTGAGCTTATTATGGCAGTCTAGCTTCTAATATTGAACTCACTAAAGCAAAACCTCAATTGACCCCAAAACAGCTTATCACCTAACAACTACAGCTATTCTAGCAATCAATAAGCTCCCTCAAACTTTGACCAAGGGTCAATGAACAGTGCATCAGCTTATTACCTCAAAATCCTTTTATGCCAAACAACCTATATTAAATCTGATTTGCCACTTTTACACTATAACATACTAATTTAAGCCATAATTAAATCTCTACTATGATTATCTAAGCTACTATTAATCTAAGAATCACAAATCACAGACAAGTAAGCAGTAGTATAAGTTGAACTGAATTAAGCAGTAAATAAGCTAGTATTGAGTTGAAACTCACAACTGATTTCTGCTGAATATGAATGATCTCAGGAACTAATAACAACCCAGGCTTATCCAATTAAGCCAAAAATAACCCCAAATAATCTCCTTCCTGATCAGCTTATGTTCCACAGCTTATTTGACCAAGTGTTGACTTTCTGTTGACTTTTTGACTTTTGAGATAAAATCAATTCTGAACCTCTACCACAAGCTCACACTAAGCTATTAAGCTTATACTAATGGAAAAACAGCTTATTGAAGCTGTGATACATACATTTTTTATTTTTGAATATATTTTTGAATATTTTTGGGTTTTTGAAATATTTTGAATAACTATGAAGTATAAAAGCTGAGTATATTTATATTAAGCTACTGAAACTAAATTTAAGCTAATAAGAGATTAACAATTGAAATGGAACAGAATCAAAGAAAACTAAATTCAAACTTTCATTAATCAAACTTTCAAATTACAAAAGGAAATTAAAAACTACAATTCAGAAAGCATTTGATCAGCATAACAACTATCTAAAAACTACTAAGAACTAATACTTAGAACTAAAAATTACACACCAATGAGGAGGAATAATCCCTATTTATAGCCGAAGGGTGAAGGTTCTGGGCTGCCACATCATCAATCCGTGCCTCTTGTGCTTCCTTGATTCAATATCCACCCTCAGATCATGCCTTGATCAATACTTCTACATTTCTGGCCCTTGGATCAAACTTCCACGTACTCCCAGCCAATAGGAGGCCTCCATTTCACTGACATGTCATTCCTGACATGTCAGGAAGCTCCTAGAAATGCGTGCAAGGACTAGATTGCCCTTAATTGCTGTAATTGTGTACGGGGTAAATTAGGGTTCTTGGGTGAATAGTAATTCTTGGGAAAAGGGGGGGCGAGTAAGTTGGGTTTGACTGGGATTAATTATTTGTTGACCGAGTTTGATGGCTGGGTCATGGGTTAAATACAAAGGTGGGCTTGTGGGTTGGATTATGGGCTGGGCTTGGAACAATTGAAATGGGTTTGACTTAAATCCGGATATTAATGTAGTTTGTTTAATTTTGGATTAAGCAATAAAGTTCAAGGACCAAGTTTGTAATTTCTGAAAATCCAAGGACTAAATTTGTCAAACTTCAAAAATTGATCCAAGGGCTTGTTTGACCTTTGAGCATAAACTTTGACCAATTGCTTCCCGGCTTCGGCTTTAAATATCCTCATTCCAAATCTCGTGCTTGTGTTTTCCGGGTTTTTCTTGATTTTTGTCATTTTCTTCGATATCCGTGCCTGCATACGTAAAAACACAAAAAACACAATATATTTGGCATAATTGGTTAGTTTTTGGTCTATTTGGGTCCGATTTTGGTCAAATAAAGGTATGTGAATAAGCACATACCATGGTCCCTAAACTTTTTTTTTCTCGGATCCAATCCCTGTGGATTAGACCCATAACGAGTTTGGTCCCTTGACCAAAATTTCCGTCAGTTGACCGTTATATAATGCAGAAATAACATAAATACCCTTAAGCTTGTAGTCCCTGTGGTTTGTCTAGTATAACAGATTTAGTCCCTACGATATTTTTTTATTTTTTATTTTTTAAAAAAATTTTGTCCGAATTTAAAAAAAAGAATAAAAAAATAAAAAAATAAAATAAAAAATAAAATAAAAAAATAAAAAAAGTTCAACATTTTTGTCCGATTTTTTTTTAAATTTTTTGAAAAAAGTTTTTTTAAACTTTTTTGCCTCATATTTTTTTTATTTATAATTTTTTTTGAATACTTTTTGACAGACTTTTTTTTATAAAAAAAAAAAAGAAAAAAAAATCACTAGATTTTTGTTAGATTTCTTGGCATGATTTTTTTACACGATTTTTTTTATTTCATATAAAATTTTGACATAATTCTTTTTTATCCTGCGAATAATATTCAAAAAAATTCAAATTTTTTTTATATAAATATCAACTTTTTTTGTTAAAAAAATTTTAAAAAAATATTTCAAAAAATATATATACATATATATTCTGCGAAAAATATTAAAAAAAGTTTAAAAATTATTCAAAGCTTTTTTGGTCAAAAAAATAATACTACCTCCGTCCCAAAATAATGTCCAGTTTGACTTTTCAGAGTCAAACTGGTTCAACTTTGACCTTAACTATTTTTGTGAGTGTTATATAATATTTGATGCAAAATATATGAATGAATTGGGTTTTAAGTGTATTTTCAAATATACTCCTTTGGTGTTGGCCGTATAATACTAAAACCATCACGGGGTACATGTGACAAGACTGAATAGACATACATATCAACACAAAATGTCATTATTGGCCTGCTAGCGAAGTGATTCGATGTGCTATATTAATGACAGCAGAGTCCAACAAGAGATGTGTAAGCGTTTTTTTCCTAAACCATGTTATGCTGTAAAATTATTTAAGCTATCTGTATTTCAATTCATTAACTGGGGTTATCTTTGAAGCCATAAAACAAGTTTCAATTTTTATTGACCAATATTAGTACTTTAATCTTGCTTAGTTACTGAATTCTAATCAATTGATTGATTAATCGTGATACAATCACGGTAACAGTATGTGTGATTAAAAATTCATTTTGGTTCAAATGTGAAGTTTCGTTTTACAAGTTGAACTTCTGTAGGAAAATGAAGGTTGATTTCATGTGTTTGTTGCACCTCAGAACTAAAAATAGTTTCAAGTTAGTGTAATACATAGGAAATTGTTGAATAATGTTACATATTTAGCTCTGTGTACTTGTTTAATAATTTTCTTTTATAGCAAATGTGATTGTCAGTTGTTAATAACCTTCTAATGAGGTTTGAACTCTCAACCTCATTTTCTGGAAGTGATGCTGGTCCAAATGAATACAACTAAGCTAGTAGTTATATGGAAAATGTATAAGTAGATATATACATAAATAAGTCACTAGGCCACTAAGATGGTCCAAATGAATACAACTAAGTTAGTAGTTATGGCATATTCCTACTGGGTCAACTGTCTAAAGTTGACTTAGAAAAAGTCTATTAGATGGCAAACAAATTAACAAATAATATTTTACTAATAGTGGTTAACGTGCAAGGAATTGATCGATCTTATGATTTTTTATTTTTAGTTTTTCTTATTACTAGCAACAAAAGTCTTTTGCGTCCCCCCATCCCATTCTAAAGTTTTATTCAAAACAAGTCCATCTAACTTGCAACAGAGATTTGAAAAGATAGGTTCCTTATACCAAACATAAAATGGCCTCTACTTCAAATTCATCCATTCAAAAGAGCTTAAAGTATAATAACAGAAAAATAATTGAGCTTCATGAATTAACTTGCTTGAACGAAATCAGAATATTTAAATACACGAAGGATCGTAAATGCAACTTTTGTTATTTGACCAAATCATATCCACACAAACAAAGACAGTTGACTTAATAATTGCTCTACAAATTAAAGGTTATTCATCTCATCCATCCAATTGATTCTTTGCAATTACTGCAAATAAAATTTCCCAGATCACAGTTTTTCTTTCTTATTACACCATATATTTCAGTTTGTAGTAATGTCCTTATTACGTTTCTCCTTCGATCCTTCATCCATAACTTCATTAGGAATTACGCTGATGCTAATGCTAATGGGCTTTATCTATTACTACTTTTATTCTAACTCATCGTCATCTGCAACAAAAAAAGAAAAATCTTCATCTGAACCAAAAATAATGGTGTCCACTTCAACATCATCCGTTCAAAAGAGCTTCAAGTATGATGTCTTTTTAAGCTTTAGAGGCGAAGACACTCGTAACACCTTTGTTGGCCATCTTTATGAAGCTCTTAAGCAAAAAAGCATTGAAACTTATAAAGATGATGAGAAGATAAAAAAAGGGAAAACTATTAGTGATGAGCTTATCCAAGCCATTAAAGACTCAAGATTCTACATCATTGTTTTCTCTAAGAACTATGCTTCCTCGTCGTGGTGCCTAGATGAGCTAGTCAAGATTATGGAGTGTCAGAAGAAGATGAATAATCAGCCTACTGCTTATCCCGTTTTCTTTGATGTCGAGCCAACAGAAGTCCGTAAGCAAAGTGGGGCTGTTGGAGCTGCCTTCACCAAACATGGAAATAATGAATCTGCTGGCAAATGGAGAGAAGCTTTGAAAGAAGCAGCTGATCTTGCTGGATGGGAGTTGAAGAACACTCTTAATGGGTATTTTCTTCCATTATATATATAATAATATGTTCCTGATCTATTATCGGGTGAGTTGTGTGACATAAAATGGGTCGAAATGGGCACATAAAATCTTTAGCTAGATATGAAACGAGTCAAATGGGTCGAAAGTCATCAAGGTGTATTTTTAGCTAAACATTATTTTTTATTGTTGTAACATAGTTATATCAATTATCTTTAACCAACTTTTAATGAAAATTACCCAACCGACCCAGCCTATAATCTATGCTGAAAGGGTTATCCATGGCATCTCTTATGATTATGTTAGTATGTCATTACCTCATTCACAGTTTTATGTCTTATAGATCTGAAATTAATTGTGTATCGGGTTCTTTAACATACAGGCATGAAGCTAAACTTGTTCAAAAGATTGTTGAAGAGATATCATTAGAGTTGCGTTGTATTAATTGGGGTGTTGATGAAAACTTAATAGGCATGAAGACCCGGATAGACGGTGTTGTTTCATCCTTAGAATTAGGTGTTGATGATGTTCGCATGATAGGGATCAAGGGGATGGGAGGTGCGGGCAAGACAACTTTGGCCAGAGCTATTTATGAACATATATCGTATCAGTTCGAAGGTTATAGCTTTGTTGAAAATGTCAGGGAAAAATCAACACCGTCTATGTCTCGTTTGAATTTATTACAAAAACAAGTACTTTCAGATGTTTTATCGGATCAAGGCGTCAGCGTAAGTGGTGTTCTTGAGGGGAAAAGCATGCTGAAAAAGAAGATGTGTGGAAGAAAGGTTCTTATTGTTCTAGATGATGTTGATAAGATAGAACAACTTATGGCGTTAGCCGGTGACCGTAGTTGGTTTAAGCCAGGAAGTAGAGTTATTATAACAACTAGGGATGCACAGGTGCTAATAGCACACAAAGTGAACCTGGTTCTTGATGTACATTTGTTAGATGATGAGGAAGCAATGTGTCTCTTTAGTAGGCAACTAGGCATGCATTTGGGAGAGAGATTCCGGTTGAAGGGTACAAAGAGCTATCGGAACAAGTTGTACGTTATGCTGTTGGTCTTCCCCTAACGATCAAAGTTTTAGGTTCGTTTCTATGTGGGAAAGATGATCTTGACTGGGAAGATGCGTTAGAAAGACTAGAAACAATTCCATTGAATGAAACTATGAATGTTTTGGAGTTAAGCTATATCGATCTAGAGGAGGATTACAAGGAAATATTCCTAGATGTTGCATGCATACTTAAAGGTTGGCGAAAAGACGATGCAATCAGAGTGCTTGAAAGCTGTGGATTTCGTGCTCGAATTGGTTTAAGGGTTCTTGAACTTAAATCTCTCATAACTTATGAATATGAGAGTGAGACGTTGAGAATGCATGACCATATAGAAGAAATGGGCAAGAATATTGTTCGTCGTGTGAACCCCAATAAACCTGAAATGCATAGCCGGCTATGGATTAAGAAGGAAATTGTAGATATATTGGCTAATAACAAGGTAAGTGCCAAGTTACTATTTGAGTTTTGGATTTTGGTAAACTAAAAAGAGAGTATACTTTTCTAAAAGCATAATTACTCATGGTACAAAAACAAAATTTTGATGGGGGAGTTTATGAGGACCCTCCTATAGAGGGGTTTCGTGAGGCCTTGTGCATTGCGGGTTTATACGATATGCATCGCGATTTGTACATTTTGACCAAAACCCCCTATTATCCCATCATAGGGGCGCAATTTTGATAACAAGCCATTTAACACCTAAATATACACTTTTTCATTTTTCTAAACCCAAACATAGAATATCAAAGATAACCAATTCCTCTAATTTAATAGAAAAAAACAAAAATACCCAATCTTTTCAATTCGAGAAATTAACACATTTTGTTTTGTAATGAAACAAATCTCATTGTCACTGCTATTTGAATTACAGGGTACCGAAGCAACAAAATGTATGATAATGGTTACAGATTTTGAAAATTTAACGAACGGTCTCACAAACATGAAGGAACTTAGATTTCTTTATGTGGTTTCCCCATATGTAAATGAACCCGAAGATAGCAACTGGAACTTTGATGAAGATAGTCTACACCTTCCAAATGCCTTACGATTTCTGGGCTGGGATAATTATCCTTTTTCAAGTTTACCGAAAACATTTCAAGCAAATAATCTTGTTGGACTTGAAATGAATTACAACAATTTTATCGATCAACTTTGGAAAGATGGAGAAGAAAAGGTAGAATAATTGGTAGTTTTATCTTTCCCTCTTTTGTTAGTCATTACACCAATTAACATTTATCTTTCCATTTTTAATTTGTTGCTTTTGACAGCCTTTTAGAAAGCTCAGGTTCCTAAAGATCACCCTTTCAAACTTGAGGACCCTTGACCTTAGTGTGGCTCCGAATCTTGAGACACTAATTCTTGAAAATTGTCATAAATTGGTGGAAGTTCATTTCCAGGTTACTCCAAATCTAAAGGAGTTATTCATAGAATTTTGTAAAAGCTTGGAAAAATTACACATGCCTGCTGAAAGTCCAAAACTCAGATCTCTCTTCCTTTTTGATTTAAAGAAGTTGAGGACCCTTCACCTCGGGGTTACTCCAAATCTTGAGACGCTAAGAGTCAGGGATTGTGCTGATTTGGTTGAACTTCAGATTCCTGCTGAAAGTCCAAAACTCAGATCTCTCGACCTCAGTGATTTAGAGAAGTTGAGGACCCTTCACCTCGGGGTTACTCCAAATCTTGAGACGCTAAGTGTCAGGGATTGTGCTGATTTGGTCGAACTTCAGATTCCTGCTGAAAGTCCAAAACTCAGATCTCTCGACCTCAGTTATTTATTGGAGTTGAGGACCCTTCACCTCGGGGTTACTCCAAATCTTGAGACGCTAAGTGTCAGGGATTGTGCTGATTTGGTCGAACTTCAGATTCCTGCTGAATGTCCAAAGCTCGTTAATCTCGACCTCAGTAATTGTATTCAAGTTGCTGAATTGCCTGAGGAAATTGGACGGTTAGAATGTTTAAAAGAGTTGGATATCACTGGAACAGGCATACGTCATCTTCCACAGAGTATTTTTAGGGTGAAAGGTCTGCGGATTGTTGGGTCTAGACAGCTTCTTGAGTCATGTGGTTTTACATCTGAGATAAAAACCTTTTATGCTGAAACCTCTGATGATGAATTATTTGATGATGAAATCTTTGATGATGAAACATCTTCCAGAAAGTATTTTTATGTTGAAATATCTGAAAATTCTCGAACTTAAATCTTGATGGCTACTAGAGAAGTTACCTGATGATCTTGGTCAATTACAATGTTTAGAGAAGCTAATCCTAACAGTGTCTTTTTACGAGATATTCCAAACAGCATATGTGAGATGAAATGTCTCAAATATTTCCATCTCCCGTATTGTATTCAAGTTGTGGAATTGCCTGAGGAAATTGGACGGTTAGAATGTTTAAAAGAGTTGGATATCACTGGAACAGACACCAAAAGCAGAAGTCCCCTGTACCGTGGTCGAGTGATGATTTTGAACATCTCCAAAGGCCCAAAGAAGTCACTGCGTTAAGAACTTTTTAACAGGTACTTTCTCCCTTGTCTATAAATTGTCTTATGTTTGATGAAGATTGCAATTATTTCCGTGTCGGATGTAAATGATGTTCCTCACCTTATGTTTAAAAGGTTATCAATATATGGTTCAGTAAGCAAGAGTATTCACCTTGTCTGCAGGTGGTGCACCAGTTGTTCTTGTTGTTATAGCTTCTGGTCGTATTGATGTTACTTTTGCTAAGAAGAATAGAAAGATTCATTCTATTTCATGGGTCTGATCATCTGAGTGTGCTGATCAAGATGGAGGTAAAATTTTTCTTTAAGTCAAAGATTTTCTCTCTCTCTCTCTCTCTCTCTCTTGAACTGCAATCTAATTTTTAATTGACATACTGAACTTGAAGTTTAATCTCCGCCCTAGATGGTTTGGTTTCAGCTAGGCGTTTAAAATCAATGTACAAGGAGATACACCAAGGAACCAAGTCTGTAATACTAGTTATTAACTTTGACTTCTTAAATTAAGTCAATGTATGTTCATGGTTAAAACAATGAAACATTTACATGATCATGTTATAAATAAATTCAAGAAAAGTTTACACTTGAATAAATTCACTGGTACAGTAAAGCTACTAAACATGTTTCAGGAATATGAAGCTACTTCACTGTGAATGATTGCGAAATTCCGACAGAATCTGAAGTCAGGAACAAGGGATGCAGTATCAAATAAAACAACATTACTTATTTTTCCATGTGGCACGGCGGGTTATAAAGGCGGTAAGAAAATAAGTTAAATTCGTACAATATTACTTATTTGTTTTTGTACTGTTGCCTTATGTTTCTTACTGTTGGGCTACAAAATATAGAATGTGTAGTATTTTGATAACAGTTTAGTGAAAATAGTATCATCACATGGACTCAAAGTTGACTTGTAAGTTCAGAATCAGTTTGTCGATAGTGTCAATGTATCTACAAGCAACTTGCTAGTTCTTATTAACTAATCTAATATAAATTTGCCTTTCGTGTTCTCCATATGGAATATTCAGCAATCATGTATATCTAAAATGTTAATACTGATACATATTGAAATATGTTGAGTATTGGGCCTGAACAGATGCATTATATGTGATACAGTTGCGTTATATGTGATATGCTGATCAAATTTTTTTAAGTAACATTGTCTTGGTTTATCTGATGAAGTCTTGATTGCTGTAAAAGATATAGTATCTGCTAAGTATCCAAACTTTTGTTACAATCTTACATACGCTGATTGTATATTCTTAATGTCTTGGAATTGAATATTGTGTATATGTGTTCAAGGTGATCTGGTTCATGCTGTTGTCCCTTATATGGGTGAATCTGTCACTGACGGTACACTGGCAGCTTTCCTAAAGAGTATGTTCTTCTGTCTAAGTTATTTACAATATGCTTATCATTGTTGAAGTTAATGTATCTAATTGATGTTCTTGGATCAGAACCTGGAGATAGGGTTGAAATTGATGAACCAATTGCACAAGTTGAAACAGACAAGGTATTTCGTCTACTTAGCCTTGTTTTGGAGCTCATGAGGTTTTAACTATCGGAATTGTTATTAACAACAAATTTTTTATGTCTCAGGTGACTATTGACGTTGCTAGTACTGAAGCTGGTATAATTCAAGAGGTAAGACATCTTTTAATTTCGCACAACTGCGCCTAGGTTGTTCAAATCAATACTTCTGTTTGAATATACGAAGCAGAAAGCCTGAAATTTAGCTTTGATATTGTAGTTTATAGCAAAGGAAGGGGATACCGTCGAACCAGGTACAAAAATTGCTATCATTTCTAAGTCCGCAGAAGGTGCAGCTGCTCCACCCAAGAAGGCATCTGAAGAGGCGGTTTCTCAGCCACCTCCTCCTGCTGCTGAGAAGTTAGAGGAGAAGCCAAAGTCGAAAGTTGAAGCTGCCCCTGTCGCTGAGAAGCCTAAGCCATCTTCTCCACCACCTCCTTCTAGAACCTCTGCTTCAGAACCCCAGCTCCCTCCTAAAGAAAGAGAAAGACGAGTGAGTTTTATATCTTATACCAATACTATAGTGACAGTTATATAAATCCAATACAAATGATGCTGTAGTTTTAAATCTTTGTTATCAGAAAGATCCTTGCTTTTGTTGATCATATGTAATTACAACTATTTTGTTAGGAAAATGCTTTATCCTCCTAAACATTCATCTCATTCATCCTCCTGGTGATGGGATGATGAGACTTGTAATCTACTTATTCTTTCTCGTCATATTGTTCATGGATTTTGCCACATGTCATGATCCTTGGAGTTAGGAGGATAAGTAGGAAGAAATTGTAGGAGGATATAGCAATTCTCTTTTTGCTATTATCTTTCTTGTTTTTCCAGTTTCAGTATTGGGGGCTATTTGGTTTAAAGTCAAGTTTGATCGAGTGATAGATGCCTAATGTCGTGCTTGAATGCAGGTTCCTATGACTCGTTTAAGAAAGCGAGTTGCTACACGTCTGAAAGATTCTCAAAACACATTTGCTTTGCTGACGACATTCAATGAAGTTGACATGTAAGTTCCACTTGTACATGCATATTATTTACATGGTTCCAGGGTCCTCCCTTGGCTACGATGTCCTAATAGTATAGCTTAGAGGTGAAGTTTTGTTTATTTGCTTATAATAGTGTTTTTCATCTTTCGTGGCCTAAATGGGAAAGCCAAAAGTTATGGGTAAAGCCAATGAAATTAGCTTAAAAGAAAACTGTTTAAATAGGTTGAACGGGTTGAAAGTTTTCCAATGTGTATTTGATTCCCAATTTCTTTGCAATCATATGAATGACTCATATCAACCTAAAAAACATCCAAAATTTTAGTCATTTTTTTGGTGTCAACCCAACATGACACCAATCTGTCTCGACAACTTTGGACACATGACCCAATCTGTTTCGACCATACCAAAAGCTATCCTGTCTGACCAGTTACTCAACCCCCTTATCTGTATTATAGCTTATTGTAACAATTAAATGCTGCTTGTCTTACAAGTTACTAGAGCCATTTCTCTTATTTAGTTGTATGCTTGCTTTTTGCAGGACAAATTTGATGAAACTCCGTTCTGAATACAAGGACGCCTTCTTAGAGAAGCACGGAGTCAAGTTAGGATTGATGTCTGGCTTCGTTAAGGTATGTTTATTTGTAGAATTAAGGATACAAAGATATAATGTGCATTTGTTTCTGAGTTTGTTATCCATTTTCTTTTGACATACTCAAAATTCTTACAAATTTCAGGCTGCTGTAAGTGGACTCCAAAACCAGCCAATTATTAATGCAGTTATTGATGGCGATGACATCATATACAGAGATTATATTGATATCAGCATAGCTGTGGGTACTCCAAAGGTAAGCTTAAAATATTTGTATCATGTCTAGTTTCTGAATCTCAAGAAATTGAACATGTGTCATTTACATCTGTGCCTAGACTTGTGAGGGTGGGGGCTTCCTCTAGAAAGCTCGTTTAAAAAAAATGAAACAATTTCATACTTATGAATTGTCATAAACAAATGCAACCTTAGTTTTTTTTTGGAAAGATTCCAAGGGGTTTACACTTTACACACCTCTTTGTCTATTAGCAGTAAATTGGTGGCGTTTTTGTTTCTTAATGGGGTTAAAATGGGTATGGGTTTGAAAGAAAGGTGAGCAAACTTATGTTTAGTGAGTTTATCTGGTTAATATATTAGGATTGAAATGAAAGTTGTTATTTTAATGTTAAAAGAAGCAAGATATAGATAGGGGAGGAGATGGGCCCACCTAAAGATCTGTAAACCCATCGTCTTGGCGGGTTATAATTTTATGGGTTTTATACCCATTCTAATCCTAAACCTAAACCCAGTCTAAGTCTAAACCAAAACAGTCTAATCCTAAACCACCTACCAAACAATTGTAATCACTTGCAATGTCAATCCACCATTCCATCAATCATAAACCCATCAAAAAAACACACCCACAAAGTATTGGCAAAACATTGACATGCTGTTTGTTTTTTCTTTTGTTAGGGACTTGTTGTGCCGGTTATTCGTAATGCTGAAAAGATGAACTTTGCTGAGATAGAGAAAGAGATCAACACTCTTGCTAAGAAGGCAGTTAATGGAACCATTTCCATCGATGAGATGGCAGGAGGCTCGTTTACAATCTCTAATGGTGGTGTTTATGGAAGCCTTTTGAGCACTCCCATCATCAATCCTCCTCAGGTACACATTTTCTATTAAGGTGGAATCTATGACCCATTTACTGGTGAATGGGTCAATTCGGGCTACAATTCTTATACATCACCTCAAACAAGTAAAAAAACTAGCTTAAATGGAAAATGTTTTTTTGAACTGGAAGTGTTTTGAGGTTGATCCAACCTGGCCTGTTACTTGACCCTCCCATCTTGGAACGTCAAGTGTAGAAAATAACCAAATGACCATTACCTTTGTAATATATCATTAACATATGTATTGTATGACAGTCTGCAATTTTGGGTATGCATTCAATTGTGAGCCGCCCAATGGTGGTTGGGGGCAGCATAGTCCCGAGACCCATGATGTACATCGCTCTGACCTATGACCATCGGCTAATTGACGGAAGAGAGGCTGTGTTCTTCCTTCGCCGAATTAAAGACGTGGTTGAGGATCCAAGGAGGTTGCTTCTCGACATCTAAACACCACAAAATCTGATTTTGCTTATTCTGGTATACTTGAAGTCATCACTCAACCAGAATAATAGTCTTCCATGCTAAAATTTTGTAGGCTTTTGCTGTGTTATCATGGCTAGCCACATTTACGTTTGATGAGAACTGTTATTAGCTATGTCGGTACACATGCTTAAACCATGTATAACTTTGCTGCAGTTGGTTTGAGCTTCTTGTGAGACTCATAAATTACATACTTCGATAACTCTATGAAACGACATTTTTTGCGACATCTTTAATGAGATTGCTATTAAATTGCGTATCTTGTATCTGGTTTACCCAAAATGTTTTCCGAGCTTAGTATATGTGGGCGTTAGGTATTGTGTTGGTCATGGATCTAATCTTCTGATGTTATCTAGCATCTGACATTTAGCTAGAAAACATTTTACAGACGTGGGTCAAAGGCTTTTTTATTGATAAAGTAAAAGGAGGTTATTCAGTAGCCATCGCAGGTTTCATTACTTTTATTCCATTATGTCTTCTCATAAGAAGAGGAAGGATATCGAATGATCAATTCACAATTGAGAGCATTAAGCTCAAAAGGACGAATATTGTGGTGTTCTAAAAAATGAAATCAAGCAAATTCAATGAATAGATAGAGTCTCAATTTCATACATAAAAGAGTTTGCATTAAGACATCGCTGCCTACACACGAATTTGCTTCCGAAGTCGAGCAGTCTCAATTTCATACTTAAAAGAGTTTGCATGGTTCATGATTTCATGTATAGGTAACAAGCAATTGTATGAGATGGTCTCTAGATTCAGTGATCACGCCATATAGTTGTCAAACTCTTAGCTATGCTTTGGTTCCTGAAAACGTTTTAAAGCATTGAATATAGATCAAGATTGCCTTGTTGAGAAATATTACCCGGATGATTAAACCTGGGTAAAACACCTATGGTTATTATCATACATCTCCAAACATGGTTATAAATTGGATTGATCTCCGTTCGCGCCCTATTGTAACTAGGCCTGTGACCGATTGGAACTGAATTCATGTGCATCTATGATCCCGTATTCCTTTTACAAAAGTTGTGCTTATTTCTATCTACTAAAACAATTGAAGGATCTTCACTTCTATAACTGTGGCTATTAAAAAACTTGCTGATCTCAATTTGCTAGTCATGTGTTGTGAAAAAATCGAGTCTCTACTTTGCTACTGCCAAATACAAAGTTTTGACATTCAGATTACGAGTCACAAATCACACACTCTTAACTCGTAACTGTGGTGATGAAGACCTTTGACTAGTATCGAGTGGGTGGGCGATGGGCGACAGCACGACCGTTGGTAAGAGGGTTGCGGATATGATGGATAATTTACGGTCTGTTTGTGCAAACGGTTATACATTTAGACAACTATAACCGTATTCGTTGATGTGTATTTTTCTTTTCAAAAAATGAAAAATATTATGTTATGTGTATTTTTAAATCTACTACACTTGTTTATTATTGTTTTCAAACCATATGGTCAAACAAAAATATTCTATGATTTGTGACATTGTAGTGAAAGGATAAAATAACAGAGTTCTATTATAGAAACACATTGTCCATGTTAGACAGTGTTACAAAGTTTATTGGTTACTTTTAGCAATGAGCCAATAAGATATTTTGGTTTTGTTTCTTATTCTATGTAAAATAAGTTATATAATATTCATTGTTACACATCAAGCTTTTAAACTATGTACGGTGACATTTTTCATAAAATCTTTAAAATTTAATTAAAAAAAAAAGCATCTTTCAATGATATATTTTTTTTTCCAAAAATATTTCTTCTTGAAACTTTAACTTCAAAAGCTTTATACTAGATATTATTTTGTTCTCAACTAATCACTTAACTTACATTAGCTTCAAAATAGTTAAAAAATTGAATAATAATTCTTAATTATCAAGAATTGTTAGCAATGCTTGAGAAAATATTCAAATTATAAGGCATGACTAGAGATGTATGTCTTATTTCAACTTGTAAATATAGAGAAAACTTTTTTTTTTTTTTTTTTTAAATGTTTATTTGATGAAATATTATTTATTATAATTTCTCTATTGCTTTGAATATAGTAAGGTTAGATCAGTTGGAAAACCCCTCTCTACATTTCACCTCCTCTATACCTCGTGAAAGATGGGATTGGGTCGCTCCTTCTTTTTTTTTTTTTTTTTTAATTATTATTTTTTTTTTTATTGCTTTGAAAGTTTGGTATTTATCTTTGACGATATATATTTGTACAATTGTACATTGTTGATATTTTATTACTCCAATGTAAATTTTCATGTGACATGAAATTGTAAGTTATGTTTCAGTTTTTCTTAAATCTATGTACTAATTTGTCTATAAAACTTAGAGTGTTAAACTTGCAAAAGAAGCAAATGTAAAAGAAAATTACATTATTAATTCTAGCAATAATCTTTGACAATTAATGCTAGTATGCAGCTATGTCATTGAAGACAATTAACAACCCCCACCCAAATATGTGTAGGCTTTATTTTATGTTCACATTTCGGTTATTCTCTTTTGTAGACATTCTTTTGTTACTCTCACTTAAATTATCAAAAAAGAGTTGATACATTTTTTTTCAAGAGACAAGAGAAGCTATACGTACTCTACTATATACGAAAAACAGTACTTGTACGCAAACTCAAACATTATTATTAAAAAATAAAATAAAAAAAATCACTCTCCTTTCCATGTACGCGATATATATATATATACAAGAACTTATAATACAAGAAATGGTAAATGAAGTATACATAATATGAAATGTTAAAGAACCACCAAAAATAAATGTTATGGGTTATTGGGTTTTAGTACTATAACTAATAATGTTACTACAATTTGTTAACATGTCCTTTTTCTTAGAAAGGTAACAGTTTTATTAGACAACCAAACAAAACAAAGATACAAAGTACAAACTATTGACATCCAACCTCAAATAATGGAGTCTTATAAAGAGATAGATAAAAAAAAGGGCTAAAGTAAGGTTTTTACTTTCAGATATATACTTTCAGTTTGGCTATCCTTATTATAAATGTGACATCTGCCATTTCGTCTGCATGTGGTGGCCCAGGTTACATCGAGGATGGTTTATTCCCTTGTGGACCTCGTCTTCATTTCGACAGTGATGGTTTATAGCTTTATTTGTTTGGTACTAGGGTAAAAGTATTGTAATAAGGATAGCCATCACACTTAATATATGCTCGTAAGTTAATAAATAGGTCAAAGAGCATACAATGTGTGAAACAATAATATGTCACATAGAAACTAAAAATATTGATAAAATACATGCATGAATAATATCATATACATAAAGTGATCCCAACTGATGATGTGTCATTTAGTATTATAAAACACTTGGAGATATCTTAATACAAAATAAGGTAAACTAAAAATTGTTGGGGCTGTTTGATTTCGACTTAATTGACTTCATACGAAAAAAATCTGATTTAATTAAGTCATATGAAAACTGTTTGTTTGTGACTTAATAAAGAAAAATGACTGAAAATATTAAGTAATAAAACTTAAGTTGTCTGCATTAAGTCATCTCTTAATTAAACATGACTTAATTAAAAAAATTAACAAACAAATCTTTCTTTGAAGACATCATTCTCTCATTATACACACTATAAATAGATATCACACTGCCATGCTACAAACGCTTTGATAATCGTGTGTTTTTTTTTTCTTTTTTTTTTTTTTTTTTTTATTTTAATTATTATTTATTTATTTTTTAATTTTCGGAGATTTGGCATAATGAGGCCAGGGATTTTTGCCATATATCGTTTGATTCTACTAGTTTTATCACCCATTTTTACTTTATTAAGTAATCTCTTTTTTGTTCAAGAAGAAAAAAAGTAGACCTCTTTTATTTATTGCAAAAAATAAGACATTTCTTGAGCGTGAGATAAAATTTGAGGGTACAAATGATTGGTTGGCATAAAGAGAAACATTTATTTTACACGTTAACCGTCACTTTCATGGCTACTTATATACATGTTTAATCTCATGTTCTTTTGTTGACTGGCTTTTAATATTTTTTTGACTTTTACTTATTTACATTAGAGCCCGCAATTTCTGACATGGACCTGTTAACACAACACGACACGACCTGGTCTTAACATGTTTCGTGTTTGGCCTTAACAGGTTTCGTGTTTTAACAGGCCCGGACCTGTTAAGACACGATAAGACACGAATATACATATGTACTAAATGAAACCTACTAAGAAACCTGTTAAGACATGATAAGACCTGTTAAGACCTGTTAACAGGTCTCTTACCAGGTTTCTTATCGTGTCTTAACAGGTTTCGTGTCTTTAACATGTTCCTTAGCATGTTTCTTAGTAGGTTCATTAACATGTTCGCTGGTTTAAATTTATGATTTTTGTTAACAGGTCTCTTACCAAGTTTCTTATCGTGTAACCTGTTAAATTTCGTGTCGTGTTCGTGTTTGGAAAAATTGACACGATTAGTTATCGTGTCGTGTTCGTGTTTGGCCTTAACAGTTTCGTGTCTTATCGTGTTCGTGTCGTGTCGTGTCGGACCTGTTATGCCAGCTCTAATTTACATGTCGTAACTAAACCCACCACCATACTAATTCAAAGCCCATTTTTTGTGGAGGTTGATATGAAACCTCACGATTATTAACAATTGTAGAAGTTCATCAGACAACGTCAATCGAAATTATGTTGCTTGGAAACTTATGTCTTAAACTTGAAAATATTAGTAAGTTGCCAATTAGTTGTCTTTAACATTCTTTGAGTACAAAGTAATTTAATCAGCAACCTAGTATGAACAAATAACATATTTGACTTGCAACTCTTAATAAAAGTTCAACCTGCAAAATCAAATTACCTTTGTCATTCGTATCAAACTATCATTCTCGTGTTAGAGTTTCGAAAGGACTTATCATTCTCGTATTAGAGTTTCAAAAGGACTTATCATTCTCGTATTAGTTTAGCCATGGCTAATATTGTTAAAGGTTGGACTTTTATTGTTCAATGTGACTTTTTCAGTGAAAAGCTTTTTGTTTTGAACTTTTTAGTGCATTTTTCTATGTTGGTACGTATAACCTAATTCAACGAAATAAAGTTAAGTTCTTAAAGTGACGTTAAAGGAGTACTAAACTTTACAATTCAAGTACCTTTCTTCACGATAAACACAACCCACCCATCCTATCTCTTTCACAAAGATATTGTGCTTGCAGCTTTTTGTAGTTTTCCTATATTAATCATTTCCTCATTCAGTATTACGTAAAATATTACTCCATCATTTAGATAGTTTTAAAAATATAATTTTATAAAAAGCCTTTATTTACATGATTATTTACACTTTTAGTCCTAACCTAATGTTAAACTTTATACTTTTGCTTATTTCAAAATAAGCATTTACCTCAAACCTCGGCCGATTAAAAAATTGTGAAAACTGAAAACAAAATTTTGTAGGTATATAATGCAATGATTATACTTGTAAAACTTTAAAAATTAACATTTAATTAACATTTGATGAGATAGATTTATAAATAATAAAAAGAATGTTATTCAAATCAACATTTTAGATAGTTTTTGAAATCCGTATTAATATACTTATATGGAATTGTTTATGTCATTATATACTCATATCATATGCATGTTTTTAATGATAGTGATATTGAGAGATGTCAATAGCATTAGCATGATAACATCTATTCCTCATGGTCTTCTATAGCTTACAAAATAATGTGGTACTAGTACTATATGATCTTGTGCATTTATTATTCTTTTGTTTAGTGATATTTATATGTACTTCAAATTTTATTGTCAACCTTCTATCTAAACAATTTTATTTATGTAACTCGGTAAATATTCATATTTAGAGCATAAAATATCTGAAACAATATGTGAGTAGCAACTTTGGAAAACAAAATACCAAACTTAAACTTTTTGGGAATTTTCGTTTACCTGTGTTTTCGACTCGACATTGCGAGCTAACTAATCCTAATGCGACTAATCTTGTGGATAACCCGGAGTCGGTGCATGTGAACCTCCGTGACCACAAAGGATTAATTTTCTCCTCGTTGGATTCGAACCCGTGACCTCCGTTTGAAACATACTTTATGCGCATGACTTAATAAAGAGGTTGTAAAACGTTTGAAACATTATGTCATACAAGAATTAAGGATATTGTTAAAATACATACATGAATTATACAAAGCGATCCCAACTGATTTAGTTCAATATTATGAAACTTCGAGAGATCTCAATGCAAAAGAATAAACTTTTTTTTGAACAACAATACAAAAGAATAAACTAAAATTTTATTTATCTATATTTCTTTATACACACATACAAACTATATACTCTATAAATAATCGCACTCACATTTTAGATGTAATTTGAGCTAACAATCACTTAATTGTTTGGAGAGCAATCTCACTTACTAAAAAACCACAAACCCTTCGATAATCAACAGTTTATTATAAACACAGATGTATTTCATGAAAGAGTATTTTCATAAATACTCTTAAAATATAGAGAAATAAGTTTAATCTCTCTTCAATTTTGCGTGTATGTGGTAAATATAGTCCATCAGATAACTTCTATCAAAAAACAATCTTTTCAAAAACTTGTTTGGACAACATAATTTACGTCTTAGATGTGTAAATTTTAGTAAGTTGCCAATTAGTTGCCTTTATATTTTCCGGGTACGACGTGAGTTATTCTGTCAAACGAGTATCAACAAATATATTTAGCTAAGTACTATTAATAAAAGTTCAGCCTACATTCCTGCAAAATCAATTTACTTTTGTCAAGCCTATCGAACAAACAACATCGAAGAGAAGAACCGCAACGACATTTCAAGGGTTTCCGAATTAAAGGACTTATTATTCTCGTATCAATTTAGCCATGCCTTCTATATGAAGAATAACAACTTATAAGTCTGAACATATGCTTAAGAATTATGGTTTAACAAACATTTGATATTTATTGTTTAATGTGACTTTCATTGAAAAGTTTTTAGCTTAGAAATTTTTGCGTGTGTTTTTTAAGTTGCTACATATACATATACGTACTCTCCCACAATTAATGTCAAGAAGGAAAAAATAGGTTATTAAAGCATTGGGCATCGGGTGTAGGAGCAAAAAAATAAAAAACTGGTGTCATATCATGCCACATCATCATATTCCTCTTTCACTTTCTTTATCAATCATACATTAAAATATATATATATATATATATATATATATATATATATATATATATATATATATATATATATATATATATATATATATATATATATATATATATATATATATTATATATTAATTAGTACTATGGGTAAGTACTATTGTACTTGTGGGGTATTCTTAGAATTATCCCTTAAAAAAAACACAAACACCTTTCTTTGGCGCAAGCCAGTTCACTCACTTTTGTTTTGGCGTCGGCTTAGGGTGGTATAGTGGCGCCACCACAACGCGTGCCAAATATGACTACACCCAATGCTCTTATGATTTATGTTTTTTAAGGTGGTATTGGTGTTTAGGCTAGTGGTGGATGCAGTAATTTGTCATAGCTTATGCACTTTTTAATAAAGTTTTTTAAGAGTATTCACTTAGTATTAAATTCTAAAATATGCTAACAAAAATTTCGTTTTTACATTAACGACGGTGCTCTTAGGGTATGCGTGTGCATACTTTCTTTCTCAAATATGTCCACCCCTCAAATATGTCCACCCCTGGATGGGGTTTGGTTTTTAGATTGTTCGGATTGCTCGAATGAAAAAAATTCACCTAAAATCAAAATTGAACCGAACCTAGTGTTGATCGATTCTATTTTTACATGTATACAACACAGTGTGTAAAAAAGCATTAGCATAGATTGACTGTTATTACTAACATGAATCATACTGATTAATTATGAAGACCACTAGCATCAATTGGTTTTGGCATAAGAGACTGCGACACCTTAACTTGAAAAACATAAATCAATTAGTCAAACAAAACCATGTTCTTGGTCTTCCCTCATTAGTCGACTCAAAAGACAAGCCATTGTCCTTAGAAACCAAAAAGAAACGGCTACTGATGTTTTCAAGAAGATTAAATATTTACAGACGCGCTCGTAATAAGTAAGATTGTAAAATGCAACTTAACAATAGACCCGAGAACCACTTTACACCAAATGAGCCAAGTAACATTAGAAAGCAAACTTGATCTCCAACAAGTCAACTTAACTACAGCAATACCATTTTTTACAACCTTTCCAATAATCACAACATTTTTTTGTTACACATTTTTTATTCACAAATGTTTTAGCTGGTATTTATTACTAGTAACCTTGTTTATCTTGTGGCGTGAGTCACATTGATACTAGTAAATTTAAACTAAAAGGCTTGGTCTCCAAATCAACTAACGTAGTCTGATTGACTTACATTGACTGTTAAATTTTAGGGTATCTTTATCTTTTTATACTAGTATATTTTATTATGCACAAAAATGGCTTTCATAAACACAATCAACAAACATATATACACTTTGTAGTGAAGATTGCAAATGAAGCAATGACCAAGAATATACTTTGCTCATTTAATGTGATCTCCCATTCAAAACCAAGAATATACTTTGTAGTGAAGATTGCAAATGAAGCAATGACATTTTCAAAATAGAATAGTAAAAATAGGAAATTGATTTTAACACTGGTCAAATAAAATTCTTAATGAGGGGATTAAAGATATGGCAATTTTTTCTTTGCTCGTTTAGTGTGATCGCCAATTCAAAACCAAGTTTAATATGATCTCCATTCGTATTATTTAATTTAAAGATATGACAATAACTGAAATTTAAAACATTCCTTAATAAGAAGATGAAAAATAGAAATTGATTTAACATTGGTCAAATAAAATTCTTAATGAGAGGCTAATTAGTAAAATTGCAATGCCACATGGATTTAATGATGTGGCTTTAGTGATGTGGCATAGATGCCAACATGGCTTAAATGACATGACAAGGTTTTAAAAAAACTTTTGTTTATTATATATATAGAGATAGATGTTCATATTAAATGAGATTTATCAACAAAAAATATTCAGTTTTTTAGTTTCAATTATAATTACTTGTTAACATCTTTACTCGACATGTGTGATGATTATAAGATAGCTAGTTGTCGTCCAAAAACAAAAACATATATAAGAGACTGTTTTTTTTATTAAATTTTGAAATTATGGACGTTCGTTTGAAAGTGAGATAACTGGTACAGACTATAATGTACTATTTTGTTGACTGGTTTTTAATTTTTTTTTGGGTTTTACTTATTTACATGGGGTAAACCCACCACCATACTAACTCAAAGCCAATTTTTTGCGGAGGTTGATATGAAAACCTCACGTTTATTACCAATTGTCGAAGTTCATCAGACAACATCAATCGAAATTACGTTGCTTGGAAACTTATGTCTTAAACTTGAAAATATTACTAAGTTGCCAGTTAGTTGTCTTTAACATTCTTGAGTACAAAGTAATTTAACCCACCTAGTATGAACAAATAAAAGATTTAACTCTTGCTAAAAGTTCAACTAATAAAAGTATAAAATCTTAAAAGTTCAACCTGCAAAACCAAATTACCTTTGTCAACCGTATTAAACGCTTACAAAATTGAAGAGACGAATCCGAACGACATTGCTAGAGTTTCGAAAAGACTTATCGTTCTTGTATCAATTTAGCCATGTCTAATATATGAGCAATGCCAGCGTTGGAAAAGTTCTGATTTTTATCGATCAATGTGAGTTTCACATAAAAGCTTCTTTTTTACAAGTTTTTTGAGTTCACTTTTTTAATGTTGGTACATATATATCTCCCACGATAACCTCAACGAAATAAAAGTTTGACAAGTTAAACAAATAATTCTGCAAAGTTTAACTCACTAAGCCATTATAACTTGTATAATAATAGGATTTTTTTTTATCTGATAAAAATGCAAAAAATAGACAAAAAGGACTGAAGGACAAAAAAAAAAAAAAAAAAAAGACTTAAGGATCCATAAAATGTATTTTTTTTACTCCCCCGTCCTTTTTGTATAATTTTTGCTTTCTTGTCATGACAAGGTTAAAAAGAACCCATAATAATAATAAAAAAATCATGACTTAAAAGCACGTTTTTAATGATAATGATGAGACCAAGAGTAGTAGGGCGTTGAAGTGGACTTAGTTGCTCTTTCAACGCCCGTTGGTCCACCCCCATGGGGCGTTGAAGCCCGTTGAATACAATAAAAATCAACGAGCGTTGATTGAACAACGGGCGTTGAAGCTTGTTTGTGCAATTTTTATTTACTTTTATTATTTTTAAATCTAATTTATTAACTTTTATTTACTTTTTTACTTTTATTCACGTTAACAATTGAATAAAAAATAAAAAACGCTACGTTAACACCAAAAAAAAAAAAAAAAAAAAAAAAAAAAAAGCATTCCATTAAAAAAAAAAACAAACATTCCATTAAAATTAAAAAAAAAAAAAAAAAAAAAAAAAAAAAAAAAAAAAAAAACAATCTAAAAATTAAATATATTAGTTCCCACATGGTTCTTCGCGATTGCCCAGCTGGAGAGGTGCTTGAACGCGACCCCGCCGTGTCTCTCCTTCCGCAGCTTGATCGCGTCCGCCAGCTGGTCATCCTCGTCGTCCAGCTCGTTGGTACACTCACGGTAACACCGTTCAAACTCGAACATGTCCGCCCGAAGTGCATGCCACTTGGACGTGATCATGTCCATGTTCCGGTACTCCCGCTCCCTACCAACCGAGATGTGAAAATCGCGTCTCACCCTTATCCAAAAATCTTTTTTTGTATCATTTGTCTCCGCCCGAATGTTGGAGACGGTTAAGTAAGAGTTGACCAAAGCCATCTCTTCGTGTTCTTCCCATGCTACTCGTGATTCGCTAGGGCTAGCCATTTTTTTTTGGAGTGTTTGTGAGATCGTTGACGGCAAAGGTAATTTTTAGGGTTAAAGATTGTGGCGTTAAAGGTAAAAATGTGTTGTATTTATAGGTAAGCTTTAACGTTAACGTTGGTCAAAGTAAACTTTAACGCCAAAAGAAGTTGAACGTTAACGTTGAAAGTGGTAAAAATTGAATGTTAACATTGAATTCTCTGGCATTAACAGTGATAAATCTTATCTTTAACGCCAGCTTTTTAATTTATTTATTTATTTTTTTTTTTTTTTTTTTTTAATATTTTTAAGTATTTTAAATCTATTTTTAAAGCTTTAGCGTTTGTTTGTGTATTTTTAAAGTGTCAAAAGTAAAAATACAAAGATGTTAAATAAATAAATAAAAAAGTAAATTACTCCGTATCACACAAGCTTCAACGCCCCACACACTACTCCCATTTTTTAAAAAACTTTCATTATCTACATACGTCACATGTCACAATTTGCCTCAACCCACTCCCTTCCCACTACTCTTGGTCTGATGAGAGATGCAAATAGTATTAGCATTAGCTTACACATAACATGGTGCTAGTAGTATATGATCTTGAACATTTATTATTCTTTTTTTTGGTGATATTTATATGCATTTCAAATGTTATTGTCAACATTTTATTTAAAAAAAATTACTTTTGTAACTTGGTAAATATTATATTTAGGATATTTTGGCAAACTAGCTGTAATTATAGAGTAAAAGTGTACAATAATATAATTGAAAATACAAATAACAAACCCAATATAAATAGCAATAATAAAAAAAAGGGAAAATTGGTAATTTTGTGAAATATATTATCCAACATGTTTTTAAAAGCTAGTTTATATAATTTATTTTTTGGGAACTTATAATTCTAAAATCATCAACAATCTTTGTCACCCGGTGATTATATATTTTTTAAATGACATATTTTTTAGCAAAATAATTTTGACTCTTATAATCTATAATAATCTGCTGCGTCAAACACGCTCAAAATCACGACATCACCTGTGCATTCTGAATATATTTGAACACAGATAACAAAGTACTTTTAAGATCCGCTTGTATTTTGTTCATCTGCATTGAATTATAATTAGGTTGGTTAGATCAAAATAATAAGAAATGCATTCACAAACGAATAATATATGGATCGGAACGCATATATGTCAAACTATTTTCATATATGTAATGCATACATGATGATAATAAATCGATCAAATAAGGTCTACACGCATAGATTGCATTCATGCATGAAGAATAAGGTTTTCCTCGACATACCGGACTCAATTCGTCAATAAAACCTGCAACACGTACTTAGCCATATTCAATGAAATAGTTGTATGTGATGAGAGCAAAAAGGGGTCGTTGAATATATGGTATTGGAGGCAAGTTTGTAATACTAAGCAAATCAAGAGTCGATCACAAACGTTAAAGAAATAAGTCACGGGCAATGTAATCCTTAAATAAAGCTACGTAAATAGGGCAAAACTAATGAATTTTGTAACATTGTAGTTGTACTTAAAATAACATTAGAAACAATGACTTAAAATCAACTTTATAATTGAGGAAATGCCTTGGAGTGTACATTAAATTTTGTTACAGTGTCATTCTACATGTAAGGACATTGAACACGTGTAGAAAAAGGTGCAAGATTATTTGCATTTAAGGGGGGAGTAAGGTCTATCCGTCACTTATTAAAACATAGTGGTCTTAATTAGTAATATTTTATTTCCTGCTCACTTTCCATGCCAAATAGCGGTCAGCATCCTCTTAAATACATTATTCATTAGTTGGTTTCAAAACTCTCACTTAAAGAAAATACTATGCCATGTGTTAGCCTTGTAGCTTTAGTTATAGAGATAAGTACTAATCTAGTACAAAATCTTTTTTTTGGTCCCCACCATGGTCAATTTTTGAGTAAATTCCCTAAATGGTCATGCGCATCTACTCAACTCCGCAACCTATCTCAGAACGTGACACGTGTACATATTCTGGGGCCCACACCAACTACTAGAATTACTCAACCGCCGGCTACTCAACCGGCGGCTACTCAACCCAACAGCTGAAATGACCGGTCATCTTTATTGGGAAGGTACACATAACATACTTTTTTGATTTTATTTAATTTTCTTGTATTTGATTTTTATCTTATTTGATTTGTATTCAGAAAAGTTAAATGAATAACACACATATCCACAAACTCATCAAAATAATTCTTTGATTCTTTCAATTTTTCCAATGAAACCATTGGTACGTTATATTTAGGATTTTTTTGTGGGTTTATTATGCTGAATCTGTGTTAATTAAGATTTATTGTGGGTTTAAGAATTTTCGTGGGTTTATTTTGTGGATTCCAATTAAACCCAACTGCTGAATCTGGGTTTATTATTATGCTAATAAGTTTGTGAATCTGGGTTTCTTTCGATGTGCCCTTAGATTAGGCTTATTGTTTAGGTTGCTTATGATAATGAAATCATATAAAGTCATTCTCAGGTAGTAGGCAAAGAAAGCTTATAAGCCTTAGATTAGCTTATAAGCATTAGATTAGCTTATTGTGTATCTGTGTTTCTAAGCTTCATTTAATTCATTTAATCATAATAGCAGTTTGTGTTGTGGTTTAGTTAATCAAATGTCATAGTTACTTCAAAAAATTATTTCAATAGTAGTTAATAATAGTGTTTGGTACAGCAATTAGTTTAGTGTTTAAGTTTGATATAGATTTATCTGTTAGTGTAGTCTGTCACTTTGGTTGCATATTAGGTAATATAGATCATAAAACTCAGTGGTAACTTAAATAAAAGTCAAAATCATCTTTGGACTCAATTTGTGCATTCACTGTTAGATATATAGGCTGCATATTCATTAAGTAGTTGCATTATTAGTAAAGTTAGCTTAAAAAAGTTCATTCTTAGCTTATAACAACATTTTAAGTCACATAGATTCAATAAAATTTCAGTTTAGTCAAAGTTGCATCAAATTCAAAAAGTCAAAAATACTTTGTACCCAGTTTTTGAGATGAATTCAACTGCATGTGTAGAGTTAAGTACTGATTGGAAATAACATTGGAAAGTTGATTTGAACTCTCTGGTAGCTTAAATTTTAGATTAAAAAAGAAAATTCACTTTTCAAACTCATTTGCTCGCCCAAATTTAAGCCTAAAGTTACTGAGTTGAACAGTCACTTCCCCTGCACCAGCAGTTTTTAGAATTTTTCTAGGCTAGATTTAAGTGTGCAATTGATAATTTGTGATAGGGCTTTTGGGGTTTCTAGCATCTCAGTTGGTCAGTGAAGCTTTTGCCCCCCTTACTTTCTAGTTTTAGCTTATTAGATCAGCTTAATTGAGCCTGCTAGTGTAGTGATTGTAACCTATAAGCTGATTCATATTAGAACCTGGATATGTGCTTAATTGACTTGTATGCTGGTAACTTTGCATCATTTGAGTTCATTTGAGTGTATTTAAGTGTTTTACACTGTCTTGGATCATCTGGCTTTTTCTTATTTGCAACTACTTATTCATTTGGATTATTGAAAACTGCTTATTGGACTTTCATAAAGTCTAGTGTCAAGTGCTTATTGGACTTTCATAAATCAATAACTGCTCCAAATGAGCAAATGGGAAGTACATTTATTTTATCGTTTATGAAGTTACATAACCATAAGCAGTTAAGTGTCGAAACAAAGCAACCACCAATTTTATGCTTCCATGCCTTCCCTGCACTGAAACACCAGAAAATGACTAGAGTTTTAGAAAGGCAAAAACAAGAAAGCTTAAAACCTAGTTTTTTGAAACAACATTGGTTATTTTTGTCTTGATTTTTTTTGTTAATTTAGGAATATCATGCGAGGGTCCACGTTAGAAGCAAACTCAGTTACTTTCCGTTAATCAAAGACAGACTAGGTTTGGAACGTTGTGAATTGTTTAGGTCTACATGTTTCGGGCCGTGGCTTGATTTGACTTACGTTGACAATGAGGAGGATCTTATCCATTACATGCTTCAGAAGCAAGTCTTCTCTGATAATGAACATTATGATTTGCCACTCATATACGATGTTAATGAACATTTGCTTCACTTTGGTCGTCGTGAATTTTGCCTCATTACTGGATTTAAGTTTGGGATTGTCAGTTTCCGTAAGTTTAGGGAGGGTGATATCAGTTTTCGTGATCGAGTATTTCCAGAGAAGATAGGCAGGTATGTTAAAAACATAGATCTTCTATCTGTGATTGAGGATGAAGAGCGTTTTACGAAACTATCAGATGAAGACTCGATACGAGTTTGTCTTTTGTTATCTTTGGAAGTTATGTTTATGGGTCGTGAGTTAGGATCTGTTGTTGAAGATGTATTTCTAAGAATGGTAGATAATCTTGAAGCTTGGAATGAGTTTCCCTGGGGAGAACACATCTGGCGGGAGTTATACGATGCCATTTTAAATGTTAACTCGAAGCATAAGAATGCTCACCATAAAGCATTGGAAAAAGACCCAACCTTTGTTCCATCGTATTCATTGTCTGGATTTATCTTGTGTTTCAAGGTTAGCATTTTTAGGCAAACACTTGTCAATGTATTTCATTGTAAAAAATTGTTTGTAATTTGACTTTTTTACATTTACTGTTTGTAGATATGGATTCTGGAGTCTTCATCTCAGACAGATCGTTGGTGGAGTAAGGATCCTGATGTGATCCCGAGAGGCTGTGCCTGGTCGAAGCATTATCCATTTCAAAAATGGGAGGTATACAGTCAACTATTTCCTCAGGTCAGTTAATGCCTTCTCACCTTAATACTTATTTTTATTATATATATATTTTTTTGACTAAATTTTATTTGCTTTTAGTAACAATTATTGTATATTTTCCTTAGGCCAAAAATCCAAACTTTGAAATATATCCTAACTATGCTGAGGGCCTATCAAAATGGTTTAGAGAAAGCCAAAATTTTTTTAAGTGGTACACACCGAGAGCTCCTCCACCTGTTCAATGCGGGGGGCTTGTTGGTGATTATTTTAAAAAATTATCATCAGCTCGGGGTAAGGTAAATGACAGAGAGGCACATCCAGTTAGGCAGAGTTGTAATTGTGGGTTTCGGGTTAAGGCTTTGGAGCATTTGTGCGAGAGGTTGTTGATTCTACCTAAAGAGATTGAGAGTTTGAAGGAACGCGTCTACAAAATGGAGTCTATTATACATGTTAGTGTTGACAGAATCCCTTTTCTATATATATGCGCCTAGTTAATTCATGTCTAATTATCATGTTTTTTAAAATACTTTTTTATGCAGTATATTACTCGGAAACAAAAGGCTCACATCCGGAGCAGAAAGTTACCACATCTGTTCAAAAGGTAAATCCTACGTATATAAGTGTTTTGCGTTTTCTTGTCATTCACTTGATAAAAAAAATGTTGTTTACTAAGACAAGGTGTTTACATTATCGTTACAGGATAATGTGTATTGTGATATGGGTGACGAGTATTGTAGTGACTTAGATGGAGAATTCTTTGAACTTTTTAATTCGCCTATTAGAACATCCAACAAAAACGCTGGAAACGAATGGGATAATCTAGATGGTTTGTATTATCTATCACAGAAAGCTTATGAGGTAATTGATTTGAATAACTTTTACTTATTATTGCATTATAACTTGTTTCATAACTTGTTTTATAACTTTTATCAGAACGGTGTGGTTAACGTTGACAAATTATCTGACGAAGATTTATCTGAGGTAAACACTTAGCTGTTGAAATTGTTTATCGAATTAAAATTGTATATATCTAACAAACATATTTTTAATGTAATTATAGGATGGTTGTGTGAAAGCTGAAAAGCAAGCGGCTGAGATACATAGGCAGGCAAAACAAAGGGAACAGAGGTCGAAATTTATTTTGGAAGAAGAAAATAAAATGAAGAGTATAGAGGTTAGTAATTCCAGTCATTAGTCGTTTTGTTTGAGTATAGAGTGACATGAAATTTTATTTAATCCGCTTTAATCTGCTTCATCAACTTGTTATTTTTACAACAAGGTCTTGAATGCACCAAGTCACTTGAAGCTTGCTCTACAGCGATGTGGAACAACCAAGCGGAGGTATGTTAATGTGTTGAGGTCGCAGTTGGAAAGTACACATACAGATTTAAAAGTCCTGAGTATGGATGAGCTAAGAAAACGTACGAATGTCCTTCATCCATTCATGATTGAAAGGTGTGAAGATCTCCAACCGTGGAAAGAGGTATTTCATTATATATATATATATATATATATATATATATATATATATATATATATTTTATATATATATATATATATATATATATATATATTTTTTTTTTTTTTTTTTTTTTTTTTTTTGTGTTTGTGTTAGTTTTTCCCAATTAACTTTTATAAATAAATTTGTAATGTGTTATGTTTAGGACTCAAGTCGACGATGGAAATGTATCGATAAAATCTTATGTGGTTTTGAGTTGGATAATTTTATGATTACCTCTAGCCATACTCGTTGCAAGTTTCCTTGGTATAATGACATTACTGTGGATCGTACTTTCTGGGAAGCTTTACTTTGCTGTGATGAGAAACGGATTGGTTGGTTACTTGACGAGGTAAGTAAAAATATCTATTTACAATGTATTTTTCGGTAAAACTATATGTTAAATTGTCGTTGACTATTTGTTTTATTGCCTACAGCACATTGATCTTTGGGTATGGTACATGTGGTATTTCATAGATTCTTCTGCAGATTGGTCAATGGTTAGTTGTTACTTTCTAACTCTTCTAATTCAACACTCAATGCCATTGTTTTATGCAACCGATGAAATTTACCCAATTGCATGGAAGAATGTGGAACAGGTATTTATCGGTAACCCATCTTTTATCATCTAATGGTTTAATTATGTGGATTATATAAATTTTATTCGTAAACATTGTAGGTCTTCATTCCGATAAATGAACCCAAGCAACATTGGTCGCTTGCGCATTTTCACATAAAATCTGGACTTGTTACATTCTATGATAGTGAAGGCTATCATGAACCTGAAACTCGACCTTGGTATTTGAATATGAGAAGGTGTTTGGAGTGTAAGCTTCCGGCAATTCTAGAGCATACTGATGTGTTTGGAAGCAAAGGAATCAATCCCCTAGAATACAACATTAAGTTCAAGAATGCACATAACATCCCGAAGCAGGGCGGGATATTTGGTGATTGTGGCGTCTTTGTCTGCTTATTTCTTTACAGGTTAGTTTGTTTGCATCTATGTTCTTAATTTGGAGATTTTAATCAGCTTAGGTAGGATTTCATAAAACAATACTGATTTGGATCAATCTAGGTAATTGAACATGTTCATGTAGGTGTTAAAATCTAGTATAGAATCTGTTATTGTAGTTACAGTAGATCAAAACTCAGTTCTACCCAATTTGCCCCTATTGCATCAGTTTTAATTGTTCCATTAGGTCCCTTTTGGTTTCAATTTTCAGTAGGATAGAGTAGGATTCAAGTAGCCTCAGTAGGCTGCATACTCAGCCCTACATCAGCTGCTGAATCAAGCTCATTCCAGCTTATCCAATTGAGCTTATGCATCAGTTGTGATAGGTTTTAGGTAAGATAAGTCATTCATATAGGTGCATTTTAGCTCAAATTAGCTTATATTAGTCTTACTACAGCTTAAGTCAACTTTTGCAAAAAAAAAAAAAAAAAAAAAAAATTCAAAGAGTTTCAAATGCAGGTATAGTGTGATTTTTAATTCACTAATTATTGAGTGTTTAGATCTGAAATTGTGGACATTTAGAATCTCCTAGCTTGTGAGTCCATAAACATTTTTTTTATAATTTTATGATTATTTTTACTAGCTTTTGAGAGGCCTAAAATGGACCTGTTGGACATATTTCTGCCTTGCATTCTATGTGTGAATTGTCTTGATGGATTTTATGAGTTTCTTATTCTCTATACAGGTTATCTCATGGGATGCCGTTGGCTGTTGAAGATCCAGTCCAGACAGCCCTTGCATATCGAGAACAGATGGCCCATTTCTTTTTCAAACACAAGATATTTGTGTAGGTTTTTAAATTGTGTACTAGATGCAAACAAATGGTTCGTCCTTGTATTTTGCAAACAATTATGACCTGTTTCACTGTGACTATTTGACTGTGTTTCATGACACTACTTATGTTTTACTTTTGTTCCAATCTGCCAACTTTAAGTTTTATGACTGCATGTGTGTTGAATAATCAGCTATTTACACATGTTAAAGAAAAGCTTGCAACTTTCATTGATACGAACTGCTGTTTTACCATACATATAAAAATCTAAAGTATCCCACCCTACGGGTCACCTAAATTAACAGCTTCGAAAAAATCTGGCCAAATTTGTTGCGAGTAGACTTGTCCTTCTTGTGAGCTTGGCATTCCTTGTTGTGAGTAGGAGTGTGCTTCTGCTTGTTGTGAGTAGAATTGTGCCTGTGGTTGTTGTGAGTACACTTGTGGTTGTGCTTCTTGTGATCTTGCTTTAGCAGATACCTTTGCCTAAAAATTGTCCAAGTCAATTTACGAATTTAGGAATGAAACTATAAAAAAAAGGAGGTGTAACTTACTTTTTTCTTTGGCAATGTTTCTCTACAACTTTGTCGGGTGTGTCCAAGATTTCCGCACCTTCCACACTTGACTGGTACCGGTTCCTCTCCTTGAGATCTAACCCGATCTTTGTTCTTCGGTCTACCAGATTGGGGTTTAACCATAACTGGTGGTTTAACAACTTTCAAGTAATTAGGACACTGCCAACTGGAAACTTCTCCAACAGGAAATACCAAACCCATGTACGTAGCTTTAAGCTCTGTTTTCTGAAACCGGTCGCTTGCCAAATGATTAAAATCCGTCATTCCCATAACTCTACAAGCCGCTAAAACATGACCACAAGGCAAGGCAGACATTTGCCACTTGTTACATGTGCATGTACGTTCGTCTAAATCCACCGTATGGATTTTTCGATGATCATTGACTTCGTACATCCTGTTGACAAAAATGCCGGCCACAATCCAATTAGCGCTCTTTATCATTCGGTCCTGAATTTTTGCAGTTTCCCAATCACTTAGTTCACCTAATTTTGCATCTGAATAAAATAATATTCATTAATAAGTAGTCATAACGTTAAATATGCAAAATATTTATCTTATGAAAAAAAACAAACAAAACAAAAATCGTACCTTTATATTTCTCCCGACGATTGCAGTACCACTCTTGGACAAGTCGATTATACCACTCCATAAGGTTAGTGATGGGTACTCTTCGGACATTTCTTGTTAACGAATTGATTGACTCTGCGCTGTTAGACGTCATGTAATTGTAACGATTACCAGCGGAGTATGCCCTAGACCACGTTTCAACGCCAGCTTGTATTAGTTTGTTGTAAGCATCCGGCCTTTTGCCACCAAGTTCAGCTAGCGCCAAATTAAATTCATCGGGTGTGTAAGCTTTACACATCTTCCAAAATAAAGCCCTAATCTTTTTTCCCTTCAAATTACAATTCATCATGAGATGCCTACAACAATGCCCATGGAATGCATTCGGGAAAACAGATTGACATGCAGATTGTATAGATACATGTCGATCAGATATGATAGTTAACCTTGGATCTTTTCCTATGCATTCTTTCAATTTGGACAAAAACCATCTCCACGATTCCAAAGTCTCACCCTGAGATACACCGGTCGCAATAGGTATAATTTGATTATTCCCATCCATTCCAACTGCCAGAAGATTTGTTCCAAGGTAAGTGCCTTTAAGATGAGCTGCATCAATTATTAACAATGGTCGCATATGGCACAAAAAGCTTCGAATCTAATTAAAGGTTTTAAACGGTTAGTTATATGATAATAACAGTTACAAAATAAATTTAAATGTTAATTAATATATAAATGCTTACCGCTACACCAAAAGCTATGAAAACCATCTTAAAATGGTCTTCATCATCAGTATCAATATGTGTTATAGTACCTTCATTTGTCATTTCTAAATTATGACAAAAAACAGGTAATTGTGCAAAAGATGCTTTTGGGCAACCTTCAAGAGTATCCAACGCCACATTTTTTGATCTCCATGCTTGTTTGTAACTAATATCGACGTTGAATTCTTGGTTTATGTCATTTTGTATGTCTTTTTCCTTATGGATACGATTGGGGTCTCTGAACTTAGGTACTAGTAAATGACCCAACAAATTTTTCGAAGCATTACGGTGATACATACCTATTGTTGTTTTTGAACAAGTGTGATGGTCGTTTACTGTTCCTAATTCCCATTGACTATTATATTTGCACTTAGATGAAATTATTTTCCATTTGCAACCAGGATGCACACAAATTACATCATACCGTAGAGTGTCTGATTTTCTTGGCTTAAATTCATAACCATCTAAAAGAGCTTTACGACCAATTGCCCTCATACATTCTTTTTTATTATCAAATTTATCACCCGTTTTTAAGATACATTGACCATGTTCATTTTGGCTTGTTGGGGTTTTGATAATAGGTTGTGGATCTTGTGGTTTATGAATGTATTTTAGCGTATTCATTTGCCAATCATGCTCATAATGGTCGTTTTCAATAAAATCATTGTGATTTTCACATTTTTCTTTTTGGGTAATTGTGCATCATAGTGCATAGTGTATTGTGGGTTTAAATAATTTTGAGGCTGAAAAATTTCTTTTTTGGGTAATTGTGAATCATTGTAAACATTGAATTGTGCGTTTAAATCCTTAGGTAATAAAGGAACATTAATATCGATGCCGAAAGACTTAGAAGAAGAAGGATTTTCCACAAAGCATTGTTCAATCTTTTAATAAAAATGGTATGTGGCGTACCTTTCCCTTTGCAAATTTCATTAACGTAAAATTTCACATCATCATCGTCTACTATGTGGACACACTTTGTACCAACTTTGTAAGTAAACATGATGTTGCACGAATCGTCGAGCTTGAACTTTTTCTTCACAATAGCAACTAGTTGATTGTAACTAATATTTTTTTTAAGATTAACCCCAAAAGTTACATCTTCATAAACCAAATATACACTAAATTCAATACCCGGTTCACCCATTATGTTTGATTGATATATAAGTTTACAATCTATTTTTTTTTCATATATATAATGAGTAAGGGTGGTTGGTAGAAAATAATTTTTATAATGAAAAAGTGTTATGATACTCACCACAAGCCGCTACTCGACCCAGATCTACTCGACCATTATAGCTTACATTAATTGAATATGCATTTAAATTTGCATCTACTACATCCCATATGTTGGTGGAAATTTAAATGTTATCAATTAATATTTGTTGTTAAAAAATAATTTTGATAATGAAAAAGTGTTATGATACTCGACCACAAGCCGCTACTCGACCCAGATCTACTCGACCATTATAGCTTACATTAATTGAATATGCATTTAAATTTTGCATCTACTACATCCCATATGTTGGTGGAAATTTAAATGTTATCAATTAATATTTGTTGTAAAAAATAATTTTGTTAATGAAAAAGTGTTATGATACTCGACCACAAGCCGCTACTCGACCCAGATCTACTCGACCATTATAGCTTACATTAATTGAATATGCATTTAAATTTTGCATCTACTACATCCCATATGTTGGTGGAAATTTAAATGTTATCAATTAATATTTGTTGTAAAAAATAATTTTGATAATGAAAAAGTGTTATGATACTCGACCACAAGCCGCTACTCGACCCAGATCTACTCGACCATTATAGCTTACATTAATTGAATATGCATTTAAATTTGCATCTACTACATCCCATATGTTGGTGGAAATTTAAATGTTATCAATTAATATTTGTTGTAAAAAATAATTTTGATAATGAAAAAGTGTTATGATACTCGACCAAAGCCGCTACTCGACCCAGATCTACTCGACCATTATAGCTTACATTAATTGAATATGCATTTAAATTTGCATCTACTACATCCCATATGTTGGTGAAATTTAAATGTTATCAATTAATATTTGTTGTAAAAAATAATTTTGATAATGAAAAAGTGTTATGATACTCGACCACAAGCCGCTACTCGACCAGATCTACTCGACCATTATAGCTTACATTAATTGAATATGCATTTAAATTTGCATCTACTACATCCCATATGTTGGTGGAAATTTAAATGTTATCAATTAATATTGTTGTAAAAAATATTTTGATAATGAAAAAGTTTATGATACTCGACCACAAGGCTACCGACCCAGATCTACTCGACCATTATAGCTTACATTAATTGAATATGCATTTAAATTTGCATCTACTACATCCATATGTTGGTGGAAATTTAAATGTTATCAATTAATATTTTGTAAAAATAATTTTGATAATGAAAAAGTGTTTGATACTACCACAACGCTACTCGACCCAGATCTACTCGACCATTATAGTACATTAATTGAATATCATTAAATTTTGCATCTATACATCCCATATGTTGGTGGAAATTTAAATGTTATCAATTAATATTGTTGTAAAAAAATTTTGATAATGAAAAAGTGTTATGATATCGCACAACCGCTACTCGACCAGATCTACTCGACCTATAGCTTAATAATAAATATGATTAAAATTTCATCTACTAATCCATATGTTGGTGAATTTAAATACAATTATATGAAAAAATAATTTTATAGAAAGTGTATAAATTTTTATTTTTTTTTATTTTTTTTTTATTTAATGAGAAAAATTTTTGAGAAAAATTTGAAATGAAAAAGTTTAATATCAACAAAAAAAAACATAATAATAAGAATTTATTTAATTCACACTACACAATGTGTAAAGAAATTAATTTTTGAAAAATTAAAAAAATGTTATTAATAAAATTAAATAAGATAATTTATATAAACTTATAAATTTTAAATTATTAACAAAACATTAACAAAATCTTTATTAATTAAAAACATGAAAAAATAAAAAAAATATTGGACAAGCGTAAACGACGATTGCCTCTTACTGTTAATGCTAATTTTTTACCCTTGGGAGTTGTACATAATTGTTTAAATTTTGAATAAAGTTATATATCACATGTGATGCCAATCACGACAAGCCATTGATTGCATTATTTCAACTCATCATTTTGTTAAATTTTCTTATTTTGTTGTTTTTTTTGATTAAATTGTATACTCGCAAGGAAGTCACCCATTTCTTCATTTTGATTATTATCTCACTATGGGGAAAAGCATTAATATTGTTAATTTTGATTGAAGTGTTTGATTGAGGTTAAGTTGATATGATTATAATATAGATTTTTTTACTTCTAGTTTAAAAGTTACATTTTGTGTAAATTTTTATAAGGATACTCGACCACAAGCCGCTACTCGACCAGATCTACTCGACCATTATAGCTTACATTAATTGAATATGCATTTAAATTTTGCATCTACTACATCCCATATGTTGGTGGAAATTTAAATGTTATCAATTAATATTTGTTGTAAAAAATAATTTTGATAATGAAAAAGTGTTATGATACTCGACCACAAGCCGCTACTCGACCCAGATCTACTCGACCATTATAGCTTACATTAATTGAATATGCATTTAAATTTGCATCTACTACATCCCATATGTTGGTGGAAATTTAAATGTTATCAATTAATATTTGTTGTAAAAAATAATTTTGATAATGAAAAAGTGTTATGATACTCGACCACAAGCCGCTACTCGACCCAGATCTACTCGACCATTATAGCTTACATTAATTGAATATGCATTTAAATTTGCATCTACTACATCCCATATGTTGGTGGAAATTTAAATGTTATCAATTAATATTTGTTGTAAAAAATAATTTTGATAATGAAAAAGTGTTATGATACTCGACCACAAGCCGCTACTCGACCCAGATCTACTCGACCATTATAGCTTACATTAATTGAATATGCATTTAAATTTGCATCTACTACATCCCATATGTTGGTGGAAATTTAAATGTTATCAATTAATATTTGTTGTAAAAAATAATTTTGATAATGAAAAAGTGTTATGATACTCGACCACAAGCCGCTACTCGACCCAGATCTACTCGACCATTATAGCTTACATTAATTGAATATGCATTTAAATTTGCATCTACTACATCCCATATGTTGGTGGAAATTTAAATGTTATCAATTAATATTTGTTGTAAAAAATAATTTTGATAATGAAAAAGTGTTATGATACTCGACCACAAGCCGCTACTCGACCCAGATCTACTCGACCATTATAGCTTACATTAATTGAATATGCATTTAAATTTTGCATCTACTACATCCCATATGTTGGTGGAAATTTAAATGTATCAATTAATATTTGTTGTAAAAAATAATTTTGATAATGAAAAAGTGTTATGATACTCGACCACAAGCCGCTACTCGACCCAGATCTACTCGACCATTATAGCTTACATTAATTGAATATGCATTTAAATTTGCATCTACTACATCCCATATGTTGGTGGAAATTTAAATGTTATCAATTAATATTTGTTGTTAAAAATAATTTTGATAATGAAAAAGTGTTATGATACTCGACCACAAGCCGCTACTCGACCCAGATCTACTCGACCATTATAGCTTACATTAATTGAATATGCATTAAATTTGCATCTACTACATCCCATATGTTGGTGGAAATTTCATAGAAATTTACCCTTGTTAGTATCCAACAAACTTATGAAAGTAGCCATTTGTATGTTATTTTTTTTAACACAATATATTTGTGAAATTTTATGTTAAATAAATTTTTGTAATTTTTGTGAAAGTGTTAGATACTCGTCCACAAGCGCTACTCGACCAAGATCTACTCGACCGTCATAGCTTTAATAAATAAATATGTATTTAAATTTTCATCTACTATATCCCATATGTTGGTGGAAAGTTTTGACACTTCGATGCGTAGGAACTAGATATCAATTTCTTACATTTTATGTTCACATGTTTAGTAGATACAAATTTAAATTCATATTTACTTTTTTTTTATTTTTTTTTTATAGTTATAGATCTTGCATTGCAAAAACTTCTTTAGAGTATTCATTCAGGATGTAATCAGAAAATGTAACAAGTTTACATCATTCAACGTTAGAAAAAACAAAATAAATTAAAAAAAGACACTTCTTAAACTTTCATTTCACTTCCACTACAACCAACATCGCTGCTTAAAGAAACTACATCTTTGGAGAAAACTTCAACAACATTTTTAATTGTTATGTTAAGATAATGAGCACATGGTTTTGGAGAAAATACAGATATATTTTTCAGTATCAAAACAGCTCCTACGGTAAACTGCTTTTCAAACCTCGGATCATCAACAACTTTGTGATGAATTGTACCCGAGATTAAACCTGAAAAGTCTTTCAATGTCACAGTTAGATCACCTAGCACATTTGGAGTACACGACTTGATAATAGCAACAACCTTGTCAAGTTTCCCTTTCTTGATGAATTTTTTAATATCTGCAAAACAACCAATAACGATCCCACCATCAGCTTTCACATACTCAACCGCGCTAACCCATGGCCCACTTTTAAAATCAGAATCCACTCCCATATCATCAATAACTTTCCTAACATAATCCTGTGTCGCCATTACACCATCATCCACACCGTCTTGAATACCCACAGGATCATGTATTTTCCTAACAGGGTTTTCATCATAATTATCAACTCTAGGGAATGTAGATGAGACTCTATTTTGTGTGGTGGCGGAAAGTCGGAGATCGGAGTCGTCTATATCAAGAAGTTGTTCCCATTCCCAATCTTCTTGTGAATTCATTTTTTTTTCGTTTGATGGGAATACCCTTTGTTATTAACTCATATTTATAAGTGATAGGATACTCGACCATCTGGTGCTACTCGACCCAAATCTACTCGACCTTAGTAAATAAATATGCATTTAAATTTTCATCTACTACATCCCATTGGATGATGGATTTTTAGAGGTGATCAATTAATATGTGTTAGTTGTGAAATTTAAATTGTCATAAAGAATAAGCGATAGGATACTCGACCATCTGGTGCTACTTGACCCAAATCTACTCGACCACGACATTGGTTTAAAGTTATCTATTGTCCAGCAGGTAAATATTTTGTCCAACATGTAATATCCATTATGATCACTATATTAATCCTTTATTTGTTATTGTCCCAAATACACATAATTGACCCAAATAAACATTTTCAATTTTTACACACGATGTCTCAAAGTTGTGATGATCTCATTCTTGAAGTTTTTCATAAAGGCGTATTTGACGTGTATCCATTAAAGTATGCATGTATAGATATGATTGAGGTGAAATTATCTAGGTCTAAAAGGTTGTCATATTCTCAAATGTGTGACTTGTTGTTGGAAAAAATAAAAGCTGATATTTGGGCATGGTATTACTGTATGCCTAAACGTAGCCTAGGAGAATGTTTGACTATCGTTGAATGTGATATGGATGTAAAAAAAATGTATGAAATGGCTGAGGTGCATGGTATACTTGAGGTGTATGTTTCTCATATACCTCAAGCATACCTAGTTGATTTTTATCATAAAAACTTGTGTACAGATGAGTCTGATGAGGAGCTGAAACAAAAAGTTAGAATTCATGATGAAAGAAAAAAAAAGCACGACTCTATGTCGTTGGAAGAGGTTATAGCTTGGGAAGAAGAAGAATCTAAATCACCAGCTTACTTGAGATCACCTCATGTTAAGCCTTTTAAGGAAGCTAGTCTATTTGTTCCAAGGATGCTTTATGACGACTTTCAAACTGCAGCTGATGATGAAGGGTCTAGTGCGCTCCCTTATGTTTCCAAAAACTTGAGTTCCACGGAACAAGCTGATGATGAAGGGTCTAGTGCTCTCCCTTATGTTTCCAAAAACTTGAGTTCCTCGGAACAAATAGACTAGCTTCTTTACGAACTGGTTAGCATATGTATTGTAATTTAGGAATCGTTTTATGCTTTAATTTATGTTGGTTTGTTGCTTTAATTTACGTTGGTTTATGACGACTTTCAAACTGCAGCTGATGATGAAGGGTCTAGTGCTCTCCCTTATGTTACCAAAAACTTGAGTTCCACGGAACAAGCTGATGATGAAGGGTCTAGGGCTCTCCCTTATGTTTCCAAAAACTTGAGTTCCTCGGAACAAATAGACTAGCTTCTTTACAAAATGGTTAGCATATGTATTGTAATTTAGGAATCGTTTTATGCTTTAATTTATGTTGGTTTGTTGCTTTAATTTACGTTGGTTTATGACGACTTTCAAACTGCAGCTGATGATGAAGTGCTCTCCATAATCTATTTTTATTGCTTTACTTTAGGTTGGTTTGTTTCTTTTAAGTAGCATGTATTATCTAAATTTTGGTTACCAAGCTATCAATACAGTTGCAACCAAAATTTACAATACGTATAATACTTGCAACAAAAATTCAACAAAAATACTTGCAACCAAAATTTACAAAAATTTACAATACATACATATTGTTTGCAAACTTAACGACTAGAGTACTACCAAACATATTCAAATAGCGTACTACAGTTAACAATTGTTTGAATGCCAAAGCTAAACCTGAATGCCAAAGTTGGTTTTTGTTTCAATCTTGTACTTCCAGAAAAAATCTGTCAACCTTTCCCTGTAAGCTAAACTTGCCAAAGTTGGATTTTCTACCTTCAAAGATAGATTATGGGTCAACCTATATAAATTGATCATTACCCAAATACCACAGTCACCATATAGATTGCCTTGTCTTGGCACATTCTCGGCATACTTGAAGGTGATTTTGTATGTTTGTTTATCAATGTTTTTACTGTCCATCACCTCACATTTTTGGAGTAACTTGGGAATTCTAACCTCAAAGGTTGACCGCATCGTAAGCAACCATTTTCTTTTCTCAATGAAAGGAAGCTGGGGGCAAAGACTATCGTAAATGGTTATCACACCACTACGTATGTGTAGTTCTGCCAAGATCCAGTGTGTCTCATTTTGATTTATAGGAAAATACACCTACAATAATGATGACAAAAGATAGCAAGATTAGTCATTTGAAAATTTTACATGAAGCCAATAATCATGCAAAAAGCCAAAGGAATAAGCAAGATGTGGCCAATGAATTGTAACAGGTTCAAGGTTAACTGCCCTGGTGCAGGGGAGTTTTGGTTTAAACAGGACACTAGAAGCTTATTAACTCTTAACATATTCAAATGTTCAAAATGGAGTCATAGTTGTCAGATCAATTTCGCTAAAACCAAGCCTTATTAACTCTTAACATTTTCAAGCACTATACTATAGGCTATATCTTGCATACATCAACACTCAGCAGTCAGCACACATTGTGTGCATCTCAAGAATCCAAATAACAACCTCCTCTTACATATAGCTGTGTGTGGTGATCTAATCAAATGCAAACCCTACAACAGTTGCCCAAAACAAGAAAATGACAACCTTAAAATTTGATACAGGTCAGTACTGTGTAGCAAATATGGTATGCAAGTAGCATTCCCTGCTTTGAACCAACCTCCCTTGACCTGACTCCTATGTGCTATGATACAATGATACGTAAAAAGATGCAGCCAGTATGACAATGAATCACAAAATCTTCAAAAATGTCCAAATAGCTAAACATGATTCCGCATAATATATGCAGTTCCTAGCGGTATGATATCATAACCATAAAACAACCCATTACGCAGTTCCTAGAGGTATGATATCATTTCAAGAACCCAAAACCCAATGAGGCTATTATCTATATGCAGTTGACCAAGTACATCATATTTTCGTCCTTCGAGCACTAAAAGAAATCAAGTGATCATAACTATGTGATGCTCTAATCCCATATGCATACCCCACCACCAGTTCCCAAAAACAGGAAAACGACACTCTTGAACTCTGAAACAGGCTTATACTAATTCTATATTCCATCACAACTACAGATTACTTCTAACAATTTAGAAAGAAAAAAAAACACACCTTTTCCACAGATTCAGCAAACCAGGGGGTACCATAAGTGATACCATTAGCATAATAACAAGGCATCCTTTTGTTAAGAATCATCGTGCTAAAAAAGGGGCCAGCAATCACCCAGTCAGCATTAGCAGGTCTAACGTGCCATAGATATAACACCCATAGATCGATGTGCTGCGATTTAAAAAAAATTACAAATACGCTGAAAGCATTTAAGATTGTAGAAAAAATTTAACATGTTCGCATTTACATACCGTACAAGAGAGCCAACCATCTTTCCCTTCAAGGATGCCCAATAACCTTTCCCAAAAGACGGGCATTACACATGCATCTTCTGCCCATGGGAAATAAAAACCCGTAACATCATTCTCATCATCCTTCTTACCTTCCTTCTTATCTTTCTTGTTTGCTCGCAAATAAGCCAGAATATCTTTAGGTACCAAGACTCTATCTTTTGAGGCACCTTTAACACGATTTAGATCCTGAAAAATTATGATAAAAAAATGTAAAGTGCAAAGAATTTAACTAAAAGTTTTAAATAAATAATAAGTAAAATAAATCACCTCCTTCCACGGTGGAATCTCTTCACCATCAGGCCCAGTCAACGGTAGATAAAGATTTTTACATTTGTTCGTCCTATCACGCAATTTAGGCTGCTGTGGAGTAGAGTCAGGTAGGTTCGTGTATGGTGAAAGAAAGATACTTGCTGAGTTTAGTATCTCGTGCAAAAGGTACCCGTATCACTTTAACCTTGTCTTGTTCGTCATCAACAACTAAGACATTATCTTTTTCATTTTCATTGTTGGATCCTTGCTTTGAATCTGTCTTTTTTGAAAGAGTGTCCAGCTCATTATCTTTTTCCTATAATAAAGAAAAACATCAGGAAAAAAAGATTACATTATTTAATTTAAAAAGATCACTCAAGTGGTGTTTTTTTGAAAAAGTATATAGATAAGACTACCTTTTTAGGAGTAGAATCAAACTCATTACATTTTTCCTATAATAAAGAAAAACATTAGGAAAAAAAATTACATTATTTAATTTAAAAAGATCACTCAAGTGGTGTTTTTTTTGAAAAAGTATATACATAAGACTACCTGTTTAGGAGTAGAATCAAAAACATATATATTCATAAGAGCATCCACTGCCATAAGTTCTTGTACCTCTAGATCGTTAAACTTTTGTTGTTCCTCCTCTTCTAAAAATAAATCACCCATTCTTACATCTTGTTCATTTAGTCTCTGTAAAAATACAAGTACTCGAGCTAAGCAAATTATGTTCACTGATAGATTATAAAAATAATGATTTAGTACCTGATCATTAATCGGTGAGTCAAATAGAATTTTAACAGTTGATGCCAATATTTCAGGATCAACATTCAGCTTTGCAACATTCACATCTTCCAATACCTCCGCAGTCTTGTATTTTAAAGAAAAAACATATTATTAAATAAATGTTGATTAAATTATTTATTCATTGCAATGTCTGTAAATAGTACATATAGAAGTAATCAAAGTTAGTACCTTCGAACATGTTTTGGTTTCAAACCCTGTCTTCCCATAATCAAACTTCTCACTTTGTGCCAAAGAGTTCTCAGCTTCAGAAATCAGTTTCTCATTTGATTGTGTTTCCAAAAGAACATCCTTCTGTTTCATTGAAAAGTTGGAAAAGCTCATAAGCTCACTATTTTAGGCTTATAAACTTAAGAAGTGGGTCTATTGACTAAAATTAGTGTGTGTACTTTCTATAGGAGCCATTGATATAAACATGTATTGACATATAAGCTCACTATTTTAAAAAGCTAAAAAGCTAAAAAGATTCATATAAAAAGCCATTGATATAAACATGTACAAGAACGTGACGCCTGTTTCAGTGAAAATAGTTGTTTAACTTTTATGACATCTATAATATAAATACCATTCAATATCACACACCTCTTGATCATGATCAACATCCAAAGAGGAATCAACAGTCTTCTTGTCGTTTGGTTCATGATCAAGATCCAACGAGCAATCAACAGTCTTCTTGTTTTTTGGTTCATGATCAGATCCACTAGAGGGCTGCATAACGAAAAAAATTTGTTAACTGTTTAATTAACTGTATAAGATAGAGTGTATGATAAATGTTAGGTGATAATATGACCTTAAAGTGTTGCTCAATTGCTAGCATACGTCTCTGAAAATCATTTTTTACTTCCTCAAATTTTCGTTCAACATCAGCTGGATCAGAAACATTGACATCATCATCAACTTGCACAGGATTGGCGGATCCACTTGATGTCTGTGTAAAAATATTGTGTTAAGCAAGTAAATAATAATATATGTTAAATAATGATGTATTGATTATAAATATATAACCTTCGGAATTTTCAAATATTTTTCAATTGCATCTAAGCGACCACCAATATCCCGTTCCATAGCAACAAGCTTTTCTCCAACTGAAGCTTCACCCAAGCCATGACAATTAACCTCACTATGGATTTCAGTACGGACATGTGTGGTATGACGGTGAATCTGTGTGTGAACACGTGTCTCCGTTTTCACCACTTTTCTCTTCTTTTTTTTCTCTCGTATATCAGATGACGAGGTTCCCGTAGAGGCAGTTTCAAAATACTCTACACTAGAGCTCCACCATTGTGTCTTCATCTCTTTTGGTGTGGGCTCAAGTTTATTCAGTTGGATTCTCGAATAAAACAGACTTTCACGATCAGCTTTTTGCAATTTCACACCGTCACTCCATGCCACACACCTGGGTATGGATTTCTCTTTTGTATGCCACCACTGCTTTGAATTAAGGAATATTTCCAATACCCATATCTGTGTAAACAACAAGAAATGCAATATAAATAATTTAATAGGCATTTATTGCAATAAATATTAACTTTACAACAAAACCAATAATAGCTACATGTGTTCTGATGAAAGAGTGGATGTCTTAACTGTAGTGCAACTATAAGCCCAACAGGAATAAGCCCAAACTTAATTTGTGTTGAAATATTTTAAATTTCAGTTGTCATAAGTCCAACTATAAGCCCAAACCAGAAGTCAATTGGTCTAACTATACAAGCTATTAAGTCCAAACAATGAACAAAGACTGGTGCAGGGCACCTTTTTCTCAAAACAGCCTAAAACGAGGCCTATAAAAGCTACTTAGAAAAATTCTTAAAAAAAATATATATATGGATTGCTAAGCTGAGCTTCCAAATATTATTATCCCAAAATCTCATATAAAATGGTTAAAAACTAAGCAAATGATAAATCCATGAGCAAGTCATAATTATGCTAACTTATTCTAATTATCTAACAAGAACAGAAAGGTTACTGACCTTCAGAGGGAAAACAAAGCCATTCAAAGTACATTGAGGCTTGCAACCGTCTGCAATTTTGGTCAAATGAGCTTCACGGTTTTTGGAGATTGTATTATATACACTATTGTGAAACCCTTTCCATATACGTTCTCCCCATGGGAAATTATTCCATGCATCAAAATTATCAACTAATAACATCAACTCTTCTTGAATTACGTGTCTGAGCTCTACACCCATAAAAACATATTCTAAAGCAAACAATAAACAAACACGGACAACATCTTCATCTGATAGTTTTTTAAATTCATCATCTGTCTCAATAAGGGGTTGTATATCATATCCTTTAACTTTTGCTATCTTGGGAAAAACACGGGCACGGAAACTTGAAACACAATCCTCAAAATGTTTTAAAGAAATATTACCAAATCTAAAACCAGTTAACAAACAGAACTCCTTCCTACCAAACTCCAAAGTATGATGTCCGATATCAAAATAAAAAGGGACGTTTGTATTGGCGTTCTGGATTTGTCTCTGGTGTAGAAGCAAAAAGTGGAGCATATGATTGTCATGCTCTTCTGTTTTTAGATTTAACCAGGGACCAAACACACTGTTTTTGAACAAGTTTAAAGCATTCGGTTTCAATGCCAACTGTTTTGCTATAGTTTTCAAGATGTGTAACTTCGTTCTCATACTGACCTTCACATCATAAGCCTACATTAACAAGAAAAAAAGACAAGTAAATAATGGATATTCATTATATGTATATAAGTATATTGTACTTTAACGTCAGCTTGCATATGGCAATAAGAACATGACCAAATGACCTAGGTGTTTCACCAAGCGAACCAAAGTGATACGATTATCTGTCAACAAACTTCAGCGTTGATATTTGCACACAACGAAAATACATCAGATGTCTAGTATGAAGTAATTAGGATAAACATGACCACAATAGCCTTTTTGTAATATGTTAGCCTGTCATGAACCAATGAGCAAATCTGTGTGATTGTGTTCCAAAATTCATAGGTTACAATGGCTTTTAGCAGCTATCTTTTAGGATGAAGCTGTTGGTTATAGTCATTGATGAACTCAAATAAGTACATTTTATTACTATCATTTATCCTATTAATTTGACTTGTTTTACTATATTATGTATGAGGATTGATACTTAATCGTTTACTTTTGTAATTCTCAGGTAAAAACAAGCATTTGGTGAAACTTAGCGATTTTGGACTAATAATGGAGCAAAACGTGCATAAAGCGAAAGTCTACTGACATGAACAAGATCAAGTCAATTCTGCTCCAGATGCGCCGCATCTCACTCTCGAAATGCGCCGCATCTCTATCAAGATATCACCAGATACGATCCAAGATACAAGAGGACATGCGCCGCATCTAATCAAGGGTTACGCCGCATCTTCTGGCGGTGTACGAATATTCCTGAATATTATAATCTTGGACCCCATGCGAAGTTAAGTACATGCGCCGCATCTACTTAGTAGATGCGCCGCATCTTCCCTCAGACAGAAACTATAAATACCCCGTAGACCAGACAAATTAAAAAGTTCCGAAACCCTAAAACAGAAGACCGAACAGAAGGAACAAAGGACGAATTCAGTCAAGGAGGCAGCACAAGACACACCCAAATCAAAGATACAAGAGCTGTAAGAAGGTGCTGCATGTATTTAATTCATTAAATAGTTTTGTTTTATTGTGTTAGCAAACTTTAATTCATCAGGATTGGTGGCTTGTGTAATGTGACAACGAAAGATTGCACTCCCTTTAATACTTGCTTTCCCATCAATTAAAGTTTATATGATGATGTCTTTGGTTACTACTTATTAGTGCATTGATAACCTCTGTGTTTATTAGTGGCTTGCGGGCATTTGACTGCGGGACATAATGTGGCTCCCACGGTTGTTTCTAAATTGATCACTTAGGAATAACTTTTAGACATAAGTAATCATTAAGGGTTTACTCGCCGATAAGATTAGGACCAACGAGAAAGGGTTAACTACATACACTTCATATAAAGCTATCAATAAAACAAGTGACAATCTACTTAATCATAAGGACAGCCCTCTTATTGTCTCGAGTATTTATCTGTGTACGTGTGTGCTACTAGCTGATTCGTGCCTATTGGTTTATTTTATTATTTAACTGCAACAAATCGTGCCAGTCTCTCAGGCTGAAACCCCCTTGCGTTAGGATATTAAAATACTGATTAGAATAACTAGATAATACGTTCCACTCTTAGTGATCGACACTCTACTTACCATTATCTTCATACTGACCGGGTACACTGCTCGTTAAGTGTGTGTGTTATTGATAAGTCGGCTAAATATAAATTTAAAACTTGAGTAGGCATTAAAACTGCTAAACCGCAACGACACATCACGCGCATCAAGTTTTTGGCGCCGTTGCCGGGGAGTGAATTGTTATTATCTGTTAATTTGATTAGTATTTTAATTAGGTTTTTCTTTTTATTAGATTAATTGCATCATTGTATTATTTTGCATATTTGTTGTATTGTGTGTTAATTGTTTTCTTTTTATTTTTGTGTGTTTATTTTTGTTTGTGTGTTTAATTTTTGTTTTTTATTTTTCGTATTTTTCTGTTATGCTATCGTTGTACTGTGCTAAATCAAACGATACGGCGCATCTGATCTCTCAGATACGGCGTATTGCGTTTAATTTTTTTAATACAACGCGTTTAATTAATTCGATACGACGCATCTTTTCCCCAAGATACAGCGTATCTGTTTTTAATAAGAAAATTTTTCTAAGCGATAAAGTAATACGACGCATCTGCTTTTGCAGATACGGCGTATCTGTTTTTAATAAAAAAATTTTTTTAAACGTTAACACCATACGACGCATCTGCTTTCGCAGATACGGCGTATCTATTATTTTAATTAAAAACAGTTTGCGAATTATTAAACAGATACGGCGTATCGATCTCTGTCGATACGGCGCATCTTACTGAATCAAAAATCTTTTATTTTTAAACGTAACGAAAATAGGGCGCATTAACTTTTGTTAATACGACGAATATAATTTGATAAATATAGTTGATTTTTGATATTTACTTTGATTGGTCCGCTACTCTCGTGTGCAAGTTGTTTATTTTCAGGATAAATGATGACTCAAGCATCACCAAGAAGGATTACATTCTGAACCAAACCAAGAGACGCTAGCTGAAGTGACCGAACATAAGACGACAAGAGTGGAGGAAAACTCAGTACTGGTAACATTGAACTTCTTAAATTCTTGAAATAGAGTCCCAGGTAAACTCTACGATAATTCAACTGCCCAAAGGAAAGTTCTCTACACTATGATCTCAGTTTTATTATCCATATTATACATCTGATTCAAATCGTAATCTTAATTTTGTATGCTCAAAAACGATATTTGTTCCTAACCTCGGAATAAACCCTTATCCACTAAACAATAAGATTACAATTATTAATGAAACGTTTATGCCTATTGCTCTTATTTTGAATTCATCTATATGGTGTGCCGTTTTAACCCAAATTTGATGTATAAGGAACTGTGTTGCGGAGGCCAAGGTACGTTCTTCATTTAAATTTCGTTAACTAACATAGAGATACGGCGGATCTAAATATCCAAAGCGCCGTATCCCTGACCAACTAGGACTTATTGACTAGTCAACGAAATTAAATAGATACGGCGCATCCCAATTTTCTAATACGGCGCATCGTGTCGCCCTATAAATACGACGGGAATGCGCCGCATAAATACACACAGTTAAGAACACGCACTAAAATTATACTCGAAATCCGATCATCTTTCTTAAATCCTCCGTTAATCCGATCTATAACCTTTCTCCTAATCATCAATTTAAGGTAATTATTCTATTTTGATTTAATTTCGTTTAATTATAAAAATTAGGGTTTATATGACCACTTCGATTAGGGCTTAAACGATATGGGGATATGATTAGAACTCGGCATTGATAATTTCCCCTAAGTTAATTTTAGATTTGGACATCGAATTTGGCACTAATTAAATCGAACGAAAAATAGGGTTTTGAGTGATTGTTTTTAAATTTTAGAGGGAAAGTGTGATAGAAGTTTTTGATAGGAACAATTCAGTAAATTTGGTCTGTGATATAATGCGGGAGTTTACGTCACGGATACGGATTCTTGAAAAACGTGCCTAACCCTTTATTTTGTACTGATATGCTTTTAGATGCGGCGCATCTAGGTTGATTAATGCGGCGTAACGACCTATTTCAAAATTGATAAAATTATAGATACGCCGTATTGATTGATCTAGATACGACGCATCTCCATACGCCGTATCTATTGTCTTGCACCGCATCTCTTATACTTTATACAGATACGCCGCACTGATTAAATCAGATGCGCCGTATCTACCTAATTTGCAGACTGTTTACTGACTGTGAATATCTATTTCAGATGGCATTACCAGAGGTCACACTAAGGCATCAGTGGCTACAATTTGAGAACATGGGACTTACTCCTGCCGCTCTAGAGGATTACTTGCATAGGCTTGACTCGATTTACTTCAAGAAAATATTCAGAGTCCAGGTTTTGAATTTTGACGATGTGGGATTGATCGGTGGTGGACATGCAGCTGCTAGTTTGCAGCATCGGATGGAGATGGTAGTTGTTGGAGACAATGAGGAGGCGGTGTTTAGGTCTAGTGCTTGGGAGAGACTATTTAGGATTGACGAGCCTCTGATTAGGGAGCTTATGCTGGAGTTCTTTAGCACGATTCATTACAGGGAGACGGATATGGAGATTGATACAGCTGACACACTGGTGTTTAGGTTAGGAGGTGTGCATAGGCAGATGTCGATGAGGCAGTTTATTTTGGCCATGGGGCTACACACTGAGGAGGAGCTTGGATCTGCTGGGTTTGCCAGGTATTGGGCTGAGAGTTTACGGGTTGTCCCTGACAGAGGGGTATTCAGTGATTACTGGGTTAGGATTTCTTTGATGGGTGACATTGTTACTTCCACCCCATCCTACACATTGATCAGGGAGCCGATGAGGCGGCTATGTCACCGTTTGATTGCACTCACCATTGCTGGGAGAGGTCAGTCACCTCAGAAGGTGACCACTCTGGACCTCTTCCTTTTGAGGAGTATGGATGAGGGGATGTCGGTGAACATCCCCCACTTTTTAGCGCACTACCTCCACCGATCTGCTGCGGGGAGAGATCGGAGGAGCCAGATGACTGGCGGGCATTTTGTTTCGAGGCTGGCCCGCCATTTTGGAGTTATTGGAGCAGAGATCCCAGCTGGGCTGGAGGTTATTGTGGCCCGTCTCCCGGTTATCGATAGGGACTATTTGGTTAGACTCGGGATCTGCCAGGTTGCTGCGGGAGGCCACTTTTGGGCAGCATTAGGGCCCGCCAGAGCTGCAGGGCCAGAGGCGGAGCAGGGAGGACCTCAGGAACCTCCGGCTGCTGCTCCTGCCGACGAGGAGGTGCCGCAGGCACCAGTACCCCCACGCACCGTGAGTCAGAGACTCGACGCAGTCGAGGGAGAGTTGAGGGCCCTGAGGAGAGACTCAGAGTGGGTGGTCATGAGTGTGAGCAGACTACTAGAGCAGCAGGGTATTACACACGTTCGTCCAGATGGTACTGAGGTTGCGGGAGTGACACGTGCATACGAGCGCAGAGTCCGCCAGAGGACTGATGGAGCCAGCACTTCCGGGACCCATCTAGACGACCACACTCACCCATGACCTTACTCTCTTGATTTCATAGACATTGTTCCACACATTATTATTACCTTTTGGATTGTACTTATCGTTATTCTTATGTTTATGTTTAATGTTTCAGTTTATATTTCTTGTTATGTTTGATGAAGACTGGCATTAAGTTCAGCATGAGAGTACGAGAGGACGTATGAGATTAGACCGTGGAACGAGTCATTTTACAACAGACTGTTAACAGTCTGTTTGGTTACTACATGCGCCGTATCTGCCTAAACAGATGCGACGCATCCTATCCTTTATTTTGTTTTATTTTCAGTCCAGGCCGCACGAAGATACGGCGCATCTCAATCCTGAGATGCGACGCATCTTCTGCAATGGTCATATCTTATTTTATTTTTCTGCATTTTTATTTTCGACTTTAAAACTCTTTATCAGTTTATTTTAATGCGGCGCATCCCTGGTTAAGGATGCGGCGCATCTTTATTCTGATCCGTATTAATTCCAGGCTCGATACGGCGTATCTTCTTCAATAAGATACGGCGCATCGACTGACCTGATGATTTTCAGTTTTAATTTTTAAGTTTTATTTTTCCTAACTACTAATGTATTATGCAAGTTTGAACCTTTCTTATCTTAGGTGTGTTTTAAAGTATTGGTGGTATTATAGTTTCCTGAATTTCCTGTGGATACATCAAGTATGAAGCTTTAACGTTCTAATCCACAAGAAAGATGATTTTTGCTCTTATACAAATGGAGGATCATACCGAGCAAATCTCAGGGGAGTTTTTCTGTTCTAATTCTTTTATTTTCCAGTTTTTAACCTTTTATACAAACAACGAGGACGTTGTTTAACTTAAGGGGGGGGATTGGAGAATTAGAACACTTAACAATTACTTGTCCTAAACTTTTTCAAAAATTATGCTTAAAAATGTGCTTAATATATCAAACTTAAATTTTTTTTAGCATGTTTTTGTTTAAAATCTAAGTTGCATAGCTGCACACATGACGTTATTTTCAAAAATTGTGATTTTTCAAAATTCACAAATCTATGAGTGTGCCGGTGACTTGTAAACTTTAGAACTTGGCTTGTATACTATTCGAGACCACCATAATGAGTATTATTTTATATAATTGGAATGACTTGTCTAAATTGGTAAAATTCTAGGATTACACCCAAAAAGCCTTTATATGTTATGTGTTATTAGCTAACTACACTGGTTAGTTAACCCCCGTATAAAACCTTTTGTTACTCTCATTTTTAGAGTAAGATACCCCTAGAAAACACTCAGAGCCATTCCTTTCGTTTCTTACACCTATGTTTAAAATGTTTCGTTACACCCTTACACCTTAGCCTACCCTGTAGATTAGAATCCGTGGTTGGTTAATTGCTATAGGCAGAGTGTGTTTCCTTACATTACCTGTGTTCGTGTGCGTAATTCATTATCTATGGTTAGGTCGGGAAATTGCACAATGCAATTGGAGTGAAAGTAAATACTGTATATCTTTGAGTTTATTTTTCGTGTGTTTACTACTTTCACTATTACCGTTATTTCTGAAAGTATGAAAAGTATGAATAAAAATTATCCGGAAAGAAAGTTATAGTGATGTGGTGAAATTTTACACATCTATGTTTATGTTAAAAAAAAAAAAAAAAAAAAAAAATCGAAAAAAAATAAGAAAAGAAAAAGAAAGAAAGAAAAGTTGGATGTTTATTTTAAGCCAACTTATGTAAAGTTATGTAAGTGGTCGATATCACCACTATTTGTTGTATTATATCTATGGATTGAATGGGAATTGGCAGTTATGGGAACGCCAATTAAGGTTTATTCTTTGATTAAGATCTTGTTGAGTATAATTCGTGTCTACCTAAAGCGTGTGTTTCAAGTGTTAAAGCGTGAGTTATTCTATGATATGAGTCTTATTCATGGGATGGTTGGGATAGTGATTAACCACACTTAGGATTTTAATTTATTTGTTTTGTTTATTTTTATTTTTACACCAATTTATATCCCAAATGTTATCCATACCCTTTATTGTTCTTTATCCAACCGAACCTTTGATTTATTGAGATTAGGGATTTGAGCAATCTTAAGTATCGTAGTCGTGGATTCGGCTATGTATTTATTATTTTGTCGCCCTTTTCGATATATTATTATTGCTGAAGTTTGGACCTATCTTTAGCCTATTCGAGTTAAGGATTTGAGCAATTGCAAGTATCGTGTTCGTGGATTCGATCATGTATTTGTGATTTTGTCGCCTTTTCTGGAATTTGAGATCGATAGTGATTAAGAATAATTAACCCTTAAGCCTAAAAACCCTTTTTACCGCTTTAGACTTGTTATTCCTTAGCTTTAGTGGTGGAGATGTGTATACTTGCCAAGCTTATGATAGAATATTCGTCGCGACTGGACAGTTAAACGATTAGATTTGATTTTATCGACTTATTTTATTTTACTTCTAATTCGTTAAGTGTTTAGTTGTGTGATTATGAAATAAACGAATACATGCTTAAATATAAAAATAAATCCTAACATCTTTTAGGATACATTTTCATAAAAGAAATTCTAAGGTTTACTTGGGGACAAGTAAAGTTCAAGTGGGGGGATATTTGATGAACTCAAATAAGTACATTTTATTACTATCATTTATCCTATTAATTTGACTTGTTTTACTATATTATGTATGAGGATTGATACTTAATCGTTTACTTTTGTAATTCTCAGGTAAAAACAAGCATTTGGTGAAACTTAGCGATTTTGGACTAATAATGGAGCAAAACGTGCATAAAGCGAAAGTCTACTGACATGAACAAGATCAAGTCAATTCTGCTCCAGATGCGCCGCATCTCACTCTCGAAATGCGCCGCATCTCTATCAAGATATCACCAGATACGATCCAAGATACAAGAGGACATGCGCCGCATCTAATCAAGGGTTACGCCGCATCTTCTGGCGGTGTACGAATATTCCTGAATATTATAATCTTGGACCCCACGCGAAGTTAAGTACATGCGCCGCATCTACTTAGTAGATGCGCCGCATCTTCCCTCAGACAGAAACTATAAATACCCCGTAGACCAGACGAATTAAAAAGTTCCGAAACCCTAAAACAGAAGACCGAACAGAAGGAACAAAGGACGAATTCAGTCAAGGAGGCAGCACAAGACACACCCAAATCAAAGATACAAGAGCTGTAAGAAGGTGCTGCATGTATTTAATTCATTAAGTAGTTTTGTTTTATTGTGTTAGCAAACTTTAATTCATCAGGATTGGTGGCTTGTGTAATGTGACAACGAAAGATTGCACTCCCTTTAATACTTGCTTTCCCATCAATTAAAGTTTATATGATGATGTCTTTGGTTACTACTTATTAGTGCATTGATAACCTCTGTGTTTATTAGTGGCTTGCGGGCATTTGACTGCGGGACATAATGTGGCTCCCACGGTTGTTTCTAAATTGATCACTTAGGAATAACTTTTAGACATAAGTAATCATTAAGGGTTTACTCGCCGATAAGATTAGGACCAACGAGAAAGGGTTAACTACATACACTTCATATAAAGCTATCAATAAAACAAGTGACAATCTACTTAATCATAAGGACAGCCCTCTTATTGTCTCGAGTATTTATCTGTGTACGTGTGTGCTACTAGCTGATTCGTGCCTATTGGTTTATTTTATTATTTAACTGCAACAAATCGTGCCAGTCTCTCAGGCTGAAACCCCCTTGCGTTAGGATATTAAAATACTGATTAGAATAACTAGATAATACGTTCCACTCTTAGTGATCGACACTCTACTTACCATTATCTTCATACTGACCGGGTACACTGCTCGTTAAGTGTGTGTGTTATTGATAAGTCGGCTAAATATAAATTTAAAACTTGAGTAGGCATTAAAACTGCTAAACCGCAACGACACATCACGCGCATCAGTCATTTATAGGTATTTTAACTTATTGCATAAGAGAGTATCTAACTTATCGTAAAGTACGAATTAAATATTGGTGTGATCTAAATCTTGAGGAAGTGAGAGTTTTGTATTACCGATAATTAAGTGAAAATAGTAGTAACCACAACAGAAGCTCTCCTGCCATCTACAGCAGTGAGCTGCAACACTCCACCATCCTTACTAAACCTCACTCAACCTTACCCTTCTTAACAGCATTCAAAAACTCACTATACCTCCACTGACTACCTTCAGGTATATCAGGGTTAGCTTGTGGCAATAAGAACATAAACACTTCAATCCAAAGACTCTATATCCTATTTTCTATTCTAAACCATTTTCTGCGCACCATAACTTCTAACCAACTGTCAAAACTATCGTCCTAATGAGTATATGAGGTCTTGAAACAACAAAGTTACTACTAACTTTTCATAGATTTGACTATAATCCTAACTACCTTTCTACATTTGTTGTTCAACAATTTGCTTTACAAAAACTAACCTTTTAGTCAAAAACTACATTAACTGATAAAAACAAAAATGGTGCATTTATATAAATATTCAATCAAACACAGACAAATACTCTATATGGCATTTGGATATTTTAAATAATAATAATAATAATAATAATAATAATAATAATAATAATAATAATAATAATAATAATAATAATAATAATAATAATAATAACCCTAATCGTTAAAAAAACCATAAACTTACATCAACACGGTGAAAAGGGGGAGCCATTGGATGTAACCCCAAATCTGATATACTTATTGTCGGAGAAAGATGAGGATAATAGGTGCGAGTAACCGCAGGATAATAGAGGTTAGTTGATCGGAGAAGATGATGTGATCGGAAGAAAGGAGGGTGATCGGAGAAGATGAAGTGACCGGTGTTTTTTTTTTTTTTTTTTGATATGTTACGTTTTTTAAAATATGATAAGTATAATAAAAAGTAGGTAGAAAGATCTAATCATGTACCTTTTTCCTCTTTCCCAATGTACTTTTTAGTACACTTTTGCACGTGGATCAATAGCCGCCAGTTGAGTAGCACAAAGGTTGAGTATTTTTGTTAGTTATAGTAGTTGGTGTGGGCCCCAGAATATGTACACGTGTCACGTTCTGAGATAGGTTGCGGAGTTGAGTAGATGCGCATGACCATTTAGGGAATTTACTCAAAAACTGACCATGGTGGGGACCGAAAAAAAGATTTTGTACTATATTAGTACTTATCTCTTAGTTATATTTAGAAAAAATAATTAAAATGTGAGAAAAAAATGTAATTAAACAAGTTTTCTTAAATCTTTTATATAATAAAAGAAAACCCCAAGTGGGGAATGTTTCCTTATCAAGTACTTCATCCATTCTAAAATTATTGTAATCTATTGACTTTTTCAGTCTTTTCTTTTATCAACTTTGACTATAAATATTTTTGTTTGTGTTATACAATTTTTGCTAAAAATTATGCCAATGAAAATACATTTAAACTCAACCCGTTCATATATTTTATATCAAGTATTATGTAATATAAACAAAAATACTTAAGGTCAAAGTTGAAAAGTAGAGAACGAAAAAGTCAAAATGGGACAATAATTTTGAGACCAAGGGAGTAATAATTTAATTACTTAACATATACAAACTCTATATACATTATAAATAATCTCACACGTATGAACAAATATACTTAACAACTTTTAATAAAAGTTCAACCGACATTCCTATAAAATCAACATACTTTTGTCATGCCCATCGAACAAACAACATCGAAAAGAAGAACCGGGACGACATTGCTCGAGTTTCCAAAGTACTTATTATTCTCGTATGATCAGTTTAGCCATGCCTAGGTAATATACGAACAATAACAACTTATAAATCTTAACATATTGTTAAAGATTATGGTTTTACAAATTAACTTTTAATTTTTTTACTTCAATATGACTTCCATAGAAAGAGACTTTTTTTTTTTTTTTTTTTTTTTTTTTTTTCTTTTTTATTTATTTATCATTTTTGGTCAAAAGTGTAGATTGGCAGGGACACCTCAACCCTGTGTACCATAATGGTACCCATCAACCCTACCCAGCAAAGGTTTGATGCCTGTGAAATACCTCCACCCAATACCCAACCATGCTGCGGATCGGATTCGAACTCGCGTCCTTTGTTTGGTCAAGACATCACATATCATTTTTTTAAAGTTGGTACATGTATACATTCTTCACAATTAATGTCAAGAAGAAAAAAAATATATTATTGTGCATGTATATTAGATCGTACGGGTGTTTATCGGTTTGGTTTTTGGATTATTGGTCGACTGAAAAATGATCACTTAAAACCAAAGCCTAACCGAACCTAGTGTCGATTCTATTTTAAATGTATATGTTCACGTATCATCTGTGAAACTAGTATAAATCGGGTGGTGATGGTCGGATACTCGGTTTCCCATGTTGAAAATAAGGATTTATGTGGTACCTTCGTCTTATCTCGCAGGAGAGGATAAAGAGAAGGGTTTGTATGTTACTTTTGTCTTTTCTTGTAGGAGAGGATGAAGAGAAGGGTTTGTATGGTACTTTCGTCTTATCTCATAAGAGAGGATAAAGAGAAAGGCTTATATGGTAGGTGAGGATGGAGATGGTCTCCATGTGATGAAGAAGCTTATGACGGCTGCCCAGTGAAACTGTGTATTCTTGCTTGCTTGTTGGAGCTTATACTAATTCCATATACCATTTAGTATATATAGGGGATAATTAGGGTAAGAGATGAGGGTCTTTGAACCTAGGGCCTTATATGAATAATGGGCTTGTCTAAGTCTGGGGGCTTAATGTATATAGTGTAGGTAATCAAAAACCCAGTCTAGTATAGTATGATGCTTGGATCATGATGTGCTAGACTTATATGTAACATAGGTTTTCCTCTTTCCTGATGATACAACCGCTTATGTGTGAGTCATGTAATGGAATAAGGGTGCACAGGTACCTTCGTCTCATCTCATAGGCGAGGATGGTGAGAAAGGTTTATTATGCCCTGAAAAGGTTTCATTTTGTTGGTAACTTTCGTGTAGTCTAGCAATCACGGGCTAGGACTGGGTTGATATGTACACATGTGGTAAGTCCCCTAGTTTAGCGCAACATAAATGATTTCCCTAATTCTGTGACTTCTCTATGGCATAACGCTTCTCACCTGACTCGCCAATAGCCAAACACACAGTTTCTAGTCCTATTCCTGGATTAGCCGATTCCTAACATATAACCTGGAGGGGCGTTTGAGCCTGAAGGGGCATCAGAGCCTAAAAGGCCTTTGAGTCTGATGGCTTTTGAGCCTGATATCAGGACGCTTTTGGCAGAGACTAAGCCATTTGAGGCTGATGTAAGGCACTTGGGGCCGATATTGAACCGTTTGAGAATACTGTCAGGCACTTAGGGTCGATGTTCAGCCGTCAGAGCCTCAAAGGTGTTTTAGCTTGATGTTAGGCCACTCGGGCTCGATACTAAGACGTTTGAGGCTGATGTAAGGCTCTTGTTACCGATATTGATCCGTTTGATGCTAGTGTTAGGCACGTGGGACCAATGTTAAGCCGTTTGAGGCTAATGTCAGGAACTTGGGGCCAATGTTAAACCGTTTGAGGTTGATGGCATTTGATCTCGATGGCATTTGAGCCCATTGGTGTGTGGGTCCGTTGGCTTCTGAGCTCGTTGGCGTGTGATCCCGTTGTCGTCTGAGCCCGTTGGCATGTGAGCCTGAAGGGCCAGAGCCTGGGGGTCAGAGCCTGGGGGTCAGAGCTTGAAGGGTCAGAGACCGGGTTCAGAGACCGGAGTCAGAGACCACATTGAACATGTGAGCTTCACGCACAAAGCAACGTCCTGAGAAGTGTCAGACACTTAAGGCAAAAACGGCTAACTAAAAGCCAACGACACAAAATTATAAATATCTCAAAACATCAACTAAAGATTGTGGAAAGAGATTGTTTACGGCTATATACATTTAACGTGGGCTGGCTTAGGGAAGAAAATCTCCCAAACACTGAATCTTCGCAATAAATACATACGAATATTTGCATTTGGTAAGACTGGACAAGCATTAAAAACGCAACAGTCTCGAAAATGAAAATCCGGCAATCACAATTAAAAAAACTCCGATAACACGTAAGAGTCCGTAAACACCTAGGGTGAGATATTAGGAAACTTGTAGGATGACTCATTACCTTAACATGAGTCCATCATCGTGTTTCCTTAAAGCAGTCAAATAACACTAATGGAATGGTGGGACTTGATAGCATATGGAAGCTTTCGCCCAACTGGCTAAAACCCAAACACTTTTATGCTGGCCTAACATAGGCCCACCAAGGCTAGGGCTCCAAGACAGGCTGGGAAAACAAATTCCCGGGCCACACTCAATCTCAGTCATGCCTGGCAAACGTGCCCAGGAAAACAACACGCCTAAAGAACTGAGCCAGGGTCGTTACAACGAACGAAACGTGTCACTACCTCATTCGTGGAAAGGTAATGCGACAACCATGAATGGATCCCTCCATGCACCCGGCTCAACCAAGGATGGTACACCACGTGTCAACCTTGTCCCTTCCTTTGATGTCCATCACGTGGATTATCCTGGGGCCATTGGATCGCCTTTATGGGTTACTGTTAGGATTTATTTTAAAGTGATGGTCATTTGTCATTGTAATAGTTTAATTAAGTGTGTCGTTGTTTGAGTTAGTTAGTTTAATCAACGGGCTTGGGCTCAAGCTTGTTAGTTAAATGTTATGATCATGTAATCCTTGTATAAGCCCATCTCAAGCCCAAGCCCACCCAAGTCATGAAAACTATAAATAGCACCCTTCCTCTCACTTGGAAGGGTTGGATGTGTGTGTTATTCTTTCTATTGTAACTCTTTCTTATCTTTTTCCTTAATCTAATATACACCATTCCCATTTCTTATCTTTTATCTATTATTCTCATATTGTGTTGTGTATGATAAAGGATCAATATTGAGCGTTAACAAGTGGTATCAAGAGTAAAATCTTAAAGAACTAGGGTTTATAAGTTTTTTTTTGTCACGTTACTGTTCCAATAGGGGTGTTTCATTTGCTTTGTTTTTCTTTTTTATCACTTCTGTTACGTTCCTTCAATATAGTCGAACCATATTTTACTCTCGTCACTGTTGCATTAGTTCATTTGTTTTCAATTGTTAAGTTTCATTTGTTTCATCTATTTTGTTTCATTTGTTGTTTCACGCTACTATTTTGTTCTACCAACTTTCAAGAAGCAACTTAATGATCAAAAGATAGTCGAACCATAATTTGATCGAACCAACTTCAAGTGATCGAACCAACATTTCACCTCATCGAAGGAGCAACCTCATCGAACGAGCAAGGTCATCGAAGGAGCAACATCATCGAACGAGCAAGGTCATCGAAGGAGCAACATCATCGAACGAGCAAGGTCATCGAGGAGCAACCTCATCGAACGAGCAAGGTCATCGAAGGAGCACTCATCGAACGAGCAAAAGGGTAGTCGAGTTAGACTTACTCTTCCAATTGATCGAACGAACAAGTTGATCGAACGAGCATTTTGATCGAACGAGCAAACTTGATCGAACCATCACATTTGATCGAACAATCAAATCTGATCGAACGAACAACTTTGATCGAACAATCAAAACTGATCGAACGAGCCACTTGATCGAACGAAGTAACTTTGATCGAAGGACCTATCTTGATCGAAGGAGCTAGCTTATCGAAGGAACAAGCTTATCGAAGGACTCAAATTATCGAAGGACTTACCTTATCGAACCAGCCTATCTAACCAACACCTTGATCGAATGAGGTGATTGAACGAGTTCATTGATCGAACGAGCTTATTGATCGAACGACCACTTTGATCGAACGAACTCTATTATCGAATGACTTCTCTTGATCGAAGGAGCATATAGTCGAAGGAGGGTGTGATCGAAGGAGCATCTAGTCGAACAACTCATGTGATCGAACGACTCATCTAGTCGAAGGAGCCCCTAGTCGAACCACTTTAGCTAATCGAACAAGAACTCTCCATATTCTTGTCGAACCAGTTTTTTTTTTCATCGAACCAATTTCTTTGATCGAACCCTTACCTAATCGAACCACTCACCTCACATCATCGAACCACTCATATCATCGAACCACTTTAGGTTGATCGAACGAGTTTTTGATCGAAGCAAGTTTTCTGATCGAACCAGTGTTTTGTTTCTAATCAAAGCAAAGACCTAGTCGAGCCAACAACTCTAGTCGAACCAGTATCATTGACGAGCAACTTCTTCGTTGAGAAACTTCTTCGTCTGTCGTATGGTGTATAATAATAAGAAAGCTGTTGAATGTGTTGAGTTTGGTTTCCTTTTCTAATATTGAAGTTGATTATATATACTGAGTATCTAATATTGCTTTGCATGTGACGTGTTGAAGTGTGTTTGCATGTGACTCATATAATACAACATAATAGAGTTAACATTTACTTTGCATGTGAAGTGAGTTTGCGTGTGTAGAGTATAACTTTTTCGTGTGAGTTTGGTCTTTTGACTTATGCTATTAATGTGAGTTTATCATCTTGCATGTGACTTTATGTGCTGTCATCTATCTTGTGTAATATTAAACGTATTTTTGATATTGAAGTGTATAATTCTAAACGTGTTGTTGATATTAAAGTTTGCTTTACGTGTGTAATACTAAGAACTTAAAACAAACAAAACTCGTGAACCGTAACCAACCGTATCCTAGTTCTTTAACCGATCCAACATCATCTTTATCATACAACTTCATCAATGTCCGCTCACCAAAACAATATCACAACTGATTTGGCACATGCGTTTGCATTAATCACCAAAGCATTAAACATCCCACCACATAACAACAACCAATGGAACTCACCGTACACTGACAACATGCAGTCATATATAGGTCAAGAAGGACAAATGGTTGAGGTTATTGAGCATCAGCAAGGAAACGCTACGGGTATTCAAATGGGGAATCAAATGCAATATGCTGGGCAGAATATGGGAAATCAAATGGATCAGTTTGTGAATCAGAATGGGGTCAATCATAATGAGAATTATTGCTTCATGACTTCTTCCGCAACCCAAAGGAGTGATATAGGTAGAGCTGGAAATGTCAATGCAATGGATAAAGTAGAAAAGCTCCAGTACATGTTGATGCTAGCTAAAAAGGACGATTCGGGAATACCTTTGACTGCTGAGGAATACGACTTCATGGTTTCAACAAGAATTAATGATAATTCTACATAAATCACTGGAATCTCCGACCCTATGCCTAATCAGCAAGAATCAACATCAAGCAGCGATTCTGACATTCCTCCTACTTATGACAAAGAACCACTCCATGAGACATCAATTTCAAGTAATGAGGTTAATCCGTTTGCTCAACAAAAGCCACATTCTGTGCCTCTCGAACCAACTTATGATACATATATGGACTCGCCAAATTGTAGCAATATTAATTTGGCATCTCCAGATATGAATCCTAACGAAGTTCAAGTTGCACAAAATGACGCTAATGATGAGGAAACCCGTGCTTTATTTGAATCATTACTGAATAATTGTCGTATTGAGATTGAAAAGGTCAATAAGATCAATAGCGATGTTAAGGACGCTAATGAAAAATTGACCGCTGAGCTTGAGAGATACAAGGTGAACGAAAAAGCTTTTGAATTTCACCACAAACGACTGTCAGAACTTGAAAATGGTTACAGTGATTCTGTTTCAAGGGAGAAACATTTGCAAATCAAATACGACACTCTTGATGTTAAATTGAACATGCAAATTAAATCCTTAAAAGCAGAAATTTCTGATCTAACCAACCAACTTTCTAAACAAAAATCAACTTGTTCTGATCTTGAAAAAGAGAAGAAAGAGTTGCAAGCAAAGTTTTCAAAACGAGAAGATGAACTTCTTGATGAAGTACTTGACAAACAGGAAACTATTAAAAAGTTGGAAGAATTGCTTGTAAAAACGGGTCATTCAACTCAAACGATTAATATGTTAATTAACGACAAAAACCCGATTTTATATACAAGAAAGAAAATGGCTCTCGGTTGTGAAAACCCTTGTTATCTCAAGAAAGCTCAGCAAAAACAGAATGTGCTATTTAATGGTAATCTTATAAATGATGTGCATGATCCACCTGCTTGTTATGATTCGCATGAAACGATTGAGCTTACGAAAGAGAGTCGAAACAAAATGAGACAATTGAACAGAGAAATCAAACCAATTGATTATAATGAAGCTAACAAACTTGCTGGTGTTCATCTTGTTAAAAAGGAGTCACCTTTGTTTTTCAAAAAACCAGTGGCTGCCTCAAAATTCAAAGTTGTTTCAAAACACCTTTCTAACATCGAACAAATGTACTCTACCGACACTTCCGCAAGTGAAGCTAGAATACTTTTGGCCGATCTTAAAAGGAGAGTTGAAATGCTTCAAGATGTTGTGGCAACCAAAACAAATGCTAAAATCAACGATTGGTTCAAAAGTTTTGAAACTGAACAGAAAAAGATGTTCGAAACAGAGATTACTCCCATTGTATCTGGCATACATGCAAGAGCAATTCATGTTGAGAACGCAATTATCAAAGAAGTAACTGAATTTGTCAAGGACCACACATCCTTGGTACTTGAAGCCAATGAAAACATTGAAAAAATCAAAGTTTTGGAAAAACAAAATGACGCTCTCTCTGAAGAAGCTCTTTCAACTGATATTATGTCCATTATTTATCAAATATACTCTGTTGAAGATGATGAAAGACTTCGAGCTGAGACTTCCCAAATTGTTTCAAAATATGAAAATGCGTTTGCAAAGCTTGAAAAAGAAAATGTTACATATTTTAAACAACTGGATCGGAAAAAGGAAGAATGCAAGTATGACAAACTGTCGTATGAACGTTCTTACAAAGAAATGCAAAAACAAATTGATCTTTTGAAGTCTCAGCTTGAAAGTCATAAAGGGAAGGGTGAGGAAACTAAGTTTGCAAAACCATCAACTTCGGACAAACCGGTTGCAAAACCAAAAATGTCTATTTCTCAATCTATTCCAAAAGTTGATGTGAAAAATGATTTGACAAAACCAGTCACTCCAACACCCTTACCCAAGTTTAATGCTAAAGGAAAAGGAAAAGCTGTTGTCGAAACATCGAATGTGATAGCACCTGGCCTTAATAGGATTAGTCCCACTACTGTGTCTGCCTCTACATCTCATACACATAGGGCGATAGACAAAAGTGCAAAAGATAATCCAAAAGAGTCTAGGAATGCTACAACAAATTCAAAGGACAACAAGTTGAATCCTAATGTGTGTGCCCCCAGGAATAGCTCACCAAATGTGACCACAAATACTGTTAAAGAATCTGTTGGTTCAAACGACATGGTCCACAATCAATATCTAGAAAAAGCTAGGCAAAAGGCACAGATTCGAAAAGATGGAATCTTAGGAACACGTCTAGGTGATGCATTCTACAACATTACAAAGCAATGCTATAGTAGTAAACCACTGCCTAGGATCATTCAACTAAAGTCTAGGATTGGCTTGCATCTAAGAGAGTTGCATTAAATGAAAAATGCTGTGCACGATAGAATGCAACACTAAGAATCAAATTCCTCTTCAACAACAACATTGGCTAAAATCCAAGGACTACTATAGTACAACCACTGAGACAACAAATAGAACAAACCGTTACAGATAAGAAGAAAAACTAACAAACCTACTAGTGGATCCCACAGATATTTTTCTAAAATAGACTCGCAGCATCTAAAAAACTACTCCTAACTTGCCTCTGGTGATTCCACAAATAAGTTATACCCAAATTGTCGACTATCTAAAAATTCTATCGGGTACTTTGGTTTTTTACATGTGATTCAACTATCTCAGAACCCAGCTCATCAGAGGGTTCTAATTCTGTAAATTCTTCAAAATCATTCTCTCTTTCTTCTATTTTTGATTTTCCATTTCTTTTATAAAAACAAACACAAAATACAAAATTTGAAAAACCAACAAAAGCAAAATACAAAAATAGAAAATTTTCAAAAAAATACAAAAACAATATAAAATATAAAATCAAAAAATATTCTTCTTCGACATGTCTCTCGTATAATTGATATTCTGTACGTACCTAGAAATGCCATTCAACAATGATACGGGCATGTACAGATGCTTGAGCGAGAGTTCATTTAAATGTTTTCAAAACATGTCGTTTCTCAAAATTTCTTCTATATGGCTTCTAATCATATCGGATTAGGACCCGCGCTTAACCCAATGGCTTCGTAACAATTCAGTTTCGGACCCGAGCTTAACCCGATGGCTTCTGAACATATCAGTTCAGGACCCGATCTTCAAAGAAAGGAAAGTGCTTAATCAAAAACTTTTCGAGCACTTATCCTAAAAATCTCAATGGCTTGTAAGTATTTCAGCTTATAACCCGAACTTCAAAAAAAGGAAAGTGTTGTGCAAATCCAATTTCTCTTTTCAAACACTTATCCTAAAAACAAATGAAGATATTTCTCCTATCATATCTTCAAAGATTTTCCAAATCTTTTCTATTTTGAGCACATTTTCCTCAAGATTTTTCAAAAAGATTTTTCTAAATCTTTCATAAAGTGCTCAAGATAACTCCCTCCAAAACAAGATAAATCATGATTTATTTAAGGGGGAGTATAAAAATGAAAAACAAAAATGTTCCTATTTCATGCTAAAATCCGTCGTTCTCTCCAAAAGGTTTCATTTTAATCAGTTGATATCAAAAATATCAATTCATGCTATTTTTGAGGGGGAGAAGACGTGATTAAAATGTGATCAAAAGGTTTAAAGTTCGTGGAATCTCAAAGTATGCTCACTAGACAGACTCAGTTCTAACCCTCGAATTGACGAAATCTAAATGTCCGTTATCGAAAAGACTTGTCCTGGACGGGTAATAATTTCAAGCTGGTTTTCCAGTGATGTAAGCGTGTCTCGCAAAGGACTTGTCTGAGTAGAATGTACCAATTCGAGAGATAATCAATGAATATGACCGGGACGGGTAATAATTTCAAGCTAGTCCATCTAGTGATGTAAACGTGTCTCGCGAAGGTCATGTTCAATGAAAATCGATCATTTCAAATGTGCGAACTCTACCCAACATGTGCAATTCTTTCTTAAATCTCATGAGCACATGTGAAGGGGGAGTATTTCAAAAATGCAAAACTCTCAAAGTGTTATCTAAATGTGCTTTTATTCATAAACACTTTGAGAGATTTTCAAAAGGTTTTATGGCAAATCTAGGATAGTCATGGAGTTATAAGGTGACTAAGGTTAGGAAAAACCGTCCTATGATCCGCCAGAACCGGAGGGATCTACCCAAGGACAATTCCAATAGATTAGAATTAGAAGTCCTTAGGTAAGATTGAAAAAAATGAGTAAATGAGAAAGGAGAAAGAAGGGGTTGAAGAATGAAAAAAAAAAGTTTAATGTAAGGGTGAAAAGAAATAGCCCTCCATGAAAACTTAGGGCAGAAACCGGGTCAATACATCTGCTATCGGTATTCACAAAGGTGATACTGATATTGAAGACAAGACGTCATGGACCCAGTGACGCGCTGCACCACCCCTCCTAGCCACTCAGATATCTCTTAAAAGATATTTGTTTCATTTCTCACGGAGAACACTGCATAATCTATCGGCCTCTCATTCCGAGATGTGTTGATATTGATAAGGTGACACTCTACTCCATGCCTCCGATGACTAAAACCAAAACGCACAATAGAGTCTAGAGCCATGAGATTCATCAAAATATCTCGTTAGGAACACTTCCAAAATGATACACTTGTGTTCGTCAAAAAGGACACAAGTTGAAAGAGTCTTAATGAGATCCAAGGATCTTGCCATCTTATATCATGATGGTTACGTGCTTCAAACGGTCTACAGTCGTGGGGTGATCTCCAGCGACTAACTGAATCGTGGGTGCACTTCGGTGTGTCCGTGTAAGCCCTCTCGGGGGTATCCGGTTCAGAACGGCCTGGGGGAGATTAGAGAAAGTCTACACACTATGCTGTTGACGATCTCGAAGTCCTAACCGGTAAGCGCTGGATGATTATTACTAACAAGTTTTATGCAGCTACCTATAAACATCCATCAACCATCATCAGATACATCAATCATCTTCACCTCAGCATACTCATACTTATGAAGAACATCTCCAACAAAGCTCAAGTGTAAAAGTTCAAGACAAAAGAATCAAGTTAAAGACAGAGTGTAACGTCAAAGTCAAAAGGCTAATCAATATGTCAAGAACAAGTTCATATATCAAATGATGAAAGAAAAGGGGAGATTGTTAGCATAAGTATAAAGTTCAAGATGTATGAGTATGTTGGAGGTCACGACGTCATAATCACATGAAGATGTTGATCGAAGGCAAGAACTACCTCAAAAAAGATACTTTGAAGATCACATAGCATGAAGGAACCAAAAACAAAAACTGCTATACAACGAAACTCAAAGCTCAAAGACATTGAAGACGAAAGACCATCTCACATGGAGCATCATTTGAATGACCATCCCTTAGGGGGAGATTGTTAGGATTTATTTTAAAGTGATGGTCATTTGTCATTGTAATAGTTTAATTAAGTGTGTCGTTGTTTGAGTTAGTTAGTTTAATCAACGGGCTTGGGCTTATGCTTGTTAGTTAAATGTTATGTTCATGTAATCCTTGTATAAGTCCATCTTAAGCCCAAGCCCACCCAAGTCATGAAAACTATAAATAGCTCCCTTCCTCTCACTTGGAAGGGTTGGATGTGTGTGTTATTCTTTCTCTTGTATCTCTTTCTTATCTTTCTCCTTAATCTAATATACACCATTCCCATTTCTTATCTTTTATCTATTATTCTCATATTGTGTTGCGTATGATAAAGGATCAATATTAAGCTTTAACAGTTACTCACAACCCTAAGTGCATCCCTATAAGTATTTATCCATTTTCCTGAAATGGCCCAACCAATTATCCTCTAACGGATAATACATACAGAAAACTCAGTCGAATCGTGAGTGTTACCCCAACTCGTGACTCCAGTCACACCTTGGCGTCCTTATCGTACGTGGGAAACCAATTGATCGACCAACCCCAAACCCTTAATACGTACTTTACGTAAACTGTAAAGGTCACACTATATGCTCGTAAATTAACAGGACCGACCCTAAGGGTGGGCGATGGCCCAGGGCATCAAACCAATTGTTCTTGCATCTTTTTGTAGCTTTCAATACTAATCATTTCCCCATTAAGTATTATGTAAATTATTATTAAATTTATCATTTAGATAGTTTTAAAAATATGCTTTTATAAAAAAAAAAAAGTCTTTATTTAAAAAAAAAAAAAAAAAAAAAAAAAAAAAAATCTTTATTTACATGATTATTTACACTTTTAGTCCTAACCTAATGTTAAACTTTATGCTTTTGCTTATTTCAAAATAAGCATTTACCTCAAACTTCAGACGATTAAAAAATTGTGAAAACTGAAAACGAAATTTTGTACGTATATAATGCAATGATTATACTTGTAAAACTTATAAAATTAACATTTGAATAAAAAGAATGTTATTTAAATCAACATTTTACATAGTTTTTGAAATCAATATTAATCTACTTATGTGTATTTGTTTATGTTATTTTATACTCATATCATGTGCATGTTTTTAATGATAGTGATATTGAGAGATGCCAATAGCATTAGCATGATAACATATATATACCTCATGGTCTTCTATAGCTTACAAAATAATGTGGTATTAGTACTATATGATCTTGTGCATTTATTATTCTTTTCTTTAGTGATATTTATATGTACTTCAAATGTTATTGTCAACCTTCTATCTAAACAATTTTATGTACATATTTAGAGCATAAAATGTCTGAAACAATATGTGAGTAGCAACTTTAGAAAATAAAATATCAAATTAAAATTTTTGGATTTTTGTTTTGATTTACTGGATTTTCGATTCTACATTACGAGTCGACTAATCTCAAGACGACTAACCTTTTGTATAGCCCGAAGTCGGCGTAGGTGAACCTCCATGGTCATAAGAGGATTAATTTTCTCCCTGTTAAATTTGAACCCGTGACCTCCACTTTGGAACATACTTTATGCCCATGACTTAATAAAGAGGTTGTAAAACGTCAAAACATTATGCCATACAAGAAAGAAGGATATTGATAAAATACATACATGAATGATACAAAACGCGATCCCAACTGATGTAGTTCAATATTATGAAACTTCGAGATATCTCAAAAAGAATAAACATTTTTTGAAAAGCAATACAAAACAATAAACTAATTAAAGAGTCTTGTTTATCTATATTTCCTTAAATATAACATAAACAAACTATGTATCACTAAAAATAATCTCACACGTATGAACAAAAATATTTAGCTAACTACTCGTAATAAAAGTTCAACCGACATTCCCAAAAAATCAACTTACTTTTGTCAAGAATATCGAACAGACAACATCGAAGAGAAGAACCGAAAGGACATTGCTAGAGCACATAGGTTTGAAGAATCTTTCCTGGAGGAATGTGAATAAAGAAGAAAGAGATAAACTATGGACTGACATCACTGTACATATATACTATTTTTTAACCCAGTACTACATAATTTTATCTATGCAGTTACATTATGTGCAACTAATTAACAACATTGTGTTAATCTTTGCAGCGATATTTTGATGTTGACATGACATTCAGAAAATTGGTAATGACTCGTCTTGGTAAACTGCTAAGGACTTTCAGAACAAAGCTCAGAGAAGAATACATTTTGCCCCACCTAAATACACCTTCCAAACTGAATGAAGTCCCGGCCAAGTATAGTCGATTTGTGAAATCAGAAGACTGGATCGAGTTTGTAAACCACACGACTACCGATGCATACAAGGTTTTAATTAGTCATCTTTATTTAAGTCTATATGTCATTTCATAATTTTCAGTTTGCAGCATTACCACATGTAAACGCCTTAGGATTTTGTGTTTTTAGAAGATAGCTGATAAAGCTAAAATGTCGCGTTCCAAAAATATTTATCAGCATAAAATGGGACGAGGTGGATATGTTTGTTTGAAAGAGAAAATGGTAAGATCACATGTGTATGCACCTTCATATTTTCGTTTATCTTGTTTTAACTTTACATGTGTATACATTTGATAAAGCTAAAATGTCGCGTTCCAAAAATATTTATCAGCATAAAATAGGACGAGGTGGATATGTTTGTTTGAAAGAGAAAATGGTAAGATTACATGTGTATGCACCTTCATATTTTCGTTTATCTTGTTTTAACTTTACATGTGTATGCATTTGATGTTTATTAGATCGAAAATAAAGAGATTGAAGCAAATGAAGAACCCCCGCGTGGTATAATGTGGTTGAAAGGAAGGGTAAACAACGATGGCGAATTTCTAGATGATGAGATCACATCAGTGGGAGATACACTTGTAAGTTTGACTGCAAATTCTATTATTATGCTTATATACCAGCAGGATTAAATGTGTACTAGCAATAGTAAATTGTGTACCAGCAGTATTATGTGCGTACTAACAACAGTAACTGTGTACTAGCAGTGGTAAACACTAGCCATATTTGTAATTAAAGTTCATGAGCATCACTAACTCCATCTGAGCAGCATTGACACAAATAAGAGCATCAGTTACTCTAACAGCATCAAGAAGACTTTTAATCCCAATATTTCCTATATTTTTTTTTGCAGAAAGAATCTGATGACCAGATCAAGAAATTGTCCAATGAGATTACAGAAACAAAGAGAATACTTACTCAACTGATGGCACAGTTGAGTCAACAAGGGGTGCAGTTAAATTTGTCATCTCAATTGCCAGTAGCCTCAAATGCAAGCCAACAAGGGTCTACAGATTCCCAATCGCAAGGAAATGTGTCTCCAACACAAGGAGTACCAACAGTATGTATTTCAACATGTTTCTTGTTATTATTTTGTTTATATAATGTAACGTGTTTTATATATACATATAGGAACCTGCTAAAACTGTCGGACCTAAGAAAAAACCTAAGTCACGACAAAACGGGCCTCCAGATTCCCAATCGGAACAAAATGTGTCTCCAACACAAGCACTGCCAACAGTATGTATTTCAACATGTTTCTTGTTATTCTTTTGTTTAAATAATTTCTGATATGTACATGCAAAAATTCTTTTTTTAGCCATTTAAGTGCAAACTGTGGCACTTAAAGAAATCAAATATCGTTGCTTTGGGTACATACATGTGTTTTTTCAACGTACATATATATAATTCTTGATATATAATTCAATGTTTGATACAAGTGTCTTTTGTTACTACAGGTTACACCGCCAACTACAATGCAAAAGAAAAGTGACAACAACTGTGGACCAACAGCACCATCGAAGCGCAAAAGTAATGTTTCTATTGAAGCCCTAAAGCAAGCTAGGTCGGCGAAGAGTCAAAAGTCTTTAAATTATGGTACTTGAGAATTTGATTATGTACGACATTACAATTGTATATTGGGTAAAAGTCAAAAATGATAAACAAACTTTCTCATATGTACCAATATGATAAACATGGTCATTTATGTACCAATATGCTAAACCAAGTCGAAATTATGTACAATAATGAGTAATTCTTCATATCTTCATCTCTTACATTTGCATCGTTAGTCCTTTATACTAACGGCCGTTAGTTCAGTTAGCTAAGTCCAATTGCAAAGTGGCAATGTTAGTCCTTTACACTAACGGTCGTTTACAGCGTTAGTCCGAAAAAAAAATTCTAAAATAAAAAATTTCTAAAAAAATTCAAAAAAAAATTATAAAATAATTATATTTGTCGAAAAACTTTTTTTTAGAAAAAAAAATTCGAAAATTTTTTTTAGAAAAAAATTCGGAAAATTTTTTTTTAGAAAAAAAATTCGAAAATTTTTTTTAGAAAAAAAATTCGAAAATTTTTTTTAGAAAAAAAAAATTCGAAAATTTATTTTAGAAAAAAAAATTCGAAAATTTTTTTTAGAAAAAAATTCGAAAATTTTTTTTAGAAAAAAAAATTTAAGAAAAAAAATTTTCGATTTTTTTTTTCTAAAAAAAGTTTTCGACAAAAATTTTATTTTAGAAATTTTTTTTTAGAAAAAAATTTAGAAAATTTTTTTTCTAAAAAAAATTTTCTAAATTTTTTTCATCTAAATAAAATTTTCGAATTTTTTTTCTAAAAAAAATTTTCGAATTTTTATTTTCTAAAAAAAAGTTTTTCGACAAATAAAATTATTTTAGAATTTTTTTTGAATTTTTTTAGAAATTTTTTATTTTAGAATTTTTTTTCGGACTAACGCTATAAACGACCGTTAGTGTAAAGGACTAACATTGCCACTTTGCACTTGGACTTAGGTAACTGAACTAACGGCCGTTAGTATAAAGGACTAACGATGCAAATGTAAGAGATGAAGATATGAAGAATTACTCATTATTGTACATAATTTCGACTTGGTTTAGCATATTGGTACATAAATGACCATGTTTATCATATTGGTACATATGAGAAAGCTTGTTTATCATTTTTGACTTTTACCCTTGTATATTCTGTTCAGGTATATACATTCGAGTTTTATTCAATTTCAAATTTCTTTTTATTTATGATTATGTTTTATATTTATATATATTCATTCCAGCAGCACTAGCATAGTACTAGCAGTAGTTACTCTACTTCAGCAGGACTAACTTAGTACTAGCAGTAGAAACTTTGCTCCAACAGTACTAACTTAGTAATACCAGTAATAACCATGTGACTAAAAGATGCAGTAACGTATTATGGTCACGCTTATCTACATTATTGGTCACTCTTTGTTTAATTCAAATGTGTGACAAAATATTACAAAAGGCCACACAAACATAAAATTCAAGTGGCCATTGGATGATCAATAGTCACACAAAATACAAATTTCTTCACTTAAAACAGCATATGGTCACACTTATTAACACTTTTGGCCACTTTATGCTTAATTGTATGTGACTAAATACCCAAAACAAACATGATTTGTGTGACTAAATATTACAAAAGGCCACACAAACTAAAAATTCATGTGACCATTGGATGATCAATAGTCACAGAAAATACAAATTTCTTCACTTAAAACAGCATATGGTCACACTTATTAACACTTTTGGTCACTTTATGCTTAATTGTATGTGACTAAATACTCAAAACAAACATGCTTTGTGTGACTAAGTATTACAAAAGGCCACACAAACTAAAAATTCATGTGACCATTAGATGATCAATAGTCACACAAAATACACATTTCTTCACTTAAAACAGCATATGATCACACTTATTAACACTTTTGGCCACTTTATGCTTAATTGTATGTGACTAAATACCCAAAACAAACATACTTTGTGTGACTAAATATTACAAAAGGCCACACAAACTAAGAATTCATGTGACCATTGGATGATCAATAGTCACACAAAATACACATTTCTTCACTTAAAACATCATATGGTCACACTTATTAACACTTTTGGCCACTTTAAGCTTAATTGTATGTGACTAAATACCCAAAGCAAACATGCTTTGGGACTAAATATTACAAAAGGCCACACAAACTAAGAATTCATGTGACCATTGGATGATCAATAGTCACACAAAATACACATTTCTTCACTTTAAATAGCATATGGTCACACTTATTAACACTTTTGGCCACTGTTTTTTAAATTGTATGTGACTAACTCGAAAAAAACAACACACGCTGTGTGGCTAAATCATCACAAACGTCACATTTATTATATTTTCATGTGGCCATAGGATGGGAAATAGTCACACATACTGATGAATCCAACAAAACTTGTGCCTAATTAATCACACATATTCAGGTTTTGGTCACTCTTTTTCAATGAAAACGGTAACAAACTAAACAATGTGACCATATGATACCTACGGTGGCGTGGATTTTTGTCACACACACCCAAAAAAAACGTGTGTGACTATATGCATATAGTCACGCATTTTTGGTGTGACGATATCCAGTTTGTGTACCAGTGGATGATCCCATTTTTTTCAATCATTGTCTATCACCATACTATATATATCACCACCATAAGTCCTTAACACACCCAACTCGATCTTTCATCTCACCTTTCACTTTATTTATCTTTCCACCTACAAAAATATATCACTGTGTGTACTTAGTTGGACGAAAAAATTGTGGTGAAAGCTAATAGTGTTATTAGCTGCAAGCATTGTGGGTGTTCAAGCGATAAACTTGGCATAACAAAAGGGTTCATAATTCATTAGGTGGTGAACCATGAATCTAGTTTCGGGAGTGAATAGTAAATAGTGAATAGTAAACTGAAAATGTGAATTGTTACAGTACCTACCCTTTAAAGGGAATTCCGTCCCGGAATTCAGTGTGTGTTATATGTTAATATATTGGTATGTTCGTGTAGCGTAAAATGTCAAGAAGTCACATATTCGTCTGGAGGATGGAAGACACGGAGAGCGAAAGGCTATAAAATGTTTTTATGTAGAAATGGTTATAGTTTAGGTCTCAATTAGACCCGTTTCTCTATAACCATGGCTCTGGTACCAAACTGTAACACCCCCAATTTCGTGATACGCAGCGGAATTCAAACTGGGTGTTACTCGACGGCACAACAGTTATAACAATAGAAAACGAACTCTAATTGAGTCGTTTTGAAAACACATATCATTCGGTTTATATAAATATTAGATTTTACAAAATGAGGTCCCAGTAGTTTCAAAGTTTACAAATTACATTAAATGGGTTTTTGTTATGCCAAGTTTATCATTAAATGGGTTTTTGATCGACCGACACATAGTCGAATTTCGAGATCGAGTCGAACTCAAACTTTGCAACACTCTATCGAATCAGTTTTTTTTTTTTTTTTTTTTTTTTTTTTTTTTTTTTTTTTTTTAACAAAGAGTGTTTAAGACCATTAGTATACCTTAAGTGTTATTATTAACATTCAATTCATTAACTAGCTAGGAAGACCATTAGCAAGAATCACAAACATTATACAATATACGACAATAAAGAATTAAACACAACATTGTAGAACATACAATTATCAAGAATTACTATGAAATACAAAATATTCTACAATGTTAGATGATCCCATTTTTTCCAATCATTGTCTATCACCATACTATATATATCACCACCATAAGTCCATAACACACCCAACTCGATCTTTCATCTCACCTTTCACTTTATTTATCTTTCCACCTACTAAAATATATCACTGTGTGTACTTAGTTGAATGGAAAAATTGTGGTGAAAGCTAATAGTGTTATTAGCTGCAGCATTGTGGGTGTTCTAGCGATAAACTTGGCATAAGAAAAGGGTCCATATTTCATCAGGTGGCGAACCATGAGTCTAGTTTCGGGAGTGAATAGTGAATAGTAAACTGAAAATGTGAATTGTTACAGTACCTACCCTTTAAAGGGAATTCCGTCCTGGAATTCAGTGTGTGTTATATGTTAATATATTGGTATGTTCGTGTAGCGTAAAATGTCTAGAAGTCACATAATCGTCTGGAGGATGGAAGACACGGAGAGCGAAAAGCTATAAAATATTTTTATGTAGAAATGGTTATAGTTTAGGTCTCAATTAGACCCGTTTCTATATAAACCATGGCTCTGGTACCAATCTGTAACACCCCCAATTTCGTGATACGCAGCGTGTAGGGTATTCACAATACAAGAAACACTAGATTGAGGCTTAGTTTGGATCGATTAGACAAAGAACTAGAGAGAGAAAGTGATGGGAACTTCTAGAGAGAGAAACAATGTGTATATTAGCTTGAATGTAATGAGAGTTCCAACCCTTCCCTTGCAAGGGAAGGGGTATTTATACTTACTACATATTATGCCCCTAGCGGGCTGTAGAGTGAGCTGACAGAGGGTAAAGACCCGACCCACTCCACAATACTAATAATAATAACTAAGCTACTAATAATATTACTGATAATCCTATGAGCTATGATGTACTAATAATTACTCGGGTGACCGAGTCTTCAGCTGAATATTCATATTCCTAACAATCTCCCCCTAAGGGAGGTCACCCCAGAAGTAATGTTCTGAATTTCAGCACTTCTTCCTTGGATCTTGACATCATAGCTCGTAGTCATTGAATCTTCAATGTCATAGATTGTTGTGCAAACATCAGTGATCTGAAGATGACTTCTCTTTTGTCTTGGATGAACTTTGAGTAATCTTTGAAAGTATCATCCCACTTGAGTCTCCAAGTCATCTTTTAGTAGTAGGTCTCCATGTGATGAAATATACTTAGAACCGACATGCTCACACTAATCAGGGTCATGATCTTCAGCATCAGAGTTAGCAGAAGCTGTGTTGAAGGTCTTTTGGTTGATCATGACTTCTTTGATGATGATGTGGTAGAGTGAACATGTGGTGATGGATTGGCATCTTTTCTGCAACCAGCTACAACAGCAACCAGCTACAGCATTCCACTGCTACAACCGCCAGAGATTCCTGCATACGACAGTTAAAAATAATTCGACCGGTACTTACAAGTTTGGACTTCGAGATAGTCAACAGCATAGTGTGAAAACTCTCTCTAATCCTTACCATGACCGTTCCTAATCGAAAACCCACAGAGGTATTTTTAAGATTTTACCGTAGTAAATCAACGATTAGGTGAGTCGCTGGAGATCACTCCCCGACTGTAGACCGGTTGAAACCGCCGCGACCACTAAGCGTAATCCACGAGGAATTACCGAAGTGACATGCTTTCAGGGCTGCTTGATGTTGACCCTGGCAGGAATTTCCATTCAATCATTGAGAATTACATTTGTAAATTCTCTCATAAATGTTCTGGCAGATTGCTAAGATCTGTGTAGGACTCATGAGTTTACAACTGGTGTCCTTAATGTTGAACAACCAGTGTAGAAATAATTTGTGTCCCTATGAGATCTTATGATGCATCTCGTGGCTCTAGACTCGATAGTGCGATTTGATTTAGTGAGCGGAGGCTGGAGAGGACTGCCACCTTTTCAATATCATCTAACTCGGAGTGAGAGAGACGATAGAAATGTATTGAACTCCGTGACAATTGAAACAAGAGTCCTTTGAGGGACCTTGAGTGGCTAGGGAGGGTTGTGCAGCGTATCACTGGGTCCATGATACTTTGTCTTCAATGCCAGCAATCAACTAAGTGATTCTGACAGCATATGTATTGACCCGGTTTCTGCCTAAGTTGTAAGGAGGGCTATTTCTTTTCACCCTTTCTCTTTACAATTCTTTTTCATTCTTCAACCCCTTCAGTGCTTACCGAGACTTCATAACTAACACCTTGTTGGGTTTGTTCCAGTGTTAGCTCCATCTCAGTCGGCACTATTCCCTCATTCACTTTTCTCCTTTCTAATCATACCTAAGGACTTCTACACTAACTAGTGGATTGTCCCTGGGTAGATCCCTCCGGCTCTGGCGGGATCGTGGGAACTTGTACCTAACCTTACCATCCTTATAACTCCATTATATGAAATACAATGGTCGGTCTTTGGTGTTCTTCCACAATTGCCAAACCAAATCTTTGAAAAATCTCTCAAAGTGTTCATGATTTCGAAACACATTTTTGCAAACACTTGAGAGTTTTATATTTTTCAAATGCTCCCCCTCAACATGTGCTCGAGTGATAGTTTTATAAATTTGCACATGTTAGGTAGAGCTCGCACTTTTTGAATTGATCCACTTTCAGTGAACATGACCGATTCGAGACACGCTTACATCACTAGTTAGACTAGCTTGAAATTATTACCCGGCCTGGTCAAGTCCACAGAAAGTTTCTCGAAATGGTACACTCTACTCAGATACATCTTTTTCGAGACACGCTTACATCACTGGTTAGACCAGCTTGAAATTATTACCCGGCCAAGACGTATCCTTTCGATTGATGGCAATTCAAGTTTCGTCAATTCATTGGTGAAGTCTGAGCCTTGCTCACGTGAGATGCCAAATCCTTTGTTTTGTTAAAACCATTTGCTCCCCCTCAATATGTGCATCGATATAAGAAAGATTTTCGCACATATGGAAGAGCTTGCTTTTATGCCCAAAACATTTTGCTCCCCCTCAATATGTGCCTTGATATACAAAATGGTTTAGCACATACGGGAGAGCTTACATTATCTTCCAAATCATCACATTTTATCAGAATTTCCTATTTAAATCACATTCTCTCCCCCGATCAAAAATTTCAAACCATTTGAGATTTGTGATCCCAAGTGATTTAAATAAGTTTAGAAAATTTGGGAGAAAATGTGGTCAGGTTTAAATGTATTCTGATTTTGAAGCATACTATGCTTCCCTTGAAACAACGAGAGAGTGTCACTGCTGATGTTGCACAAATTTGGCAAGGTGTCAGAAATTTGAACAAATATGCTCCCCCTCAATTAATGACCCGTTTTCCATTAAAGGAGCTGTAGTCTTTCAATTGAGCGACGGGAATTTGTGAAAATTTAATTCAATTTACCACCTTGTGAAACATCAAGACTCTCTTGAAGAATCAAACAAAATAAAGAGTCTGATGTAAAGAAGACTTCTCTTCTTATACACGAAATGACGCACTGAAACGTACATCAAGTCGGTGAAACATGGATATGAAGTAATCCATGCCCAGGTGAACGTCACCCAGTTGGAGGAACAGCCGTCCTTTTGGCGACGTGCTTTCCCCAGAGTGTATCGCGGGTTGCAGTATGAATTAACTGCAAGCCATTTAGACATGTTTTAACAATTAGTATAACTTCTGCTCGAGCTTCATTTAAAGACCCGTGCCATTATTGAATGACATTTCTAAGTCCGTAAATGTTATCGATAAACAGAAGACATGCCTAGGTGAAACTATTTTTGGTATTTTCTATTTTTTAATTTTTATGGTTTTTCTTGGTTTTAATATTTTTCTATATACAATTTTCTGGTTCTATAATTTTCTATTTACAGTATGTTGTAAGATATGTACAAGAAAATGTTACTCAGCTTAAGACGATGATGACATGAATACCAAAATGAGGATACGTTCAGCATGTGGTAGAAATCTGTAGTCAACATCTCCTAAACTTTCACCACCAAAGCTTTCAAGGCTCCAAAATAATCATCTGAGCTTGAGCCTTCTCAATGTGAAGCTTTGATAGCTTCCCCCCAAACCGACAATCTTCCTTTTGAGCAGTTTCAAAGCTCTCTTTCAAGCTTACGAAAGGTATGTGTACAACGAAAACCGTATCAAACCCCATTAAGTATTGCTGCTCCTTTTAAGAATTACCATCGAGATTCTCCGATCGGGGGACCATCACATAAATTAGCAACGAATCATCTCACACTTAAATTAACCTTCTCACATTTCTTCCCGCTGAAGTCTGAAATAATGCATGCCAAGAGTATCCAGAGACCACTTCCCCCAAGTAGTTGAAGTGATGCAATCAGTCTCGATATATGAAGCCCAAAAACCCGAAGTACACACTCAATCCCATTAATGAAGTCGACAAAGCATCATCAAGATCAATTAAGACCCGAAAATCCCCTTATCTCCTTTCAGGACATTGCAGATGAGAACTGTTACACCAAATTCAGCTAAGTCCCGAGTGTAGGTAATTTATCCCGTATGTAGTCGACATGATAACACCAAGACAGTACCATAACAGCTACTGAGTACTGGATGTACACATTTCCTTCAGTAGGATACCGACTAACCATAGGAACCATCATACAATTGTGTACCTCTTTTATCATCAGAAACTGACATTCTCTTCCCACACGTAGTTGGAATGATACACCAGAAGGAACGAGTTAGAACACTGATATTCTCTGCGGTTATGACATTTGTCTTCCCGGAATATTCTTCAATTGAGAAGATGTATTAAGCTCATCATGTGTACTCGTTGTGCATTCATATGTATGTCTCCTTCCCCCTTGCTGGTTTTGATACCTCAGAATCAGCAACACAATTTACGCACATATTCTTGGGATCTTGTGAGAAGAACAAAATTGGGCTCAAGTAGATCAAGTGAGAATTAACCGCTGCCAAAACCGTCTCTGACTATCTTTATCAACCCTTAAGTAGGCTATTTGAAGTGATAACTGATGGAGCAAACCCGATATGCCAAACTTGAACCTGAAGATAGAATTCCCCATTCTTGTGACTTACGCTTGCACTAATGTTGGAAGAACGGTGTAGAGAATTAGTGCTCCAAGCAAATCTCTAAGTACTCAATACCCAACCAAGGTATGAGACATTAACACCTCTTACGATTATCCACAACGTCATCGGCGTGTGACACTGAGTACTACAACGTAACTCCTTTAAGTGATAGTTACCCCGACTGCTGGTAACTAGATAACCTAAGTCTTCAACTTAAATCTTACGCACGAGCAAGTTATCATTGAATGTCATGCATCCAACCATCCCCGACTCCAAGATAGAATAAGATCACTCCATAGTCACAATTAGATGCCTAGCACAAGTGAGTGAACAAACAATCAAGTGTACATCGAACCACTTGTTCACACTTCTCCCCCTCAAAGATTGCATACAAGGATGCCATCTTTGATTGAACAAGTGCATGTGAGGTTGATCCACTGTTCACACTTCTCCCCCTCAAAGATTGCATACGAGGATGTCATCTTCGATTGACCAAGTGCATATGAGGTTGAATCACTTGTTCACACTTCTCCCCCTCAAAGATTGCATGCGAGGATGCCATTTTTGATTGAGTGAATAAACGCCCAATCTGATGGAAGTAGATCCACTTGATGTCTTCGAGAGCGGGCATGGAGCAAGTATGAAGCTTATTGATGAGACAAGTCAGAAACAAAGAATATTCGTATGACCATTTCTCAAATCTCAATCACCATGTAGTTTATTCACCTTTCTCCCCCTCAAAAATTGCATATGACGGCCAACTGCCATTTTTGATAGACCGGGTGAATAAGAATACCATCGGCGGTAAGTAGATCCACTTGATGACTGAATGAGCATGAGAAGAACATGAAGCTTGATGAGAATGGTCATAAATAAGAAGATTCCTCTTCTTCCGAAGATAAAGCGCACTCAAGCGTACACCTTTCTTTTCTTTGATGAACTGGGCCTGAAGAGATGTCAGCAGACGCCATTATGAAAACATTGAGACCCGAGGCTTGAACTGCAGTGTTCAAACGTCATAGTTGATGAAGACCGAGGCCTGAACTGAGGTATTCAGACGTCATTATGATGAAGAGCGAGGCCTGCACTGACTTGTACAGACGTCATTATCGTTGATGTTCATCAAGCTTGAATTGTTTGAACCCCTACATCATGAGATATCACTCTTTTCGGCACCCAAACCCTGAGTCTTTCCTTAATAGGAGGGAACGATGTACCTGCACTTAAGTAAAGACTTCCTGCATTGACATTAAGAGTTTGTTTGCATTTATATGGGTTAGTGATATCAGCAGTTGAGCCATTTGGGGTTGCACTGTCAACCTTGGTTTCGCACTTAGTGAACATCTTTCGAATAGGTATCCATCTAAGACCAACAATCTTAAAAGTTCTACCCGTCGGTATCCACCTAAGGCAAAATCTAGGAGTGTGTGGTTTCTCACGTACAGTGGAGGACTTGTTTAGAGAAGACCTTTGACCTACAGTGATCTGCCTACCAGGTTTTTGAGTATGACTCTTTGGTTCTACGGGCTTGTTGTTGTTTCTAGTCTTAGAGGATTGAACCTTAGCACGAGCATTCACTTCCTTCAGGAATTTTTGTTATACAAACATCATGGGTTGCATTAAAAACACATTTCTGACAAGTCAAGCAAACAAAGTGTTTGGAATCAGAAAAAGATCTAGGGTTCTTAGAGTGATCGGCTACGGGAATTGCCTTAATTGGCACGCAACTACTCTTAGAAACAGGCAAATTCCTAGTCTTTTCATGTGTGTTTTTCTTAGCGTCCACTAGGTTTTGATTTTGAACAATGTCTTTAAGTCTAACATGTTCCTGTGGTGTCACAAGTGACACACGCGTTGAACTAATCCTAGAAGAACTAGATGCACTCATGTGATGTGGTTTTGCAACAGCATATTCCTTTTCACTAGGTCTAGACTGTGAAGTGACTGGTTTTGACAAAACTTTTTCCGCATCAACTTGAGAGGCAAACCGTGTTTTTGAAACATTTAACCGTTCAGATCTAAACGCTGTCAGTTGTCTAACAACTGATTGGTTCCTAAGTGGTGGTTTCCCCAAGATTGATGGTTTTGCAAACTTGGGTTTCACACCATTTCCATTCAATTTTCTCAATTCGTTTTTCAATGATGCAATCGCAAAACCCTTTTCCTGATGTTGAGCCTTGAATTCATCATTTTTGGCAATCAAAGAGGTAATTTGCTCTACATTCTTAGTTTTCGATTCTTTGATTGTATCACTCAGTTCTTTGCAATGAATTTTCAAAGACTCATTTTCCTTAAACAATTCAGTCACTTTATGATCTAATTCTGCATTATTTGTTGCAATAATATCATTGTCATGTTTAGTCTTAACTTCATTACATATGTCACGCATCTCAGCCAATCTGTTTTTCAGGTTTTTGATCGTTAAGTTTTTGGCTTCTAGCTGAGCTTTCAAATCATTTATCATAAAAAATTCACTGAATTCAGGAAATTCCCGGTTTCTACATGGTAGTTTATTTTGAAGACTTTCTTTCTTTTGTTGCATTGAGATTTCAAGATCAATACAATGTTTTTCAAGCTGTAAAAGTCTTTTTGAAAGTTCATTATAAACTTCTTTTTCAACCATATCATTTGATTTGAAAAACTCAGCCGTAGGCAAAGAACTCGACGTATTATCATGTACATGTTCAGCATCCTGATCAATTTCTCCCCCCTTATGACTCATATTTGTTGAATCAGAGGTAGTATTGCTATCAGTCTTTTCCAATAGATATGTGTCATAAATAAGTTTAAGATGATCAGTATGTTGTTGTTCATTAGAAAGAGCATTATCTAGATAAGACAGATGTACCACAGCAGATTGTGCTTGGTGATTTTCAGGTACGTAGGCTGCATTCTCACATATTGTGAAATCACCTCCTGTGCTGTCACCATCATCAAACTTGTCTGATCTTGTTCCATTCCCCATTTGTTTAGCCCTTTCATCAATAAACCCATTAACATTACTCATCAATTGTAGTAATGTAACTCTGAACACGTCAACCTCGAATCCAGTGTAATTAGCAAAACACCCTTTTGTCATCTGACTGTCATAGTCATAGTCCTCAGTGTATTGCGAGTCAATGAACACCTGGAGTTGGTTATTGATCACACTGAAAGCTGCTCCGGATCTTGCTTCAGAGAATTCTTCTTTGTCAAGTTGTTGTTCAAGTTGATCTAAATATAGAGTCATTTCGACTGTGAAATCATGAACATCTTGACCAAAGAGTGCTGTGAAAGCCCGTGTGTAACCCATCACGTATTCAGATTTATCAAACAGAACCTTGAGATGTGAATGAAGTAGACGAAAACATTCGATGCGACTTTCCTTTGCATTAAACAGCATAAGTGACTGATGAAGCTCTTTCTCTTGTGATTTCGGGCACGAAGATTCCACATTAGTATTATCAGAATCACACACGTACATTTGTTGTCCAGAATTGGAAATCATTTGGTTATCATATGTGTCGTACAACTTGAGTACCTCAGATATTAAGGAATCTGAAGTAGTAGACATGATGTAACCGTGCACGGGATTTTACAATTCTATGATTTAAACCGAGAAATAGATTCTTTCGCGGGATTTTACAAAAATCAAGAATGAACCGTGGAATGATGCTTGATATGTGTTATGATGAAGGTCTGGTAGACTTGTTGATCTGATTGGTATGGTTGTTGCAAGTTATTATGGCAAAATTTTGGTCTGAAAAACTTAGAAACTCAATAACTTCATTCTGGAGCGATTTCAGGCTTCTAAAGTTGGGTTGAATGAATAAATTGATTCAACGTGTCCTTCTCCTCGGTCTCACGGTCGTTTTGACAGGTGTTTCGCTGAAAACGGAGTTACGGTTCAAAAGTTATGGCCGTTTGAAGTTTTGACGTAAAAATAGCACCTCTGTGGATACAAACCGCCTAGACAAACCGCGTAGACACAAACCGAGTTCACGCTGCAGAGACAAACCGCGTAGACACAAACCGAGTTCACGCTGGAGAGACAAACCGCGTTGATACAAACCGAGTACACGCTGCAGAGACAAACCGCGTAGACACAAACCGAGTTCACGCTGCAGAGACAAACCGCGTAGACACAAACCGAGTTCACGCTGCAGAGACAAACCGAGTAGACACAAACCGAGTAGACTCCTCAGAGACAAACCGAGTACACGCTGGAGGGACAAATCGAGTAGGCACAAACCGAGTACACGCAGCAGGGACAAACCGAGTAGACACAAACTCCCAAGCACGTCGCTTTCACTGCCTTTTGTCTTTTTGCCTAAACAAGTAATAAGACAAACCGTATCTACGAAGTGACACAAACCGAGTCCAAGAACATGTCCCAAGGACACAAACCGCTGCGAAGAACACAACAATAAACACCCACGAATTACCCCAAAATCACCACACCGTTCTTAGATCTGTGAATCCAAACACCAAATACCACTCTAATACTATTCTTAAGCTAGAAAGTACAAGGTATAACAACTTCTAATCACTAAACAAAGCACAAAATGGAATTTATGCTACTTATCAAATCGAACCAAAACACCTCAAAAACTACACAAATCCGTGAATACCAACTCTCATGGACCTAACCATGGCTCTTGATACCAATTGTAGGGTATTCACAATACAAGAAACACTAGATTGAGGCTTAGTTTGGATCGATTAGACAAAGAACTAGAGAGAGAAAGTGATGGAACTTCTAGAGAGAGAAACAATGTGTATATTAGCTTGAATGTAATGAGAGTTCCAACCCTTCCCTTGCAAGGGAAGGGGTATTTATACTTACTACATATTATGCCCCTAGCGGGCTGTAGAGTGAGCTGACAGAGGGTAAAGACCCGACCCACTCCACAATACTAATAATAATAACTAAGCTACTAATAATATTACTGATAATCCTATGAGCTATGATGTACTAATAATTACTCGGGGTGACCGAGTCTTCAGCTGAATATTCATATTCCTAACACAGCGGAATTCAAACTGGGTGTTACTCGACGGCACAACAGTTATAACAATAGAAAACGAACTCTAATAATGTCGTTTTGAAAACATATATCTTTCGGTTTATATAAATATTAGAGTTTACAAAATGAGGTCCCAGTAGTTTCAAGGTTTACAAATTACATTAAATGTGTTTTTGTTATGCCAAGTTTATCATTAAATGGGTTTTTGATCCACCGACACATAGTCGAATTTCGAGATCGAGTTTTAGTATCGATTCGAACTCAAACTTTGCAAGACTCTATCGACTCGATTTTTTTTTTTTTTTTTCAATAAACAAAGCATGTTTAAGACCATTAGTATACCTCAATTGTTATTATTAACATTCAATTCATTAACTAGCTAGGAAGACAATTAGCAAGAATCACAAACATTATACAATATACGACAATAAAGAATTTAACACAACATTGTAGAACATACAATTATCAAGAATTACTATGAAATACAACTTATTCTACAATGTTAGATGATCCCATTTTTTCAAATAATTGTCTATCACCAGACAATATATATCACCACCATAAGTCTATAACACACACAACTCGATCTTTCATCTCACCTTTCACTTTATTTATCTTTTCACCTACTAAAATATATCACTGTGTGTGCTTAGTTGGACGGAAAAATTGTGGTGAAACTAATGGTGTTATTAGCATCAAGCAATGTGGGTTTTCTATCGATAAACTTGGAATAACAAAAGGGTCCATATTTCATTAGGTGGCGAACCATGAGTCAAGTTTCGGGAGTCAATAGTGAATAGTAAAAATGAATAGTAACCTAAAAATGCGAATTGTTACAGTACCAACCCTTTAAAGGGAATTCCGGGTCAGTGTGTGTTATATGTTAATATATTGGTATGTTCATGTAGCATAAAATGTCTAAAAGTCACATAATCGTCTGGAGGATGGAAGGCACGGAGAGCGAAAGGCTATAAAATGTTTTTATGTAGAAATGGTTATAGTTTAGGTCTCAATGAGACCCGTTTCTCTATAACCAATGCTCTGGTACCAATGTGTAACACCCCTAATTTCGTGATACGCATCGAAATTCAAACTGGGTGTTACCCGACGGCATATCAGTTATAACAATAGAAAACGAACTCTAATGGAGTCATTTTGAAAACATATATCATTCGGTTTATATAAATATTAGAGTTTACAAAATGAGGTCTCAGTAGTTTCAAGGTTTATAAATTACATTAAATGGGGTTTTGTTATGCCAAGTTTATCATTAAATGGGTTTTTGATCCACCGACACATTGTCGAATTTCGGGATTGAGTTTTAGTATCGAGTCGAACTCGAACTTTGCACGACTCTATCGACACATTTTTTTTTTTTTTTTTTTTTTTAAACAAAGCGTGTTTAAGACCATTAGTATACCTTAAGTGTTATTATTAACCTTCAATTCATTAACTAGCTAGGAAGACCATTAGCAAAAATCACAAACATTATACAATATACGACAATAAAGAATTAAACACAACATTGTAGAACATACAATTATCAAGAATTACTATGAAATACAAATTATTCTACAATGTTAGATGATCCCATTTTTTCTAATCATTGTCGATCACCATACTATATATATCACCACTATAAGTCCATAACACACCCAACTCGATCTTTCATCTCACATTTCACTTTATTTATCTTTCCACCTACTAATATATATCACTGTGTGTATTTAGATGGACGGAAAAATTGTGGTGAAAGCTAATGGTGTTATTAGCTGCAAGCATTGTGGGTGTTCTAACGATAAACTTGGTATAACAAAAGGGTCCATATTTCATCAGGTGGCGAACCATGAGTCTAGTTTCGGGAGTGAATTGTGAATAGTTAATAGTAAACTTGATGAAGCGAAAAGTGTACCGCTTTTAGGGGGTCATTTAAGCCCTAAATCGTATTTATTTGATCAAATATTGCCCTAAATCGTTCCTTTTGTCATTTTAGGTACTTTTGAGAAGAAATCTGAAAAAGGAAGCATTTTGGACGTTTTTGGAGCATAAAAGTGAAGAAAACGACAAAGTCTTAAAATTATGCTGGAAGTTACCTTTGACGGCGTCAGGATTATCCCCAGACGGCGTCATGGCTTGGCAAAAGTGGTGGATGTGAAATTTACTCATGATAAGCCAGAGAAATTTGCATGGGAATTCTGACGGCGTCACCCTTTAATATGATCAAGGTCGTCACGGTATAAGTTAAAGCGGGACGACGTCACGCCTAATTCTGACGGCGTCAAGCCTTGATAAGCCAGAACGGATTTTGGAGAGCTAAAGAGGGACGGCGTCAAGAAGGCCATCCGGGAACCCTAAAAGCGGCGAGGTGACGGCGTCACACTCCATAACGTGACGCCGTCAGATCTGAAAGTCTATATATAGTTTTGCAATTTTTTGTCATTAGTGTGGAACTTATTGTGGAACTTTGTGTTTAAGAACCCTAAGACGATTTTAGCAGCTTTTTCAAGGCTTTTTGCCTTGAGATCTTCAATGTTACATTGAAGATAAGTTATCAATTAATCATTCAATATGTCTATGTGTTGTTTGATTCTATCTTGTTCTTGTCTTTTGTTTAACATGCTAGGCTAGATTTATCTTGTGTTTGCTTAGATCTAATGAAACCTAGCTATTGATTATTGGTTATTAGTGTGTTATTAGTTGTATTGGATGATTGTTCATCTATGTTAGGCTTAAGAAAACTGGCTAACTTCCTATTCGGTAACTTGCTCGAACGTCTTAAGAAGCATGAACCAATGCGTACTAAGGTTTTTATGGTTGTATTTAATGCACAAGCGAATTCTAGTGATCCCATGTTAGGAGCTTCCTAGCCGGCTCGACATAGGAGTGAAGTAGGAGCTTGTAGAGTTGGGGAAGTACGTACGCCACCCCACGATTGGTATTAAGGAATACACCCGTCATCCACGCAATTAATACACACTAATCAACCGGTAAAAGATAGTTAGGGAGTAAGGAAATCTAAGTAAACACATCCCTCTCCACATAAGTTTTACCACCTTTTCATTTTCAGTTATTTTATTTTATTTGCATTTGTAGTCATTTGGGTTAGTTGACTAGCAACTAATTTCGCCCACTCCTTCAAAACCTGAGATTTTACTTGCTTTCATAAAATATAAAAACATAAAAAGAATCTTCTCTCACCCCTAGACCTATTAGAGTAGTTTTTCAATCCTAACGACACTATTCCCAGTGGAGAACGATCAATCCCCCGTACTTACCACTACACTATACTACATCGGTCAGGTACACTGCCTGGTGGGGTTGTAAGCCTCTTGAGATCCCTCGAGAGGTAAAACCTGTTGTAAGGTTGCAAAACCACGCATCAAAAGTAAACTGAAAACGCGAATTGTTATAGTTCCTACCCTTTAAAGGGAATTCCGTCCCGGAATTCAGTGTGTATTATATGTTAATATATTGGTATGTTCGTGTAGCATAAAATGTCTAGAAGTCACATAATCGTCTCGAGGATGGAAAACACGAAGAGCGAAAGGCTATAAAATGTTTTTATGTAGAAATGGTTATAGTTTATGTCTCAATTAGACCCGTTTCTCTATAACCATGGATCAGGTACCAATCTGTAACACCCCCAATTTCGTGATACGCAGCGGAATTCAAACTGGATGTTACTCGACGGCACAACAGTTATAACAATAGAAAACGAACTCTAATGGAGTCTTTTTGAAAACATATATCATTCGGATTATATATAAATATTAGAGTTTACAAAATGAGGTCCCAGTATTTCAAGGTTTACAAATTTCATTAAATTGGTTTTTGTTATTCCAAGTTTATCATTAAATTGGTTTTTGATCAATCGACACATAGTCGAATTTCGAGATCGAGTTTTAGTATCGAGTAGAACTCAAACTTTGCAAGACTCTATCGACTCAATTTTTTTTAACAAAGCGTTTTTAAGACCATTAGTATACCTTAAGTGTTATTATTAACATTCAATTCATTAACTAACTAGGAAGACCATTAGCAAGAATCACAAACATTATACAATATACGACAATAAAGAATTCAACACAACATTGTAGAACTAACAATTATCAGGAATCACTATAAAATACAAAATATTCTACAATGTTAGATGATCCCATTTTTTTCAATCATTGTCTATCACCATACTATATATATCACCACCATAAGTCCATAACACACACAACTCGATCTTTCATCTCATCTTTCACTTTATTTATCTTTCCACCTACTAAAATATATCACTGTGTGTACTTAGTTGGAAGGAAAAATTGTGGTGAAAGCTAATGGTGTTATTAACTGCATGCATTGTGGGTGTTCTAGCGATAAACTTGGCATAATAAAAGGGTCCATACTTCATCAGGTGGCGAACCATGAGTCTAGTTTCGGGAGTGAATAGTGAATAGTGAATAGTAAACTGAAAATGCGAATTGTTACAGTACCTACCCTTTAAAGGGAATTCCGTCCCGGAATTCAGTGTGTGTTATATCTTAATATGTTGGTATGTTCGTGTAGCATAAAATGTCTAGAAGTCACATAATCGTCTGGAGGATGGAAGGCACGGAGAGCGAAAGGCGATAAAATAATTTTATGTAGAAATGGTTATAGTTTAGGGCTCAATTACACCCGTTTCTCTATAACCATGGCTCTGGTACCAATCTGTAACACCCCTAATTTCGTGATATGCTAAGGAATTCAAACTGGGTGTTACTCGACGGCACAACAGTTATAACAATAGAAAACGAACTCTAATGGAGTCGTTTTTAAAACATATATCATTCGGTTTATATAAATATCACAAAATGAGGTCTCAGTAGTTTCAAGGTTTACAAATTACATTAAATGGGTTTTTGTTATGCCAAGTTTATAATTATATGGGTTTTTGATCGACCGACCCATAGTCGAATTTCGAGATCGAGTTTTAGTATCGAGTCGAACTCGTACTTTGCAAGACTCTATCGACTTTTTTTTTTTTTTTTTTTTTTTTTTTTTTTTTTTTTATTTTTAACAAAGCGTGTTTAAGACTATTAGTATACCTTAAGTGTTATTATTAACATTCAATTCATTAACTAGCTACGAAGACCATTAGCAAGAATCACAAACATTATATAATATACGACAATAAAGAATTAAACACAACATTGTAGAACATACAATTATCAAGAATTACTATGAAATACAAATTATTCTACAATGTTAGATGATCCCATTTTTTCCAATCATTGTCGATCACCATACTATATATATCACCACCATAAGTCCATAACACACCCAACTCGATCTTTCATCTCACCTTTCACTTTATTTATCTTTCCACCTACTAATATATATCACTGTGTGTATTTAGATGGACGGAAAAATTGTGGTGAAAGCTAATGGTGTTATTATCTGCAAGCATTGTGGGTGTTCTAACGATAAACTTGGTATAACAAAAGGGTCCATATTTCATCAGGTGGCGAACCATGAGTCTAGTTTCGGGAGTGAATAGTGAATAGTTAATAGTAAACTGAAAACGCGAATTGTTATAGTTCCTACCCTTTAAAGGGAATTCCGTCCCGGAATTCAGTGTGTGTTATATGTTAATATATTGGTATGTTCGTGTTGCATAAAATGTCTAGAAGTCACATAATCGTCTCGAGGATGGAAAACACGGAGAGCGAAAGGCTATAAAATGTTTTTATGTAGAAATGGTTATAGTTTATGTCTCAATTAGACCCGTTTCTCTATAACCATGGATCAGGTACCAATCTGTAACACCCCCAATTTCGTGATACGCAGCGGAATTCAAACTGGGTGTTACTCGACGGCACAACAGTTATAACAATAGAAAACGAACTCTAATGGAGTCTTTTTGAAAACATATATAATTCGGATTATATAAATATTAGAGTTTACAAAATGAGGTCCCAGTAGTTTTAAAGTTTACAAATTTCATTAAACTGGTTTTTGTTATGCCAAGTTTATCATTAAATTGGTTTTTGATCAACCGACACATAGTCGAATTTCGAGATCGAGATTTAGTATCGAGTAGAACTCAAACTTTGCAAGACTCTATCGACTCAATTTTTTTTAACAAAGCGTTTTTAAGACCATTAGTATACCTTAAGTGTTATTATTAAATTCAATTCCTTAACTAGCTAGGAAGACCATTAGCAAGAATCACAAACATTATACAATATACGACAATAAAGAATTAAACACAACATTGTAGAACATACAATTATCAGGAATCACTATGAAATACAAAATATTCTACAATGTTAGATGATCCCATTTTTTTCAATCATTGTCTATCACCATACTATATATATCACCACCATAAGTCCATAACACACAACTCGATCTTTCATCTCATCTTTCACTTTATTTATCTTTCCACCTACTAAAATATATCACTGTGTGTACTTAGTTGGAAGAAAAAATTGTGGTGAAAGCTAATGGTGTTATTAACTGCAAGCATTGTGGGTGTTCTAGCGATAAACTTGGCATAACAAAAGGGTCCATATTTCATCAGGTGGCGAACCATGAGTCTAGTTTCGGGAGTGAATAGTGAATAGTAAACTGAAAATGCGAATTGTTACAGTACCTACCCTTTAAAGGGAATTCCGTCCCGGAATTCAGTGTGTGTTATATCTTAATATGTTGGTATGTTCGTGTAGCATAAAATGTCTAGAAGTCACATAATCGTCTGGAGGATGGAAGGCACGGAGAGCGAAAGGCGATAAAATGTTTTTTTTGTAGAAATGGTTATAGTTTAGGTCTCAATTAGACCCGTTTCTCTATAACCATGGCTCTGGTACCAATCTGTAACACCCCTAATTTCGTGATACGCTGCGGAATTCAAACTGGGTGTTACTCGACGGCACAACAGTTATAACAATAGAAAACGAACTCTAATGGAGTCGTTTTTAAAACATATATCATTCGGTTTATATAAATATCACAAAATGAGGTCCCAGTAGTTTCAAAGTTTACAAATTACATTAAATGGGTTTTTATTATGCCAAGTTTATCATTATATGGGTTTTTGATCGACCGACCCATAGTCGAATTTCGAGATCGAGTTTTAGTATCGAGTCGAACTCGTACTTTGCAAGACTCTATCGACACGGTTTTTTTTTTTTTTTTTTTTTTTTTTTTTTTTTTTTTTTAACAAATCGTGTTTAAGACTATTAGTATACCTTAAGTGTTATTAATAACATTCAATTCATTAACTAGCTACGAAGACCATTAGCAAGTATCACAAACATTATATAATATACGACAATAAAGAATTAAACACAACATTGTAGAACATACAATTATCCAGAATTACTATGAAATACAAATTATTCTACAATGTTAGATGATCCCATTTTTTCCAATCATTGTCGATCACCATACTATATATATCATCACCATAAGTCCATAACACACCCAACTCGATCTTTCATCTCACCTTTCACTTTATTTATCTTTCCACCTACTAAAATATATCACTGTGTGTACTTAGTTGGACGGAAAAATTGTGGTGAAAGCTAATGGTGTTATTAGCTGCATCCATTGTGGGTGTTCTAGCGATAAACTTGGCATAACAAAAGGGTCCATATTTCATTAGGTGGCGAACCATGAGTCTAGTTTCGGGAGTGAATAGTGAATAGTAAATAGTAAAAATGAATTGTAACCAGAAAATGCGAATTGTTACAGTACCTATCCTTTAAAGGGAATTCCGTCTCGGAATTCAGTATGTGTTATATGTTAATATATTGGTATGTTCGTGTAGCATAAAATGTCTAAAAGTCACATAATCGTCTGGAGGATGGAAGGCACGGTGAGCGAAAGGCTATAAAATGTTTTTATGTAGAAATGGTTATAGTTTAGGTCTCAATTAGACGTGTTTCTCTATAACCATGACTTTGGTACCAATCTGCAACACCCCCAATTTCGTGAAACGTTGCGGAATACAAACAGGGTGTTACTCGATGGCAAAACAGTTATAACAATAGTAAACGAACTTTAATGGAGTCATTTTGAAAACATGTACCATTCGGTTTGTATAAATATTAGAGTTTACAAAATGAGGTCCCAGTAGTTTCAAGGTTTAGAAATTAAAATAAATAGGTTTTTGTTATGCCAAGTTTATCATTATATGGGTTTTTGGTCGATCGACCCATATTAGAATTTCGAGATCGAGTTTTAGTATCGAGTCGAACTCAAACTTTGCAAGACTCTAAAGACTAGTTGTTTTTTATTTTTTTTTATTTTTATTTTTTATTTTTTTTAACAAAAAAGCGTGTTTAAGACCATTAGTATACCTTAAGGGTTATTATTAACATTAAATTCATTAACTAGCTAGAAAGACCATTAGCAAGAATCACAAACATTATACAATGTACGACAATAAAGAATTAAACACAACATTGTAGAAAATACAATTGTCAAGAATTACTATGAAATACAAAATATTCTACAATGTTAGATGATCCCATTTTTTCCAATCATTGTCTATCATCATACTACATATATCACCACCATAAGTTCATAACACACACAACTCGATCTTTCATCTCACCTTTCACTTTATTTATCTTTCTACCAACTAAAATATATCACTGTGTGTACTTAGTTGGACCGAAAAATTGTGGTGAAAGCTAATGGTGTTATTAGCTGCAAGCATTGTGGGTGTTCTAGCTATAAACTTGGCATCACAAAAGGGTCCATATTTCATCAGGTGGCGAACTATGAGTCTAGTTTCGGGAGTGAATAGTGAATAGTAAAAATGAATAGTAACCTGAAAATGTGAATTGTTACAGTACCTACCCTTTAAAGGGAATTCCGTCCCGGAATTCAGTGTGCGTTGTATGTTAATATATTGGTATGTTCGTGCAGCATAAAATGTCTAAAAGTCACATAATCTTCTGGAGGATGGAAGGCACGTAGAGTGAAAGGCTATTAAATATTTTTATGTAGAAATGGTTTTTTGGGTTTCAATTAGACCCGTTTCTCTATAACAATGGCTCTGGTACCAATCTGTACCACCCCCAATTTCGTGATACACAGCGGAATTCAAACTGGGTGTTACTCGACGGCACAACAGTTATAACAATAGAAAACGAACTCTAATGGAGTCGTTTTTAAAACATATATCATTCGGTTTATATAAATATCAGAGTTTACAAAATGAGGTCCCAGTAGTTTTAAGGTTTACAAATTACATTAAATGGGTTTTTTAATGATAATAAAATTTATATCCTTCTTGAGTTTCCGGGCTCCTCCGTGCCAGCCTCGTTAATCTTGAACGTGAGATAAACATACTAAAGTGTCAACACAAAGGTTGGTGAGTTCATGGAGTTTATAGAAATAATGTGAAAACCTTGATAAGTAAATTGTGGTAATAACAAGGATATGTAAATGATAAATGTAGTTCATAAAACTTTCGAGTGTATGACTATTGTACTAAATACAATATCACATACAGGTAGTGTTTCCGTTGTACTAAATTCCTGACCTCAAAACCTCAAGTTTCTATTTCTGAATGGTTCACAATTGTACCAAGTCTGTTGGTTTGTTATTATAACAATTCTATTAGATCGAGATTACACCAAGTCCATTAGATCACATAGTTTGTACCAAGTACATGAAATCATCCCATTTATCCCGGTAGGGGGCTACCAATCGTTCTGTGTCTCGGTTACATTCTTATACACCCAAAGCGTTGAACATTGTTTGTTATCTCGAACATTGTTTGTTATTGTACTATCATTATGAAAACCAAAATGTATATCTCGTACTAATAGAAATTGTAATAATTGTTGCAATCATAGCCTAGTAGGTAATATGTTGTTTATACCAAGTGTTCTCCAATGTTTGGGTGCACGAAAACATCATAAACTAGTGCTATAGGAGGGTTGTATGTTTTTGGTGTTTTGTAGTGAATTATTGTGTTATGAGAAAAAGTCTGAATGTGACAACACTTACCCTCACGGCACCAACAAAACGGCTCCAAGATACATAGTGGTCTTAATTAGTAATACTTCATTTCCTTCTCACTTTCCATGCCAAATAGCGGTCAGCATCCTATTAAATACATTATTCATTAGTTGGTTTCAAAACTTTCACTTAAAGAAAATACTATGCCATGTGTTAGCCTTGTAGCTTTAGTTATATTTAGAAAAAATAATTAATAGGTGAGAAAAAAAATGTAATTAAACAAGTTTTCTTAAATCTTTTATACAATAAAAGAAACCCCCAAGTGGGGACTTTTTCATTTTGAATAAAAAGAAGAGTAAATTGCAAAAATCGTCCTTGTGGTTTGGTAAAATTGCACGTTTGGTCCCTGTAATTCATTAAGTGCAAAAATGGTACGGATTTAGCACTGTTTCATTTACTTTCGGTCCTTCAACATTGAACCACAAGGACGAAACGTGCAATTTGGCCAAACCACAAGGACGATTTTTGCAATGATGAAGGACCAAAAGTGAATGAAACAGTGCCAAATCCAGACCATTTTTGCACTTAATGAATTACAGGGACCAAACGAGCAATTTGACCAAACCACAAGGACGATTTTTGCAATTTACTCTAAAAAGAATGTCTCCTTATCAAGTACTCCCTCCGTCCCAAAATTGTTGTCCCATATTGACTTTTTCGGTTTTACTTTCTCAACTTTGCCAGTAGCCTCAAATGCAAGCCAACAAGGGTCTACAGATTCCCAATCGCAAGGAAATGTGTCTCCAACACAAGGAGTACCAACAGTATGTATTTCAACATGTTTCTTGTTATTATTTTGTTTATATAATGTAACGTGTTTTATATATACATATAGGAACCTGCTAAAACTGTCGGACCAAAGAAAAAGCCTAAGTCACGACAAAATGGGCCTCCAGATTCCCAATCGGAACAAAATGTGTCTCCAACACAAGCACTGCCAACAGTATGTATTTCAACATGTTTCTTGTTATTCTTTTGTTTAAATAATTTCTGATATGTACATGCAAAAATTCTTTTTTTAGCCATTTAAGTGCAAACTGTGGCACTTAAAGAAATCAAATATCGTTGCTTTGGGTACATACATGTGTTTTTTTCAACGTACATATATATAATTCTTGATATATAATTCAATGTTTGATACAAGCGTCTTTTGTTACTACAGGTTACACCGCCAACTACAATGCAAAAGAAAAGTGACAACAACTGTGGACCAACAGCACCATCGAAGCGCAAAAGTAATGTTTCTATTTGTAACACCCCCAAATTACCGCAGCGGAACAGTAGATGTCAAGGGGGTATTACTTCATAATACAGATCAAGGTATAGAAAACGACCTCTAAATGAAACGTTTTGAAAAGTTATCATTCGAATTATTAAAATCAGAGTTATGACAATAAGTTTCCAAGGTAAAGATTACATAAAAGTTTTCAAAGTGTATCGAATGATAAAGATAGATATGAGTCTTCAAGTATGCAAATGACTCTAGAATCCATGCATCCACTATCGCCTTATAACCTGAGATAAACATGCTAAAAAGTGTCAACCAACGGTTGGTGAGTTCATAGAGTTTAGTCTGAAAATAAAGTATTTGAATAAAGATTTCACGGCAAGGGCATTGTAAGTCATTTAAAAATACAGCATTTGAGTATAGATTTTTCCAGCAAAGGCATTGTAAATCCACTCAGTTCCAAGCCCCGCCCATTCAAGACTTGTAACCTGTGTGTTTACAACCCACTGCTCATAGATTTAGATTTCAGGATTATATTCACCCATGGTCGCGTCATTTTGGACCCATAGGCGGGGAACCACCATCCCAAATAGTACGTGTCACCCAACGTCTCGAATCTTGGACAAGGGTGGGGGTGTTGTCCCATACTAGTACTATTAATACCTCTCCTTTGACTTTGAATTCGAATCCACAAGAATAGATTTACACATAACAGTGTACAGTATAATAAGTCTACACATAGGATATAAATAGTATAAAAGAGTAAAGTATCACATAGATTTGCATCACAAAGCTAAACATGTATTTGATAAACAAGTAATGTATTTCTACAAGTAAGTAATTAGAGTTTGAGCATGTATCTCCCCCAAAAGTAGTTCAAAAGTATAAAAATAGGGGCTATGAAACTCACCTTGCGTAACTGGAAATGAGAAATATGAAATCGAATAAGTTACAGGAACGACTCCAACACGCAACCTGGATTAATGGTAAAGTCTAAGTTGCGATAAATTCGGTTCAATACTAATAGTGAATGTGAATCGGAAAATGATTCGATGATGAATGAGTTTGATATGCTTAAAGTTCAAAAACAAGAGTTTTCAATTATTTGAGTTGTTGTAATTTATGTGAAGTTTCATAAGTTTATTTGATTCTCGATAATGTACATAAAAATGTAGTTGTGAAAATACTTTTACGTATTGACTTTTGGAATAAGTATGGGAATATATACAATATATTCACATAAGAGTTGGCTCAAACTTTGGCTTAAGTACGATCGAAATTGGAATAAATACAAGTCGAATTGTATTTAATAGATTCATTTGATTTCGAGGTGTGAAAATATATATACAATATATATTTATCGAAGTCGTGGTTAAATAATATATTAGGACAAATGTATTATTTATAGTTTACGCCGATGCGGTCTCCAAGTAAAATATGTGTTAAACATATTTATTTAGACAAACGTGGTAAAAATGTATAAGTTATTATTTTTATAAATTTTAATGAGTAAAATGTGAACTTGGTCCAAGCCGAGGGACTAAAATGGTAAAGATATTATAAGTATTTAAGAAAGGTGCTAGTTGTTCAAAGTTGAGGGATTGTTGTTGTAAAAATCACAAAATATCAAAAATAAGAAAAATTGGCAAAACTGCCATTGCCAATGTTCGAACTCAGGTGTTCCATGCCAACAAACACTCCCTTACCAATTGATCTATGGGTACTTTTATGGTATGTTCTATTCTTTAATTGTATTTATTGTCTGTTAGTTATATTTCCCTTTTGAATGAAAAACTCAGTGTATACACTGGTCGTGTATTATGTATTGCGTATGAATTTGATTTGTTTGTGTTTCAAATCAGTTTTTGCCATCTTTTTCAATAAGCATTTCAAATGAGTAAAAGGCAACTAGAGTCACCAAATAAACACCAAAGTAAGTCTCGACTTATTTTGGAGTTTCGCGACTCAAAACTCCAAACGAGACCGCATCTTTAAAACGGGTTATAGACAAGTTTTGTGAGCTCGTTTTTAAGTCGATAAGTTATGAAAATAGTTTTACTTATGCCGAACTTATTAATAAGTACTTGGTTTACGGGTTGGGCTTAGAAGTCCATGTCGCCACTGTTAATGGTTTTTCCAAATGGTTTTTGCGTCCAACTTTGACAGTTTTTAAGGGTCGAATCATGAGTATTTTTATAAGATGTTTATACGAAAAACGTAGCTAGTAGTAGGGTCTTTTGGGTCGTATAAAGATAAAACGTGGTCATTGAGTTAGATCATGAGATATTAAGTCGTTTTCTAGCCTACCTGGACTGTTTTACACGTATAAAACACTTAGAATATATTTAGTCTTTTTCAGTTTAAGTTCTTATGCGTGAGCTGAATGTGTTTATACGTTCGGTTAGTGCATGCAATGCAATATCATCGTGTGAGTAGTGTGAAGTGTTTCTTCTATGGTTTCCATGATAAGAGCTCGTTACTTTTTATAGAGGAATGAATGAAAATAAACATGTGACAGTTTTACGTTCGAATAACACGTTATATAATGCATGATGAGTTCGTGTACGTGAGTAAGGAAAACAAAGGAGTTATTAGATACTTACTACACCTCTTAAAGGTGGTGAATAATTAATGTGGGTCGAATGATCACAAGAGGAAACAGTTTACTCGATAGGAACCAAGTATACGTTTGTACGTATACCTTTCTTAGCTCGTTTGCTTCCTAACTTGGGACAGAACACTTCCTGGTTTCTAAGGTATATTTTAAGGTGAAAGAGAGTGAGATGTGGGTGGTGTAGAGTAGGATAGAATGTGATAAGCATAGGATATCTTATAGGATAGATACCACACGTTTTTTTTTACTTGAAGACTTTCAATTCTATTATTGATTGTTATTGTGGATGACCTGTAGTGATGGTACATAAGTAACATGTTTATGACCTTGTGGGCTCCTAGAAGAGATATTAGGGGATAAGAAATCTTATCTCTTGTTCTTGAACTTCATATGTATCGATTGGTATTTTTAAAATGGTGCAAAGGTGAGTTTTGTGAGACACGAACACATGCTGCAGTCCTAACCATCTTTTGAACATCTTAATGTGCTAATATGATCGTTAGAAAGTCGTAGGAAAAAGCGCGGGTCAAAAACGTTAAGTTGTGAGGTTTTTTATATATATCGAGTTGTGTTAAATGGGACAAACACTTTGGCCCTTAATCTCTGTCTAAAACTCCACATTTGTTTCTGAAAATTTGCACTCTAGTAGTCTAGTGGGTGGTAAATGAGAGTGTGTAAAAATATTGGTATGTCGTGTGTAGGATTTGAGAGAACGAACGGCATTTTGGAGGGGGTTTATGATCGGTTGATACCTAAAATCACAAAAATAGAATCTGGTCTTAGGTGGCGGGCTTGGAATAGCGTGTGATGGGCTGGAAAATCTGGTACGTTTGGTTTGTAGATAATTAGTGAGAAAAGAAAATGTGATTGGTTATGTATTTATTAGTATTAATAATAGTTAGGGAAATATAAAATTAGTGAAATGTTGTAAGTATACTAATAATATTAGTTATTCAATAGGTGTGTATGTAATACATGTTTGTGTCTTAGAGCAAAATATAATGATGTGTTTGTTTCTTATATACATAATAAAGTGCAATATGTCTTGATAAATATGACTATGTGGTTAATTTGTAATAATTTGGTATATGATGTAATCATCATAACGTATGTTGGAAAGATGTAATATGACTAAATATTAATGTTAGATGTTGTGGTGACGTGGCTTTGCGAGAATAATATGACAAGAAAAAGTTTAAATATCCCCATGAAAATAGTGATTAAAAATAACGACAGAGATCATTAAATAATTAAAAGTCGTAGATTATAGTAAATTTTTGCAGTTTGCTACACTACCCACTCCTTATTTGAAGCCCTAAAGCAAGCTAGGCCGGCGAAGAGTCAAAAGTCTTTAAATTATGGTACTTGAGAATTTGACTATGTACGACATTACAATTGTATATTGGGTAAAAGTCAAAAATGATAAACAAACTTTCTCATATGTACCAATATGATAAACATGGTCATTTATGTACCAATATGCTAAACCAAGTCGAAATTATGTACAATAATGAGTAATTCTTCATATCTTCATCTCTTACATTTGCATCGTTAGTCCTTTATACTAACGGCCGTTAGTTCAGTTAGCTAAGTCCAATTGCAAAGTGGCAATGTTAGTCCTTTACACTAACGGTCGTTTACAGCGTTAGTCTGAAAAAAAAAATTCTAAAATAAAAAATTTCTAAAAAAATTCAAAAAAAAATTATAAAATAATTTTATTTGTCGAAAAACTTTTTTTAGAAAAAAAAATTCGAAAATTTTTTTTAGAAAAAAAATTCGGAAAATTTTTTTTAGAAAAAAAAATTCGAAAATTTTTTTTAGAAAAAAAAATTCGAAAATATTTTTTAGAAAAAAAATTTCGAAAATTTTTTTTAGAAAAAAAAAGTCGAAAAATTTTTTTAGGAAAAAAAGTCGAAAATTAATTTTTGAAAAAAAAAATTCGAAAATTTCTTTTAGAAAAAAAAATTCGAAAATTTTTTTTAGAAAAAAAAATTTAGAAATTTTTTTTCTAAAAAAGTTTTCGATTTTTTTTTCTAAAAAAAGTTTTCGACAAAAAAAATTTTTTAGAATTTTTTTTTAGAAAAAAATTTAGAAATTTTTTTTTCTAAAAAAAATTTTCAAATTTTTTTATCTAAAAAAAATTTTCGAATTTTTATTTTCTAAAAAAAAGTTTTTCGACAAATAAAATTATTTTAGAATTTTTTTTGAATTTTTTTAGATATTTTTTTTTTAGAATTTTTTTTCGGACTAACGCTGTAAACGACCGTTAGTGTAAAGGACTAACATTGCCACTTCGCAATTGGACTTAGCTAAATGAACTAACGGCCGTTAGTATAAAGAACTAACGATGCAAATGTAAGAGATGAAGATATGAAGAATTACTTCACTTAAAACAACATATGGTCACACTTATTAACACTTTTGGCCCCTTTATGCTTAATTGTATGTGACTAAATACCCAAAACAAACATGCTTTGTGTGACTAAGTATTACAAAAGGCCACACAAACTAAAAATTCATGTGACCATTAGATGATCAATAGTCACACAAAATACACATTTCTTCACTTAAAACAGCATATGATCACACTTATTGACACTTTTGGCTACTTTATGCTTAATTGTATGTGACTAAATACCCAAAACAAACATACTTTGTGTGACTAAATATTACAAAAGGCCACACAAACTAAGAATTCATGTGACCATTGGATGATCAATAGTCACACAAAATACACATTTCTTCACTTAAAACATCATATGGTCACACTTATTAACACTTTTGGCCACTTTAAGCTTAATTGTATGTGACTAAATACCCAAAGCAAACATGCTTTGTGACTAAATATTACAAAAGGCCACACAAACTAAGAATTCATGTGACCATTGGATGATCAATAGTCACACAAAATACACATTTCTTCACTTTAAAATAGCATATGGTCACACTTATTAACACTTTTGGCCACTGTTTTTTAAATTGTATGTGACTAACTCGAAAAAAACAACACACGTTGTGTGGCTAAATCATCACAAACGTCACATTTATTATATTTTCATGTGGCCATAGGATGGGAAATAGTCACACATACTGATGAATCCAACAAAACTTGTGCCTAATTAGTCACACATATTCAGGTTTTGGTCACTCTTTTTCAATGAAAATGGCAACAAACTAAACAATGTGACCATATGATACCTACGGTGGCGTGACTTTTTGTCACACACACCCAAAAAAACGTGTGTGACTATATGCATATAGTCACGCATCTTTGGTGTGACGATATCCAGTTTGTGTACCAGTGGATGATCCCATTTTTTCCAATCATTGTCTATCACCATACTATATATATCACCACCATAAGTCCTTAACACACCCAACTCGATCTTTCATCTCACCTTTCACTTTATTTATCTTTCCACCTACAAAAATATATCACTGTGTGTACTTAGTTGGACGGAAAAATTGTGGTGAAAGCTAATAGTGTTATTAGCTGCAAGCATTGTGGGTGTTCAAGCGATAAACTTGGCATAACAAAAGGGTAAATAATTCATTAGGTGGTGAACCATGAATCTAGTTTCGGGAGTGAATAGTAAATAGTGAATAGTAAACTGAAAATGTGAATTGTTACAGTACCTACCCTTTAAAGGGAATTCCGTCCCGGAATTCAGTGTGTGTTATATGTTAATATATTGGTATGTTCGTGTAGCGTAAAATGTCTAGAAGTCACATATTCGTCTGGAGGATGGAAGACACGGAGAGCCAAAGGCTATAAAAGGTTTTTATGTAGAAATGGTTATAGTTTAGGTCTCAATTAGACCCGTTTCTCTATAACCATGGCTCTGGTACCAAACTGTAACACCCCCAATTTCGTGATACGCAGCGGAATTCAAACTGGGTGTTACTCGACGGCACAACAGTTATAACAATAGAAAACGAACTCTAATTGAGTCGTTTTGAAAACACATATCATTCGGTTTATATAAATATTAGATTTTACAAAATGGGTCCCAGTAGTTTCAAAGTTTACAAATTACATTAAATGTGTTTTTGTTATGCCAAGTTTATCATTAAATGGGTTTTTGATCGACCGTCACATAGTTGAATTTCGAGATCGAGTCGAACTCAAACTTTGCAACACTCTAACGAATCAATTTTTTTTTTTTTTTTTTTTTTTTTTTTTTTTTTTTAACAAAGCGTGTTTAAGACCATTAGTATACCTTAAGTGTTATTATTAACATTCAATTCATTAACTAGCTAGGAAGACCATTAGCAAGAATCATAAACATTATACAATATACGATAATAAAGAATTAAACACAACATTGTAGAACATACAATTATCAAGAATTACTATGAAATACAAAATATTCTACAATGTTAGATGATCCCATTTTTTCCAATCATTATCGATCACCATACTATATATATCACCACCATAAGTCCATAACACACCCAACTCGATCTTTCATCTCACCTTTCACTTTATTTATCTTTCCACCTACTAAAATATATCACTGTGTGTACTTAGTTGGATAGAAAAATTGTGGTGAAAGCTAATAGTGTTATTAGCTGCAGCATTGTGGGTGTTCTAGCGATAAACTTGGCATAAGAAAAGGGTCCATATTTCATCTGGTGGCGAACCATGAGTCTAGTTTCGGGAGTGAATAGTGAATAGTAAATAGTAAACTGAAAATGTGAATTGTTACAGTACCTACCCTTTAAAGGGAATTCCGTCCCGGAATTCAGTGTGTGTTATATGTTAATATATTGGTATGTTCGTGTAGCGAAAAATGTCTAGAAGTCACATAATTGTCTGGAGGATGGAAGACACGGAGAGCGAAAAGCTATAAAATATTTTTATGTAGAAATGGTTATAGTTTAGGTCTCAATTACACCCGTTTCTATTTAAACCATGGCTCTGGTACCAATCTGTAACACCCCCAATTTCGTGATACGCAGCGGAATTCAAACTGGGTGTTACTCGACGGCACAACAGTTATAACAATAGAAAACGAACTCTAATAATGTCGTTTTGAAAACATATATCTTTCGGTTTATATAAATATTAGAGTTTACAAAATGAGGTCCCAGTAGTTTCAAGGTTTACAAATTACATTAAATGTGTTTTTGTTATGCCAAGTTTATCATTAAATGGGTTTTTGATCCACCGACACATAGTCGAATTTCGAGATCGAGTTTTAGTATCGATTCGAACTCAAACATTGCAAGACTCTATCGACTCGATTTTTTTTTTTTTAATAAACAAAGCATGTTTAAGACCATTAGTATACCTTAATTGTTATTATTAACATTCAATTCATTAACTAGCTAGGAAGACAATTAGCAAGAATCACAAGCATTATACAATATACGACAATAAAGAATTTAACACAACATTGTAGAACATACAATTATCAAGAATTACTATGAAATACAAAATATTCTACAATGTTAGATGATCCCATTTTTTCAAATAATTGTCTATCACCAGACAATATATATCACCACCATAAGTCCATAACACACACAACTCGATCTTTCATCTCACCTTTCACTTTATTTATCTTTTCACCTTCTAAAATATATCACTGTGTGTGCTTAGTTGGACGGAAAAATTGTGGTGAAACTAATGGTGTTATTAGCATCAAGCAATGTGGGTTTTCTATCGATAAACTTGGAATAACAAAAGGGTCCATATTTCATCAGGTGGCGAACCATGAGTCTAGTTTCGGGAGTGAATAGTGAATAGTAAAAATGAATAGTAACCTAAAAATGCGAATTGTTACACTACCAACCCTTTAAAGGGAATTCCGGGTCAGTGTGTGTTATATGTTAATATATTGGTATGTTCATGTAGCATAAAATGTCTAAAAGTCACATAATCGTCTGGAGGATGGAAGGCACGGAGAGCGAAAGGCTATAAAATGTTTTTATGTAGAAATGGTTATAGTTTAGGTCTCAATGAGACCCGTTTCTCTATAACCATTGCTCTGGTACCAATGTGTAACACCCCCAATTTCGTGATACGCATCGAAATTCAAACTGGGTGTTACCCGACGGCATAACAGTTATAACAATAGAAAACGAACTCTAATGGAGTCATTTTGAAAACATATATCATTCGGTTTATATAAATATTAGAGTTTACAAAATGAGGTCCCAGTAGTTTCAAGGTTTATAAATTACATTAAATGGGGTTTTGTTATGCCAAATTTATCATTAAATGGGTTTTTGATCGACCGTCACATAGTTGAATTTCGAGATCGAGTCGAACTCAAACTTTGCAACACTCTAACGAATCAGTTTTTTTTTTTTTTTCTTTTTTTTTTTTTTTTTTTTTTTTTTTTATTTTTTAACAAAGCGTGTTTAAGACCATTAGTATACCTTAAGTGTTATTATTAACATTCAATTCATTAACTAGCTAGGAAGACCATTAGCAAGAATCATAAACATTACACAATATACGATAATAAAGAATTAAACACAACATTGTAGAACATACAATTATCAAGAATTACTATGAAATACAAAATATTCTACAATGTTAGATGATCCCATTTTTTCCAATCATTATCTATCACCATACTATATATATCACCACCATAAGTCCATAACACACACAACTCGATCTTTCATCTCACCTTTCACTTTATTTATCTTTCCACCTACTAAAATATATCACTGTGTGTACTTAGTTGTATAGAAAAATTGTGGTGAAAGCTAATAGTGTTATTAGCTGCAAGCATTGTGGGTGTTCTAGCGATAAACTTGGCATAACAAAAGGGTCCATATTTCATCAGGTGGCGAACCATGAGTCTAGTTTCGGGAGTGAATAGTGAATAGTGAATAGTAAACTGAAAATGTGAATTGTTACAGTACCTACCCTTTAAAGGGAATTCCGTCCTGGAATTCAGTGTGTGTTATATGTTAATATATTGGTATGTTCGTGTAGTGTAAAATGTCTAGAAGTCACATAATCGTCTGGAGGATGGAAGACACGGAGAGCGAAAAGCTATAAAATGTTTTTATGTAGAAATGGTTATAGTTTAGGTCTCAATTAGACCCGTTTCTATATAAACCATGGCTCTGGTACCAATCTGTAACACCCCCAATTTCGTGATACGCAGCGGAATTCAAACTGGGTGTTACTCGACGGCACAACAGTTATAACAATAGAAAACGAACTCTAATAGTGTCGTTTTGAAAACATATATCATTCGGTTTATATAAATATTAGAGTTTACAAAATGAGGTCCCAGTAGTTTCAAGGTTTACAAATTACATTAAATGTGTTTTTGTTATGCCAAGTTTATCATTAAATGGGTTTTTGATCCACCGACACATAGTCGAATTTCGAGATCGAGTTTTAGTATCGATTCGAACTCAAACTTTGCAAGACTCTATGGACTCGATTTTTTTTTTTTTTAATAAACAAAGCATTATTAAGACCATTAGTATACCTTAATTGTTATTATTAACATTCAATTCATTAACTAGCTAGGAAGACAATTAGCAAGAATCACAAGCATTATACAATATACGACAATAAAGAATCTAACACAACATTGTAGAACATACAATTATCAAGAATTACTATGAAATACAAAATATTCTACAATGTTAGATGATCCTATTTTTTCAAATAATTGTCTATCTCTAGACAATATATATCACCACCATAAGTCCATAACACACACAACTCGATCTTTCATCTCACCTTTCACTTTATTTATCTTTTCACCTACTAAAATATATCACTGTGTGTGCTTAGTTGGACGGAAAAATTGTGGTGAAACTAATGGTGTTATTAGCATCAAGCAATGTGGGTTTTCTATCGATAAACTTGGAATAACAAAAGGGTCCATATTTCATTAGGTGGCGAACCATGAGTCTAGTTTCGGGAGTCAATAGTGAATAGTAACCTAAAAATGCGAATTGTTACAGTACCAACCCTTTAAAGGGAATTTCGTCCCGGGTCAGTGTGTGTTATATGTTAATATATTGGTATGTTCATGTAGCATAAAATGTATAAAAGTCACATAATCGTCTGGAGGATGGAAGGCACGGAGAGCGAAAGGCTATAAAATGTTTTTATGTAGAAATGGTTATAGTTTAGGTCTCAATGAGACCCGTTTCTCTATAACAATTGCTCTGGTACCAATGTGTAACACCCCCAATTTCGTGATATGCATCGAAATTCAAACTGGGTGTTACCCGACGGCATAACAGTTATAACAATATAAAACGAACTCTAATGGAGTCATTTTGAAAACATATATCATTCGGTTTATATACATATTAGAGTTTACAAAATGAGGTCCCAGTAGTTTCAAGGTTTATAAATTACATTAAATGGGTTTTTGTTATCCCAAGTTTATCATTAAATGGGTTTTTGATCCACCGACACATTGTCGAATTTCGGGATTGAGTTTTAGTATCGAGTCGAACTCGAACTTTGCACGACTCTATCGACACATTTTTTTATTTAAACAAAGCGTGTTTAAGACCATTAGTATACCTTAAGTGTTATTATTAACATTCAATTCATTAACTAGCTAGGAAGACCATTAGCAAGAATCACAAACATTATACAATATACGACAATAAAGAATTAAACACAACATTGTAGAACATACAATTATCAAGAATTACTATGAAATACAAATTATTCCACAATGTTAGATGATCCCATTTTTTCCAATCATTGTCGATCACCATACTATATATATCACCACTATAAGTCCATAACACTCCCAACTCGATCTTTCAACTCACATTTCACTTTATTTATCTTTCCACCTACTAATATATATCACTGTATGTATTTAGATGGACGGAAAAATTGTGGTGAAAGCTAATGGTGTTATTAGCTGCAAGCATTGTGGGTGTTCTAACGATAAACTTGGTATAACAAAAGGGTCCATATTTCATCAGGTGGCGAACCATGAGTCTAGTTTCGGGAGTGAATTGTGAATTGTTAATAGTAAACTGAAAACGCGAATTGTTATCGTTCCTACCCTTTAAAGGGAATTCCGTCCCGGAATTCAGTGTGTATTATATGTTACTATATTGGTATGTTCATGTAGCATAAAATGTCTAGAAGTCACATAATCGTCTCGAGGATGGAAAACACGGAGAGCGAAAGGCTATAAAATGTTTTTATGTAGAAATGGTTATAGTTTATGTCTCAATTAGACCCGTTTCTCTATAACCATGGATCAGGTACCAATCTGTAACACCCCCAATTTCGTGATACGCAGCGGAATTCAAACTGGATGTTACTCGACGGCACAACAGTTATAACAATAGAAAACGAACTCTAATGGAGTCTTTTTGAAAACATATATCATTCGGATTATATAAATATTAGAGTTTACAAAATGAGGTCCCAGTAGTTTCAAGGTTTACAAATTTCATTAAATTGGTTTTTGTTATTCCAAGTTTATCATTAAATTGGTTTTTGATCAATCGACACATAGTCGAATTTCGAGATCGAGTTTTAGTATCGAGTAGAACTCTAACTTTGCAAGACTTTATCGACTCAATTTTTTTTAACAAAGCGTTTTTAAGACCATTAGTATACCTTAAGTGTTATTATTAACATTCAATTCATTAACTAACTAGGAAGACCATTAGCAAGAATCACAAACATTATACAATATACGACAATAAAGAATTCAACACAACATTGTAGAACTAACAATTATCAGGAATCACTATAAAATACAAAATATTCTACAATGTTAGATGATCACATTTTTTTCAATCATTGTCTATCACCATACTATATATATCACCACCATAAGTCCATAACACACACAACTCGATCTTTCATCTCATCTTTCACTTTATTTATCTTTCCACCTACTAAAATATATCACTGTGTGTACTTAGTTGGAAGGAAAAATTGTGGTGAAAGCTAATGGTGTTATTAACTGCATGCATTGTGGGTGTTCTAGCGATAAACTTGGCATAAAAAAAGGGTCCATACTTCATCAGGTGGCGAACCATGAGTCTAGTTTCGGGAGTGAATAGTGAATAGTAAACTGAAAATGCGAATTGTTACAGTACCTACCCTTTAAAGGGAATTCCGTCCCGGAATTCAGTGTGTGTTATATCTTAATATGTTGGTATGTTCGTGTAGCATAAAATGTCTAGAAGTCACATAATCGTCTGGAGGATGGAAGGCACGGAGAGCGAAAGGCGATAAAATAATTTTATGTAGAAATGGTTATAGTTTAGGTCTCAATTAGACCCGTTTCTCTATAACCATGGCTCTGGTACCAATCTGTAACACCCCTAATTTCGTGATATGCTAAGGAATTTAAACTGGGTGTTACTCGACGGCACAATAGTTATAACAATAGAAAACGAACTCTAATGGAGTTTAAAACATATATCATTCGGTTTATATAAATATCACAAAATGAGGTCTCAGTAGTTTCAAGGTTTATAAATTACATTAAATGGGTTTTTGTTATGCAAAGTTTATCATTATATGGGTTTTTGATCGACCGACCCATAGTCGAATTTCGAGATCGAGTTTTAGTATCGAGTCGAACTCGTACTTTGCAAGACTCTATAGACTTTTTTTTTTTTTTTTTTAACAAAGCGTGTTTAAGACTATTAGTATACCTTAAGTGTTATTATTAACATTCAATTCATTAACTAGCTACGAAGACCATTAGCAAGAATCACAAACATTATACAATATACGACAATAAAGAATTAAACACAACATTGTAGAACATACAATTATCAAGAATTACTATGAAATACAAATTATTCTACAATGTTAGATGATCCCATTTTTTCCAATCATTATCGATCACCATACTATATATATCACCACCATAAGTCCATAACACACCCAACTCGATCTTTCATCTCACCTTTCACTTTATTTATCTTTCCACCTACTAATATATATCACTGTGTGTATTTAGATGGACGGAAAAATTGTGGTGAAAGCTAATGGTGTTATTAGCTGCAAGCATTGTGGGTGTTCTAACGATAAACTTGGTATAACAAAAGGGTCCATATTTCATCAGGTGGCGAACCATGAGTCTAGTTTCGGGAGTGAATAGTGAATAGTTAATAGTAAACTGAAAAACGCGAATTGGTATAGTTCCTACCTTTTAAAGGGAATTCCGTCCCGGAATTCAGTGTGTGTTATATGTTAATATATTGGTATGTTCGTGTAGCATAAAATGTCTAGAAGTCACATAATCGTCTCGAGGATGGAAAACACGGAGAGCGAAAGGCTATAAAATGTTTTTATGTAGAAATGGTTATAGTTTATGTCTCAATTAGACCCGTTTCTCTATAACCATGGATCAGGTACCAATCTGTAACACCCCCAATTTCGTGATACGCAGCGGAATTCAAACTGGGTGTTACTCGACGGCACAACAGTTATAACAATAGAAAACGAACTATAATGGAGTCTTTTTGAAAACATATATAATTCGGATTATATAAATATTAGAGTTTACAAAATGAGGTCACAGTAGTTTTAAAGTTTACAAACTTCATTAAACTGGTTTTTGTTATGCCAAGTTTATTGTTAATTTGGTTTTTGATCAACCGACACATAGTCGAATTTCGAGATCGAGTTTTAGTATCGAGTAGAACTCAAACTTTGCAAGACTCTATCGACTCAATTTTTTTTAACAAAGCGTTTTTAAGACCATTAGTATACCTTAAGTGTTATTATTAACATTCAATTCCTTAACTAGCTAGGAAGACCATTAGCAAGAATCACAAACATTATACAATATACGACAATAAAGAATTAAACACAACATTGTAGAACATACAATTATCAGGAATCACTATGAAATACAAAATATTCTACAATGTTAGATGATCCCATTTTTTCCAATCATTGTCTATCACCATACTATATATATCACCACCATAAGTCCATAATACACACAACTCGATCTTTCATCTCATCTTTCACTTTATTTATCTTTCCACCTACTAAAATATATCACTGTGCGTACTTAGTTGGAAGAAAAAATTGTGGTGAAATCTAATGGTGTTATTAACTGCAAGCATTGTGGGTGTTCTAGCGATAAACTTGGTATAACAAAAGGGTCCATATTTCATCAGGTGGCGAACCATGAGTCTAGGTGGCGAACCATGAGTCTAAAAAAAAATTTCAAATTTTTTTATCTAAAAAAAATTTCGAATTTTTATTTTCTAAAAAAAAGTTTTTCGACAAATAAAATTATTTTAGAATTTTTTTTAGATATTTTTTTTTTTTAGAATTTTTTTTCGGACTAACGCTGTAAACGACCGTTAGTGTAAAGGACTAACATTGCCACTTTGCAATTGGACTTAGCTAAATGAACTAACGGCCGTTAGTATAAAGGACTAACGATGCAAATGTAAGAGATGAAGATATGAAGAATTACTTCACTTAAAACAGCATATGGTCACACTTATTAACACTTTTGGCCCCTTTATGCTTAATTGTATGTGACTAAATACCCAAAACAAACATGCTTTGTGTGACTAAGTATTACAAAAGGCCACACAAACTAAAAATTCATGTGACCATTAGATGATCAATAGTCACACAAAATACACATTTCTTCACTTAAAACAGCATATGATCACACTTATTGACACTTTTGGCTACTTTATGCTTAATTGTATGTGACTAAATACCCAAAACAAACATACTTTGTGTGACTAAATATTACAAAAGGCCACACAAACTAAGAATTCATGTGACCATTGGATGATCAATAGTCACACAAAATACACATTTCTTCACTTAAAACATCATATGGTCACACTTATTAACACTTTTGGCCACTTTAAGCTTAATTGTATGTGACTAAATACCCAAAGCAAACATGCTTTGTGACTAAATATTACAAAAGGCCACACAAACTAAGAATTCATGTGACCATTGGATGATCAATAGTCACACAAAATACACATTTCTTCACTTTAAATAGCATATAGTCACACTTATTAACACTTTTGGCCACTGTTTTTTAAATTGTATGTGACTAACTCGAAAAAAACAACACACGCTGTGTGGCTAAATCATCACAAACGTCATATTTATTATATTTTCATGTGGCCATAGGATGGGAAATAGTCACACATACTGATGAATCCAACAAAACTTGTGCCTAATTAGTCACACATATTCAGGTTTTGGTCACTCTTTTTCAATGAAAATGGCAACAAACTAAACAATGTGACCATATGATACCTACGGTGGCGTGACTTTTTGTCACACACACCCAAAAAAACGTGTGTGACTATATGCATATAGTCACGCATCTTTGGTGTGACGATATCCAGTTTGTGTACCAGTGGATGATCCCATTTTTTCCAATCATTGTCTATCACCATACTATATATATCACCACCATAAGTCCTTAACACACCCAACTCGATCTTTCATCTCACCTTTCACTTTATTTATCTTTCCACCTACAAAAATATATCACTGTGTGTACTTAGTTGGACGGAAAAATTGTGGTGAAAGCTAATAGTGTTATTAGCTGCAAGCATTGTGGGTGTTCAAGCGATAAACTTGGCATAACAAAAGGGTCCATAATTCATTAGGTGGCGAACCATGAATCTAGTTTCGGGAGTGAATAGTAAATAGTGAATAGTAAACTGAAAATGTGAATTGTTACAGTACCTACCCTTTAAAGGGAATTCCGTCCCGGAATTCAGTGTGTGTTATATGTTAATATATTGGTATGTTCGTGTAGCATAAAATGTCTAGAAGTCACATAATCGTCTGGAGGATGGAAGGCACGGAGAGGGAAAGGCGATAAAATGTTTTTATGTAGAAATGGTTATAGTTTAGGTCTCAATTAGACTTGTTTCTCTATAACCATGGCTCTGGTACCAATCTGTAACACCCCTAATTTCGTGATACGCTGCGGAATTCAAACTGGGTGTTACTCGACGGCACAACAGTTATAACAATAGAAAACGAACTCTACTGGAGTCGTTTTTAAAACATATATCATTCGGTTTATATAATTATCACAAAATGAGGTCCCAGTAGTTTCAAGGTTTACAAATTACATTAAATGGGTTTTTATTATGCCAAGTTTATCATTATATGGGTTTTTGATCGACCGACCCATAGTCGAATTTCGAGATCGAGTTTTAGTATCGAGTCGAACTCGTACTTTGCAAGACTCTATCGACTTTTTTTTTTTTTTTTTTTTTTTTTTTTTTTTTTTTTTTTTTTTAACAAAGCGTGTTTAAGACCATTAGTATACCTTAAGTGTTATTATTAACATTCAATTCATTAACTAGCTACGAAGACCATTAGCAAGAATCACAAACATTATATAATATACGACAATAAAGAATTAAACACAACATTGTAGAACATACAATTATCAAGAATTACTATGAAATAAAAATTATTCTACAATGTTAGATGATCCCATTTTCTCCAATCATTGTCGATCACCATACTATATATATCACCACCATAAGTTCATAACACACCAATTCGATCTTTCATCTCACCTTTCACTTTATTTATCTTTCCACCTACTAAAATATATCACTGTGTGTACTTAGTTGGAAGGAAAACTTGTGGTGAAAGCTAATGGTGATATTAGCAGCAAGGATTGTGGGTGTTCTAGCGATAAACTTGGCATAACAAAATGGTCCATATTTCATCAGGTGGCGAACCATGAGTCTAGTTTTGGGAGTGAATAGTGAATAGCAAACTGAAAATGCGAATTGTTACAGTACCTACCCTTTAAAAGGAATTCCGTCCAGGAATTTAGTGTGTGTTTTATGTTAATATATTGGTATGTTCGTGTAGCATAAAATGTCTATAAGTCACAAAATCGTCTGGAGGATGGAAGGCACGGAGAGCGAAAGGCTATAAAATATTTTTATGTAGAAATTGTTATAGTTTATGTCTCAATTAGACCCGTTTCTCTATAACCATGGCTCTGGTACCAATCTGTAACACCCCTAATTTCATGATACGCTACGGAATTCAAACTGGGTGTTACTCGACGGCACAACAGTTATAACAATATAAAACGAACTCTAATGGAGTCGTTTTTAAAACATATATCATTCGGTTTATATAAATATCACAAAATGAGGTCCCAGTAGTTTCAAGGTTTACAAATTACATTAAATGGGTTTTTGTTATGCCAAATTTATCATTATATGGGTTTTTGATCGACCGACACATAGTCGAATTTCGAGATCGAGTTTTAGTATCGAGTCGAACTCGTACTTTGCAAGACTCTATCGACTCGTTTTTTTTTTTTTTTTAACAAATCGTGTTTAAGACTATTAGTATACCTTAAGTGTTATTAATAACATTCAATTCATTAACTAGCTACGAAGACCATTAGCAAGTATCACAAACATTATATAATATACGACAATAAAGAATTAAACACATAATTGTAGAACATACAATTATCAAGAATTACTATGAAATACAAATTATTCTACAATGTTAGATGATCCCATTTTTTTCAATCATTGTCGATCACCATACTATATATATCACCACCATAAGTCCATAACACACCCAACTCGATCTTTCATCTCACCTTTCACTTTATTTATCTTTCCACCTACTAAAATATATCACTGTGTGTACTTAGTTGTACCGAAAAATTGTGGTGAAAGCTAATGGTGTTATTAGCTGCAAGCATTGTGGGTGTTCTAGCTATAAACTTGGCATCACAAAAGGGTCCATATTTCATCAGGTGGCGAACTGTGAGTCTAGTTTCGGGAGTGAATAGTGAATAGTAAAAATGAATAGTAACCTGAAAATGTGAATTGTTACAGTACCTACCCTTTAAAGGGAATTCCGTCCCGGAATTCAGTGTGCGTTGTATGTTAATATATTGGTATGTTCGTGTAGCATAAAATGTCTAAAAGTCACATAATCTTCTGGAGGATGGAAGGCACATAGAGTGAAAGGCTATTAAATATTTTTATGTAGAAATGGTTTTTTGGGTTTCAATTAGACCCGTTTCTCTATAACAATGGCTCTGGTACCAATCTGTAACACCCCCAATTTCGTGATACACAGCGGAATTCAAACTGGGTGTTACTCGACGGCACAACAGTTATAACAATAGAAAACGAACTCTAATGGAGTCGTTTTTAAAACATATATCATTCGGTTTATATAAATATCAGAGTTTACAAAATGAGGTCCCAGTAGTTTTAAGGTTTACAAATTACATTAAATGGGTTTTTTAATGATAATAAAATTTATATCCTTCTTGAGTTTCCGGGCTCCTCCGTGCCAGCCTAGTTAATCTTGAACGTGAGATAAACATACTAAAGTGTCAACACAAAGGTTGGTGAGTTCATGGAGTTTATAGAAATAATGTGAAAACCTTGATAAGTAAATTGTGGTAATAACAAGGATATGTAAATGATAAATGTAGTTCATAAAACTTTTGAGTGTATGACTATTGTACTAAATACAATATCACATACATGTAGTGTTTCCGTTGTACTAAATTCCTGACCTCAAAACCTCAAGTTTCTATTTCTGAATGGTTCACAATTGTACCAAGTCTGTTGGTTTGTTATTATAACAATTCTATTAGATCGAGATTACACCAAGTACATTAGATCACATAGTTTGTACCAAGTACATGAAATCATCCCATTTATCCCGGTAGGGGGCTACCAATCGTTCTGTGTCTCGGTTACATTCTTATACACCCAAAGCGTTGAACATTGTTTGTTATCTCGAACATTGTTTGTTATTGTACTATCATTATGAAAACCAAAATGTAAATCTCGTACTAATAGAAATTGTAATAATTGTTGCAATCATAGCCTAGTAGGTAATATGTTGTTTATACCAAGTGTTCTCCAATGTTTGGGTGCACGAAAACATCATAAACTAGTGCTATAGGAGGGTTGTATGTTTTTGGTGTTTTGTAGTGAATTATTGTGTTATGAGAAAAAGTCTGAATGTGACAACACTTACCCTCACGGCACCAACAAAACGGCTCCAAGATACATAGTGGTCTTAATTAGTAATACTTCATTTCCTTCTCACTTTCCATGCCAAATAGCGGTCAGCATCCTATTAAATACATTATTCATTAGTTGGTTTCAAAACTCTCACTTAAAGAAAATACTATGCCATGTGTTAGCCTTGTAGCTTTAGTTATATTTAGAAAAAATAATTAAAAGGTGAGAAAAAAAATGTAATTAAACAAGTTTTCTTAAATCTTTTATACAATAAAAGAAACCCCCAAGTGGGGACTTTTTCATTTTGAATAAAAAGAAGAGTAAATTGGAAAAATCGTCCTTGTGGTTTGGTAAAATTGCACGTTTGGTCCCTGTAATTCATTAAGTGCAAAAATGGTCCGGATTTGGCACTGTTTCATTCACTTTTGGTCCTTCAACATTGAACCACAAGGACGAAACGTGCAATTTGGCCAAACCACAAGGACGATTTTTGTAGTGATGAAGGACCAAAAGTGAATGAAACTGTGCCAAATCCGGACCATTTTTGCACTTAATGAATTACAGGGACCAAACGTGCAATTTGACCAAACCACAAGGACGATTTTTGCAATTTACTCTAAAACGAATGTTTCCTTATCAAGTACTCCCTCCGTCCCAAAATTGTTGTCCCATATTGACTTTTTCGGTTTTTCTTTCTCAACTTTGACAATAAATATTTTTGTTTATAGTCTCGTGTTATCTTGAAAATATGTTAACTTATAAGAATGTAGAATATATTTTTTGGGAGTGAATAGTAAAAGTAAATAGTAAAAATGAATAGTAACCCAAAAATGCGAATTGTTACAGTACCTACCCCTTAAAGGGAATTCCCACCTGGAATTCAGTGTTTGTTATATGTTAATATATTAGTATGTTCGTGTAGCATAAAATATCTAAAAGTCACATAATCGTCTGGAGGATGGAAGACACGGAGAGCGAAAGGCTATAAAATATTTTTATGTAGAAATGGTTGTAGTTTAGGTCTCAATTAGACCCGTTTCTCTATAACCATGGCTCTTGTACCAATCTGTAACACCGCCAATTTTTTGATACGCAGCGGAATTCAAACTGGGTGGTACTCGACGGCACAACAGTTATAACAATAGAAAACGAACTCTAATGGAGTCGTTTTTAAAAAATGTATCATTCGATTTATATAAATATCAGAGTTTACAAAATGAGGTCCCAGTAGTTTCAAGGTTTACAAATTACATTAAAAGGGTTTTTGAATGATAATAAAATTTATAGCCTTCTTGAGTATCCGTGCTCCTCCGTGCCAGCCTCGTTAATTATGAACCTGAGATAAACATGCTAAAGTGTCAACACAAAGGTTTGTGAGTTCATAGAGTTTGTAGAAATAATGTGAAAACCTTGATAAGTAAATCCTGGTAATAACAAGTATATGTAAATGATAAATGTAGTTCATAAAACTTTCGAGTGTATGACTATTGTACTAAATACAATATCACATATAGGTAGTGTTTCCGTTGTACTAAATTCCTGACCTCAAAACCTCAAGTTTCTGTTTCTGACTGGTTCACAATTGTAACAAGTCTGTTGGTTTGTTATTATACCAATTCTATTAGATCGAGATTACACCAAGTCCATTTGATCACATAGTTTGTATCAAGTACATGAAATCATCCCATTTATCCCGGTAGGGGGCCACCAATCGTTTTGTGTCTGGGTTACGTTGTTATACACCCAAAGCATTGAACATTGTTTGTTATCTCGAACATTGTTTGTTATTGTAGGTAATCTTTTGTTTATACAAAGTGTTCTCCAATGTTTGTTTGCGTTTGTTTGCTCTAACTGAGTCAACTTAATGGTCACATTAATCCCAATAGATCTAACCATAATATTCGTACTCACTACGCATAGTGCTTAATGGTCCATGATATAGAGACTCTAACACTGGTACAGATTCTGCCTATCGTCACACTGGAAATGCGTGACTATATGCATATAGTCACACACGTTTTTTTGGGTGTGTGTGACAAAAAGTCGCGCCACCGTAGGTATCATATGGTCACATTGTTTAGTTTGTGGCCGTTTTCATCGAAAAAGAGTGACCAAAACCCGAATATGTGTGACTAATTAGGCACAAGTTTTGTTGGATTCATCAGTATGTGTGACTATTTCCCATCCTATGGCCACACGAAAATATAATAAATGTGACGTTTGTGATGATTTAGTCACACATCGTGTGATGTTTTTTTCGAGTTAGTCACATACAATTTAAAAAACAGTGGCCAAAAGTGTTAATAAGTGTGACCATATGCTGTTTAAAGTGAAGAAATGTGTACTATTGATCATCCAATGGTCACATGAATTCTTAGTTTGTGTGGCCTTTTGTAATATTTAGTCACACAAAGCATGTTTGCTTTGGGTATTTAGTCACATACAATTAAGCATAAAGTGGCCAAAAGTGTTAATAAGTGTGACCATATGCTGTTTTAAGTGAAGAAATGTGTATTTTGTGTGACTATTGATCATCCAATGGTCACATGAATTCTTATTTTGTGTGGCCTTTTGTAATATTTAGTCACACAAATCATGTTTGTTTTGGGTATTTAGTCACATACAATTAAGCATAAAGTGGCCAAAAGTGTTAATAAGTGTGACCATATGTTGTTTTAAGTGAAGAAATGTGTATTTTGTGTGACTATTGATCATCCAATGGTCACATGAATTCTTAGTTTGTGTGGCCTTTTGTAATATTTAGTCACACAAAGCATCTTTGTTTTGGGTATTGATGAACTCAAATAAGTACATTTTATTACCGTCATTTATCCTATTTATTTGACTTGTTTTATTATATTATCTGTGAGAATTGATACTTAATCGTTTGCTTTTGTAATTCTCAGGTAAAAACAAGCATTTGGTGAAACTTGGCGATTTTGGACTAATTATGGAGCAAAACAAGCAAGAAGTTAAGAGTCTACTGAAATGTACAAGATCAAGACTATTCTGCTCCAGATGCGCCGCATCTTGCTTATTACATACGGCACATCACTATCCAGATTTCACAAGATAAGATCCAAGATACAAGAGGACATGCGCCGCATCTATAAATGGAGTTACGCCGCATCTTCTGGCGGTGTACGAATATTCCTGAATATATTAATCTTGGACCCCACGCGAAGTTAAGTCAATGCGCCGCATCTACTTATTAGATGCGCCGCATCTTACCTCAGACAGAAACTATAAATACCCCAAAGACCAGACGAATTAAGAGACTTTTTGGTACGTACGATATTCGAAGGACAGAAGCCCTAGGCCGAATTCAGTCGAAGTAGCAGCACAAGACACACCTTGAACAAAGATACGAGAGCTGTAAGAAGGTCCTGCATGTATTCAATTCATTAAGTAGTTTTGTTTTATTGTATTAGTACACTTTAATTGATCAGGATTGATGGGCTTGTGTTATGTTATCATTCACTTCAACTCCCCTTAAAATTGCTTTCCCATTAATTAAAGTTTATATGTTGATGTCTTTGGTGACTTTTATTAGTGCATTGATAACCTCTGTGTCTAGCTGAGCATTGCTTGGGTCGCCATGCCCCTTCCTCGCCTATTTATTAGATCGCCTATGCATTTTATCGTCTGTAGTAAAGTAGGAAGAAAGATAAATGGGATAGTCATAAGTAATCATTAAGGGTTTACTCGCCGATAAGATTAGAACCAACGAGAAAGGACTTAATCTCGGTGCGTTGCATCGAACTATACACTTCATATAAAACTAGCAATAAAACAAGTGACAATCTACTTAACTATCAGGACAGGTCTTCTTATTGTCTCGAGTATTTATCTGTGTACGTGTGTGCTATTCGCTGATTCGTGCCTATTAGTTAGTTTATTATTTAATTGCAACCAAACTGTGCCAGTCTCTCAGGCTGAACCCCCTTGCGTTAAATTAGGTTGTATAGCTAACTTAAGATATTAAAATACTGATTATAATAACTAGATAATACGTTCCACTCTTAGTGATCGACACTCTACTTACCATTATATACATACTGACCGGGTACACTGCTCGTTAAAGTGTGCGTGTTATTGATAAGTCGGCTAAATATAAATTTAAAACTTGAATACTGCTAAAACCACAACGACATACCGTGGGTATTAATTAGAGCACTCGCACGCACGCATCAAGTTTTTGGCGCCGTTGCCGGGGAATGAATTGTTATTATCTGTTAATTTGATTAGTATTTTAATTAGGTTTTTAATTTTTTTTAATCTAACCGCTAACTCTGTTGTGTATTAGGTTAATTTGCATTCATTGTATTATTTTGCATATTTTCTGTTTTTGTGTGTTATTTGTTTTCTTTGTGTTTATTTTCGTTTGTGTTTTTATTTGTTTTTATTTTTTCGTATTTTCTGTGTTCTGCTAACGTTGTACTGAGCTAAATCGAACGATACGGCGCATCTATTTTCATAGATACGGCGTATTGCGTTTAATTTTTATAAAATACAACGCGTTTAATTAATTCGATACGACGCATCTTTTCCCCAAGATACGGCGTATCTGTTTTTGATAAAAAAAATTTCTAAACGTTAACGCCATACGACGCATCTGCTTTAGCAGATACGGCGTATCTATTATTTTAATTAAAAAAAGTTTTCGAATTATTAAACAGATACGACGCATCGATCTCTATCGATACGGCGTATCTTCTGAATAAAAAATCTTGTATTTTGAAACGTAACGAAAATACGGCGCATTAACTTTCGTTAATACGACGCATTTAATTTTAAATAAATATCGATTTTTGATAAATAAACTGATACGGCGCATTCTAAATTTCTAAGCGGCGTATCTATTTTCTGAATAAAGTCTGATTAAATTTTAACGATTATAAGATACGGCGTATCCAACTTTTTGGATACGGCGCATCGTCTGCAGATATCAACTATTTTTATTCTTATATCCATTTCTATATTCATTAATTTCTCTTCTAGCGAACAAATCCTACTGATGATTTTACCTATGATGACAGGCTTTGCTATGGAAGACATTTCAGTGAACGGATATCTTGCTAAGGAACTCTTGCTTTCGGATTCATTCGATGTGAAAGTTTTTGATGATGTCAACTTCGATGTGCTCATGATTGATGCAGATTTATTTTCTTGGGAAACCCCTCTTGAAGCTACTTATAAGGAATTCAAGCGCTTATGCAATATTGAAGATGGGATATTCTCGTATGATTTACTAATGAGCTACACTGAAGATGAATTGGTACTCTTATGGCCCATCATTGAATCTAAAGGATTGACTTGGACTACTATCAAAGAGAATGATGGGAAATTCAAAATTGAATTCATGAACTCAAGCAATATAAGTTGTGGTGGAGGAAATACCCAACCTATGCAAATTTCTTACATGCCTTATTCCGAACAGTACTGGGGATTAAATGAGAATTATCTGGACGATGAAAGAATTTATGCTGTGGCGGAGTTACTATTTCATGGCAGGTTGGTAAGATTGATGGACCTCTCCCTCGAAGAATGGCTTGAACTTAAATATGGTAGTCCGAAATTTGCCCCTGCGAATGAAGTCAAGCGGATTATGACTTCATGGTTGACACGGAGTTTTAGGGAGCAATTTAACGAGTTCATGGAGATTAGGAGGAAAATGATTGGTAAAGGTTGCTTTGACGTTGACCACGATCCTAACAATGTTGATTTTACAGATTGGTTGGCTAGTAAGTTCAATAACCACAAGAGCATGGATCGAGCTACTAAAGATGCGTTATGGGTATATTGGATGAGAGGTGAAGACGAAGAAGTAGAGAGCGACTATGGGTCGTCACTTCATGATTCAACAATCAATGAGGGCATTGAAGAATTATTCAGAATAGACATTGACGTGTTCGATTATGAGACACCCTAGTGCAAACAATTCAAAGAATTTAATTACCTTCTTCAAGTCGACAATGATGTGCTAACTGGAGATCTACCAGGATTCAAGACTTATGATGATTTCAAAAATACCTGGTACTACGAATGGAATGACCAAATACCATGGGTTTGGGATAAACCATGGGAATTTGAGCACATTAATCACACCTGTACACCTTTCGTTTCAAGGATGGGAGTAGTGTTTGGCCGACCTGTGATTATAAGAGTGACGGAACCTGTAATGGGGGAAGTATAATTGGGATGAAACGGGTTGGAAATGATGTAACCTTTGAAGACTATGAGTGGTATGATAATGTTGAAGACTGCCCACAAAAAGCGGAGGCTTTGCAAGAAAAGGGTAGAATTGAATATTTGAAAGGACTTAAGGGAACATCGAATACTACTTTCTGGGAATGGGTGCATGAACAATTTGATGATTACACTAAGCTTAGTCGACGGTTACAATGGGAATTGGAAAGAGAGTGGGAGGCAATTCAAGATGATAAGTCATTAATTGATGAACTAGATGACTATTTGATTAAGGATCCTTATTTTAAGTTTGTTGATAAAGACGAAGAAGAATTCACCAAAAGAAAATGTCAACTACTTGGAATCCCTTATAATGAGCCACCCATGATTATTTCTGAAAAATTTAAAATCATCAAATATTCTTTGGGACCAGATGAAGAATATGTTGCGACGAAGACCAAGAGTTATACTAGACTAAGTCGAACGGAAGAAAACGTCGCAAAGCTATACGGGAACATCTTTCGGATGAAGGAAGAAGGATGGACCGTGACAAGAACTAAATGAAGAGCTGAACGTGAGTCTAACTTGAAGACTCTGGAATAAAGACAAGTGCTGACCGGGAGACAACCCGGAAAATTTTTATTAATCTGTTCTGTGTCGAGTCAGTCAGGCCGCAGAGGATACGGCGCATCTCAATCCTGAGATGCGACGCATCTCCTGCAATGGTCATATCTTACTTTATTTTTCTGCGTTTTTTTATTTTCGACTTTAAAACTTTTTATCAGTTTATTTTAATGCGGCGCATCCCTGGTTAAGGATGCGGCGCATCTTCTATTCTGATTCGTATTTATTCCAGGCTCGATACGGCGTATCTTCTTCCATAAGATACGGCGCATCGACTGACCTGATGATTTTCATTTTTAATTTTTATGTTTTATTTTTCCTAACTACTAATGTATTATGCAAGTTTGAACCTTTCTTAATTTAGGTGTGTTTAAAGTCTTGGTAGTATTATAGATTCCTGCATTTCCTGTGGATACATCGATTATGAAGCTTAAACGTTCTCATCCACAAGAAAGATGATTTTTGCTCTTATACTAATGGAGGATCATACCGAGCAAATTTCAGGGGAGTTTTTCTGTTCTAATTCTTTTATTTTCCAGTTTTTAACCTTTGATACAAACAACGAGGACGTTGTTTAACTTAAGTGGGGGGATTGGAGAATTAGAACACTTAACACTTACTTGTCCTAAACTTTTCAAAATATGCTTAAAATGTGCTTAATATATCAAAATTTAAAATTTTTTTAGCATGTTTTTGTTTAAGATCTAAGTTGCATAGCTGCACACATGACGTTATTTTCAAAACTTGTGATTTTTCAAAATTCACAAATCTATGAGTGTGCCGGTGACTTGTAAACTTTAGAACTTGGCTTGTATACTATTCGAGACCACCATAATAAGTATTATTTTATATAATTTGAATGACTTGTCTAAATTGGTAAATTTCTAGGATTACACCCAAATAGCCTTTATATGTTATGTGTTATTAGCTAACTACACTGGTTAGTTAACCCCCGTATAAACCCTTTTGTTACTCTCACTTTTAGAGTAAGATACCCCTAGAAAAACACTCAGAGCCATTCCTTTCGTTTCTTACACCTTCGTTATAATGTTTCGTTACACCCTTACACCTTAGCCTACCCTGTAGATTAAAATCCGTGGTTGGTTAATTGCTTTAGGCAAAGTGTGTTTCCTTACATTACCTGTGTTCGCGTGCGTAATTCATTATCTATGGTTAGGTCGGGAAATTGCACAATGCAATTGGAGTGAAAGTAAATATTGTATATCTTTGAGTTTATTTTTCGTGTGTTTACTACTTTCACTATTACCGTTATTTCTGAAGTTATGAAAAGTATAGAAAAATTATCCAGAGTTATCATTATAGTGATGTGGTGAAATTTTACACATCTTTGTATTTGTTTATGTGTTAAAAAAAAAAAAAAAATCGAAAAAATAAGAAAAGAAAAAGAAAAAGGAAAAGTTGGATGTTTGTTTTAACCAACTTATGTAAAGTTTTGTATTAAGTGGTCGATATCACCACTAGTTGTTGTATATTATATCTATGGATTGAATGGGAGTTGGCAGTTATGGGAACGCCAACTTAAGGATATTCTTTGATTAAGATCTTGTTGAGTATAATTCGTGTCTACCTAAAGCGTGTGTTTCAAGTGTTAAAGCGTGAGTTATTCAATGATATGAGTCTTATTCATGGGATGGTAGGGATAGTGATTAACCACACTTAGGATTTTAATTTATTTGTTTCGTTTATTTTTCATTTTACACCAATTTATATCCCAAATATTATCCATACCCTTTATTATTCTTTATTCAACCAAACCTTTTATTTATTGAGATTAGGGATTTGAGCAATCTTAAGTATCGTAGTCGTGGATTCGGCTATGTATTTATGATTTTGTCGCCCTTTTTGATATAATATTATTGGTAAAATTTGGACCTATCTTTAGCCTATTCGAGTTAAGGATTTGAGCAATTGCAAGTATCGTGTTCGTGGATTCGATCATGTATTTGTGATTTTGTTGCCCTTTCTGGAATTTGAGATCGATAGAGATTAAGAAGAATAATTAACCCTTAAACCTCTGATGAGGCGAAAAGTGTACCGCTTTTAAGGGGTCATTTAAGCCCGAAATCGTATTTATTTGATCAAATATTGCCCTAAATCGTTCCTTTTGTCATTTTAGGTACTTTTGAGGAGAAATCTGGAAAAGGAGGCATTTTGGACGTTTTTGGAGCATCAAAGTGAAGAAAACGGCAAAGTCTCAAGAATCGGCTAAAAGTTACTCTTGACGGCGTCACAATTAACATGGGACGGCGTCATGCTTTGGCAAGAAAAGTGGGACGTGAAATTTACTCATGACGGGCCAGTGAGATAGCATGTGAATTCTAATGGCGTCACGCTTTAACTTGATCAAGGGCGTCACGGCTTAAATCATAAGGGGACGGCGTCACGTTCATGGTTCGACGGCGTCAAGCCTTGATAGGCCAGAACGGATTTTGGAGAATTAAAGAGGGACGGCGTCAAGATGGTCATCCGAGAACCCTAAAAGCGGCGAGGTGACGGCGTCACAATCCATAAGGTGACGCCGTCAGATGCAAAAGTCTATATATAGTTTTCTAATTTTTTGTCATTAAGAGAGAGCTTAGTGTGTGGAATTTTGGGATAAAACCCTAAGACGATTTTAGCTACTTTTTCAGGGCTTTTTGCCTTGAGATCTTCCATGTTTCATTGAAAGATAAGTTATCAATTAATCATTCAATATGTCTATGTGTTGTTTGATTCTATCTTATGCTTGTCTTTTGTTTAACATGTTAGGCTAAATTTATCTTGTGTTTGCTTAGATCTAATGAAACCTAGCTATTGATTATTGGTTGTTAGTGTGTTATTAGTTGTATTGGATGATTGTTTATCTATGTTAGGCTTAAGAAAACTGGCTAACTTCCTATTCGGTAACTTGCTTGAACGTCTTAAGAAACATGAACCAAACGCGTACTAAAGGTTTTTATGGTTGTATTTAATGCACAAGCGAATTCTAGTGATCCCATGTTAGGAGCTTCCTAGCCGGCTCGACATAGGAGTGAAGTAGGAGCTTGTAGAGTTTGGGGAAGTAAGTACGCCACCCCACGAATGGTATTAAGGAATACACCCGTCATCCACGCGACTAATACACACTAATTAACCGGTAAAAGATAGTTAGGGAGTAAGGAAATCTAAGTAAACACATTTCTCTACACATAAGTTTCTCACCACTTTTCATTTTTGTTATTTTATTTTATTTGCATTTGTAGTAAATTTGGGTTAGTTGACTAGCAACTAATTCCGCCCACTCCTTCAAACCCGAGATTTTACTTGCTTTCATAAAAACTATAAAAACATAAAAAGAATCTTCCTCAACCCTTAGACCTAATTAGAGTAGCCTTTCACACCTAACGAACACTATTCCCTGTGGAGAACGATCAATCCCCCGTACTTACCACTACACTATACTACATCGGTCAGGTACACTGCCTGGTGGGGTTGTAAGCCTCTTGAGATCCCTCGAGAGGTAAAACCTGTTGTAAGGTTACAAAACCACGCATCAAGTTTTTGGCGCCGCTGCCGGGGAATAGTTATTGTTTAGGTTGAATTTTTATTTCTATTAGGTCTACTCACTAGATTCCTTTCTAGTGAGATTTTTATTTTATTTTTCTAGGTTTTCTTTAGTCTATCTTATTTCTTTGTACTTTTGTTTGTGATACCTTCCACTTACCGCATGAGTAACATTGGTCATTTGATCCCTGTTATTCGTATTTTTCGCCGTGCAAATTTTCAACTACCCGTTCCCACCCCCATAGTAGCAGACAACAACCTTTCACCCGACCACCACTTTGGCAACAATTCTGAGATGGAGGAGTCTGACCATGAGAATGACTATGTTAGTCCATTTTACTACTCAGACTCCGATGAGGATATCGGTAATGGAGAAGTAGTTAACGAGGAATGGGGAAAAGAGGAAATTGATCCCTTTAAGTATGTTGACCCTAGGACTAAGATCGAAAAGGATAGCCTCTTTAACATGCAATTCCCGTGTAAAATTGGTTATCATGATTTTTATGCTTATCTTAACTCATCTTTGCCTATGAACATTATCTCTCGCGCTAATTACAATAAAATCATAGTAGATGAGCTTGAATATCAAGGAGATAACATTGTTGCTAGGACTAAGCCACTACACGCGTTCGTAGGAAGTTTTGTGTATTTGGTGGATTTTATGGTTATGGAGAACTTAGGAGAATTTATCGATGACAAATTAACCCAAGTCATTTTTGGAGAACCCTTCAAAAGGTTGACCAACCTTGACGAAAAACTTGTGGATGGGTTAATTACATTCTCGGATGGGGATGAAGATTTTGTCTATCAAATGCCCCGAGCACATCCTAAGTTTAAGAACTACCCCATCGAATCTTGCAATCGAATTATGCCTATCGACTTGTTAAGTGAGAATGATAAGAGGAAGGGGCTCAAATATCCACATGAGAAAAATAAGAGATACTATCATGGATGTTTGGAGCTAAATGATGAATACAAGAAAGATGAGGCAACAGTTAGATGGCTCACACTCGGATACGTGAGCATAAGCGACACTAGATGAGCCTTACTTTGAGTCTAGCTACAAGACTCGTTAATAAAGAAAAGCGCTTCTTGGGAGGCAACCCAAGCTTTATTTGCTTTATTTGCTTTGTGTGTTTATTTATTTGTTTGTTTGATTTTATTTGTTTCCGTATGTGTGTTTTAATTTTTATTCTTATTGATTCATGTTCAAAACTAAAATTGTGAAAATGCTTTATGTTGTTTTTAACTTCGTCTTAACTACATATAAAGGTATTTTGCAAAAGTTAAGTGTAAGGGAAATCTAAATCGGTTTATTAGAACACAAATGAACATGAATCGTAATAATAATAAATTAGCATACATATTCGTGTGTGTTTGAGTCAAATGCTTGTATCGAGTCATAATGATGTTTTGCAGGATTTCCAGGAAGTAAGGTAAAGGTTTTTCCAGAAATTTTCCGGAAACTTAAAATGAAAATTTTTGTCAGGTCATTTATGACGGCGTCAGGGGTTATAACCTGACGGCGTCAGATTTAATTTCCAGAAATTTTTGAAAGTTTTGTTTTCATAAAAAGTTTTTATTAAATCTCCAACTTATAATCTCCAGGAATCTGCAAAATTATCATTCCACAAGCATTATATCCTTATATATAGATTTTTCCCGCCGACGTTATGCAGGTTTTCGTGTTTGTTTTCTCAGGTTTAACAGGTTATTTTGGACAAGGAGATGTTTATGGAATCAAGCTTATGGCGATGCATTAGTCATGGAGTTTCAACATTACCTTGGAAGAAGATTTAACCGTGTAATTTCACTATCCACCGAGCGAATCAGGGGAGTATTTGATTTCATTCTTTTACTTTATGCTTTTACATCTTGTTATTTGAACATTGGGGACAATGTTCATATTAAGTGTAAGGGGGGGGGGGGGGTAAAAGTACGATTTTAGAGAATGCTATTACGCTTGATTTTTGTTTGTTTAATAGTAGATGTGTAATAAAACTGAGAGAAATACTTGTTAAGGTAATTTTAGTGCCAAATTTAAAATTTTTTACAACATATAGGAGTGAAACTTTGATCTTAATGAGCGTCTCACGGATAGGAGTTATATGACTAGCACAAAAAACCGTACCACTAAAAAATTTTCCACCCCCAAATATGTGAGGTTCGCCCCTAGAATTGGTAGGAAAAGCATTTATGCTATGATGTGTGTACCGGTAGCACTTAGATTCTAGAACTTGCGTTAGGACCATTCCGAGGCCACAAGTGAGACTACATTCGTGTAGTTAGATTTACTACATGATAAGAGGCATTAGGATTAACCCATTGTTTTACACCTGTGTTTTTGTTATAATTACATTGGCTACATTGGTCAAGTAATTCTCCCACACCCTTTGCGTTGTACTCATTTTTAGTACACGATACCCCTAGTACACCCCTCAGAGCCTATCTTTTCGTTTCGACCTTTAAGCATTTTACTTAAAGGAAGAATTTGTTTACACCCCACTAAAATGTACACCCAAATCGCCTTAGCCTACCTTGTATGCACTCATTTTTAGTGCATTATTGTTACAACATTTGTTTAAACCCAAGTTAATTATCTAGTTGATTACATGGTTGCTAAGTCGAGTCATATCCTTGTACATATTGTTTTGGGACGATTGGGACTCATGGCTAAAGTACTAGTGTAATGGAGTAATGGGGAAGAACATCATTTATTACCCCCATATGTGCTAAATGTTTTAAAAGTACTCCAAGTTTTTCAATTATCTTAATTCGAGTCATTAGATTAGTATTTGTAAAGTTATGTAAAAATTCAAGTGTAAGGGGAATGCAATGCCCCTATGATGTATTATTTTGGATGGTAGGGCAAGAGTGTATGAAAAAAAAAAAAAAAAAAAAAAAAAAAAAAAAAATCAAGAAAAACACAAAAAAAAAAAAAAAAAAGAGAAAAAGAAAAGTAGAAAAAACATACGGACTACCATCCCGTTTTATTTTATGTTTATTTTATGTTTATGTTTTGTTATTTTCTTTCATTAGCTTAAGATCGAGTCTAGTCTTGGCTTAGCAACATTGTATAGTACATGTAATTGATCAAGATCTTTAACTCGCCACCAGTAAAATATCCCTTATCCAACAAAACCGTGTTTTCCTTTTCCCTACACCTAACGTTATAACCCATTTAAAAGCCCTATTTGATAGTTTATCTTAGGTGCTTACGCCTAGTGGAGGAGGTTTTCGATCCTTTCCAAGCCTATGGTAATCTATTTGCTATGACAGGTAGTGAGAGATATTATCCGTTTTCATTTATGAGATTTATTTTGATGACACTTGAGAGATGTGAGTATCTAAACACTACTTGTGAGGTGCTAGTATGTAATCTCCGTGCTTATTATGATTGAAGTGGAACGATTATTTGTTGTAATTACTTTTATGTTTGCATTAAATGACCCCTAACTTGTATTTTGATTAGAATAAAAGCGCATTTGCTTGAGGACAAGCAAATCTCAAGTGTAAGGGTATTTGATGAGGCGAAAAGTGTACCGCTTTTAAGGGGTCATTTAAGCCCGAAATCGTATTTATTTGATCAAATATTGCCCTAAATCGTTCCTTTTGTCATTTTAGGTACTTTTGAGGAGAAATCTGGAAAAGGAGGCATTTTGGACGTTTTTGTAGCATCAAAGTGAAGAAAACGGCAAAGTCTCAAGAATCGGCTAAAAGTTACTCTTGACGGCGTCACAATTAACATGGGACGGCGTCATGCTTTGGCAAGAAAAGTGGGACGTGAAATTTACTCATGACGGGCCAGTGAGATAGCATGTGAATTCTGACGGCGTCACGCTTTAACTTGATCAAGGGCGTCACGGCTTAATTCATAAGGGGACGGCGTCACGTTCATGGTTCGACGGCGTCAAGCCTTGATAGGCCAGAACGGATTTTGGAGAATTAAAGAGGGACGGCGTCAAGATGGTCATCCGAGAACCCTAAAAGCGGCGAGGTGACGGCGTCACAATCCATAAGGTGACGCCGTCAGATGCAAAAGTCTATATATAGTTTTCTAATTTTTTGTCATTAAGAGAGAGCTTAGTGTGTGGAATTTTGGGATAAAACCCTAAGACGATTTTAGCTACTTTTTCAGGGCTTTTTGCCTTGAGATCTTCCATGTTTCATTGAAAGATAAGTTATCAATTAATCATTCAATATGTCTATGTGTTGTTTGATTCTATCTTATGCTTGTCTTTTGTTTAACATGTTAGGCTAAATTTATCTTGTGTTTGCTTAGATCTAATGAAACCTAGCTATTGATTATTGGTTGTTAGTGTGTTATTAGTTGTATTGGATGATTGTTTATCTATGTTAGGCTTAAGAAAACTGGCTAACTTCCTATTCGGTAACTTGCTTGAACGTCTTAAGAAACATGAACCAAACGCGTACTAAAGGTTTTTATGGTTGTATTTAATGCACAAGCGAATTCTAGTGATCCCATGTTAGGAGCTTCCTAGCCGGCTCGACATAGGAGTGAAGTAGGAGCTTGTAGAGTTTGGGGAAGTAAGTACGCCACCCCACGAATGGTATTAAGGAATACACCCGTCATCCACGCGACTAATACACACTAATTAACCGGTAAAAGATAGTTAGGGAGTAAGGAAATCTAAGTAAACACATTTCTCTACACATAAGTTTCTCACCACTTTTCATTTTTGTTATTTTATTTTATTTGCATTTGTAGTAAATTTGGGTTAGTTGACTAGCAACTAATTCCGCCCACTCCTTCAAACCCGAGATTTTACTTGCTTTCATAAAAACTATAAAAACATAAAAAGAATCTTCCTCAACCCTTAGACCTAATTAGAGTAGCCTTTCACACCTAACGAACACTATTCCCTGTGGAGAACGATCAATCCCCCGTACTTACCACTACACTATACTACATCGGTCAGGTACACTGCCTGGTGGGGTTGTAAGCCTCTTGAGATCCCTCGAGAGGTAAAACCTGTTGTAAGGTTACAAAACCACGCATCAACCTCAAAACCCTTTTTACCGCTTTAGACTTGTTATTCCTTGGCTTTAGTGGGGGAGATGTGTATACTTGCCAAGCTTATGATAGAATATTCGTCACGACTGGACAGTTAAACGATTAGATTTGCTTTTATCAAGTTATTTTATTTTACTTCTGATTCGTTAAGTGTTTGGTTGTGTGATTATGACAAAAATGAATACATGCTTAAATATAAAAATAAATCCTAATATCTTTTAGGATACATTTTCATAAGATTAATTCTAAGGTTTACTTGGGGACAAGTAAAGTTCAAGTGGGGGGATATTTGATGAACTCAAATAAGTACATTTTATTACCGTCATTTATCCTATTTATTTGACTTGTTTTATTATATTATCTGTGAGAATTGATACTTAATCGTTTGCTTTTGTAATTCTCAGGTAAAAACAAGCATTTGGTGAAACTTGGCGATTTTGGACTAATTATGGAGCAAAACAAGCAAGAAGTTAAGAGTCTACTGAAATGTACAAGATCAAGACTATTCTGCTCCAGATGCGCCGCATCTTGCTTATTACATACGGCGCATCACTATCCAGATTTCACAAGATACGATCCAAGATACAAGAGGACATGTGCCGCATCTATAAATGGAGTTACGCCGCATCTTCTGGCGGTGTACGAATATTCCTGAATATATTAATCTTGGGCCCCACGCGAAGTTAAGTCAATGCGCCGCATCTACTTATTAGATGCGCCGCATCTTACCTCAGACAGAAACTATAAATACCCCAAAGACCAGACGAATTAAGAGACTTTTTGGTACGTACGATATTCGAAGGACAGAAGCCCTAGGCCGAATTCAGTCGAAGTAGCAGCACAAGACACACCTTGAACAAAGATACGAGAGCTGTAAGAAGGTCCTGCATGTATTCAATTCATTAAGTAGTTTTGTTTTATTGTATTAGTACACTTTAATTGATCATGATTGATGGGCTTGTGTTATGTTATCATTCACTTTAACTCCCCTTAAAATTGCTTTCCCATTAATTAAAGTTTATATGTTGATGTCTTTGGTGACTTTTATTAGTGCATTGATAACCTCTGTGTCTAGCTGAGCATTGCTTGGGTCGCCATGCCCCTTCCTCGCCTATTTATTAGATCGCCTATGCATTCTATCGTCTGTAGAAAAGTAGGAAGAAAGATAAATGGGATAGTCATAAGTAATCATTAAGGGTTTACTCGCCGATAAGATTAGAACCAACGAGAAAGGACTTAATCTCGGTGCGTTGCATCGAACTATACACTTCATATAAAACTAGCAATAAAACAAGTGACAATCTATTAACTATCAGGACAGGTCTTCTTATTGTCTCGAGTATTTATCTGTGTACGTGTGTGCTATTCGCTGATTCGTGCCTATTAGTTAGTTTATTATTTAATTGCAACCAAACCGTGCCAGTCTCTCAGGCTGAACCCCCTTGCGTTAAATTAGGTTGTATAGCTAACTTAAGATATTAAAATACTGATTATAATAACTAGATAATACGTTCCACTCTTAGTGATCGACACTCTACTTACCATTATATACATACTGACCGGGTACACTGCTCGTTAAAGTGTGTGCGTTATTGATAAGTCGGCTAAATATAAATTTAAAACTTGAATACTGCTAAAACCACAACGACATACCGTGGGTATTAATTAGAGCACTCGCACGCACGCATCAGGTATTTAGTCGCATACAATTAAGCATAAAGTGGCCAAAAGTGTTAATAAGTGTGACCATATGTTGTTTTAAGTGAAGAAATGTGTATTTTGTGTGACTATTGATCATCCAATGGCCACATGAATTTTATGTTTGTGTGGCCTTTTGTAATATTTAGTCACACAAAGCATGTTTGTTTTGGTTATTTAGTCACATACAATTAAGCATTAAGTGGCCAAAAGTGTTGATAAGTGTGACCATATGCTGTTTAAAGTGAATAAATTTGTATTTTGTGTGACTATTGATCATCCAATGGCCACTTGAATTTTATGTTTGTGTGGCCTTTTATAATATTTAGTCACACAAAGCATGCTTGTTTTGGGTATTTAGTCACATACAATTAAGCATAAAGTGGCCAAAGTTGTTAATAAGTGTGACCATATGCTGTGTAAAGTGAAGAATTGTGTATTTTGCGTGACTATTGTTCATCCAATGGTCACATGAATTTTTATTTTGTGTGGCCTTTGGTACTATTTAGTCACACATCGAATTAAACAAAGAGTGACCAATAATGTTGGAGCAGAGTTGCTACTGCTAGCAGTACTAAGGTAGTCCTGCTGAAGCAGAGTTACTGCTGCTAGTAATATGCTAGTGCTGCTGGAATGAGTATATATATTATATATAAAAACAATATTAAAAAACACAAGAAATTTCAAATTGAATTAAACTCGAATGTATATAACTGGACAGAATATACAATTGTAATGTCGTACTTAATTAATCAAATATCTAAAGACTTTTGAACCTTCACCCCCTTAGCAGTTTGCCTTAACTCGTTAGCAGATATATATTGTTTCTTCGGTGGTGCCTGTGGTACACATTTAGTCACATGGTTTGTTGGTGTAACCTGTAGTAAACAAAAGACGCTTCTATCAAACATTGAATTACATATGAATAATTATATATGTAGGTTGAAAAAACACATGTACGTACCACCTCTTCAAAAATAACTTGATCCTTTGGCCATGCAACGAAACTACCTTCAACATTCTTAACTACTTTTAACCCATTATTTGCTACGTCCGGTACGCATGCTGCATCAACTAACGATTCATCAATCGACACTTTGTAGCAATCACTTGGGAGTGGTCGGTTATGCAACACTTGCTTTCCATGAGACTGGTATACGGTACCCAAAGCAACAATATTTGTTTGCTTTATAATCCACAGTTTGCACTTAAGTGTCTACAAAAAAAGAATTTTTATGTATATATCAGAAAATTTTTAAACAAAAGAATAACAAGAAACATGTTGAAATACATACTGTTGGCAGTGCTTGTGTTAGAGACACATCTTGTTGCGATTGGGAATCTGGAGACCCGTTTCGTCGCTTCTTTTGCTTTGGCTTATTGGGTCCGACAGTTTTAGCAAGTTCCTATATGTATATATAAAACACGTTACATTATTTAAACAAAAGAGTAACAAGAAACATGTTGAAATACATACTGTTGGCAGTGGTTGTGTTGGAGATGACACATTTTGTAGCGATTGGGAATCTGGAGACCCGTTTCGTCGTGACTTAAGGTTATGCTTAGGCCTGACAGTTTTAGCAGCAGGTTCCTATACGTATATATAAAACACGGTACATTAGTCGATCATGTATGTAAAATTCAAAAATCAAAGGGCGATCTTTTATTACTATACTTACCATTGTTTCCGTTACCTTTTTAGAAGTTTCAAGGCCATTGGATTTCTCCTCAATTCCCGCATCTTTAGGACTTACAACACCACTTGTCTGAGTGCCATTGGAGTCACCTGCAATATTGTCAATGGCCATTGGAGTCACCTGCAATATAAATTAAGAAATACAGTCACTCATCAGTTTATGCTCAATGCCTAGTATCATTAGCATCAGTGGTGTTAGCATTAGAAAATGAAATTGTTAACAACATAAAAAATGGCTTACAACTGAGGCTATTGGCAATGGTTCAGTTGGCAGAGTTATATTCATCCCTTTATTATTCAACTGTTGCAGAATTTGAGAAAGCATTATATTTGTGTTTTCCACCTCACCGGATAATTTATTGACCTGCACATCTTTTTCGGTCATCTCGGCGGACAATTTCTTGATCAATTTATCTTTTTCTTCACGCTCGCGTCTCTCATTATCCAGTTGAGTTTGAAGTAAGGCAATTTTTTCATTGGCTTCTTGTTTTCTTCGAGGAAGGCCAAAATACTCTTTGTATGTTACTGCACCTCCCACTCCTCTAGCATAACCGCCCTTTTCCTTACCAAATACAAATGTCATGGCATCAGTGCCATCATCAAAACCCGATGTTCCTTCCTTGATCTTGTCATCAGCTTCTTTCTGCACAAAAAATATAGGAAATGTTGGGATTAAAAGTCTTCTTGATGATGTTAGAGTAACTGCTGGTATACAAGCTACTACTGCTAGTACACAGTTAAATGTTGCTGCTATATAAGCATAATAATAGAATTAGCAGTAAAACTTACAAGTTCATCTCCCTTTGATTTAATATCATCATTTGGGTATTCGCCGTCTTTGTTTACCCTTCCTTTCACCCACATTACATCACCGGGGGGGGGGGGGGGGGTTCTTCATCCGCTTCAATCTCTTTATTTTGGATCTAATAAACATCAAATGCATACCCATGTAAAGTTAGACCAAGATAAACGAAAATATGAGGATGCTTACACATGTACAGTTAAACCAAGATATTCGAAAATATGAGGGTATTAATGCAAATGTGCAAATTGGGCAATGTAAACAGATTCATTTCTCATACTGATTGTCTCTTAATTGGTAAAACAAACATTGTGTAATCTTACCATTTTCTCTTTGACATAAGCATATCCACCTCGTCCCATTTTATGCTGATAAATATTTTGGGAACGCGCCATTTTACCTTTCTCAGATTTCTCCTAAAAACACAAAATCATAAGGCGTTTAGATGCGGTAATGCTGCAAACTGAAAATAATAAAATGACATATACACTTAATTAAAGATGACTAATTAAAACCTTGTATGCTTCGGTGGTCGTGTATTTAACATACTCGACCCAGTCTTCTGATTTCATTATTGTATTATACAAGTCCGGGACTTCATTCAGTTTGGAAGGTGTATTTAGGTTGGGCAAAATGTAGTTGAATTTGAGCTTCCTTTTGTAATTCCTTAGCATTTTACCAAGACGAATCATTATCAATTTTCTGTATTTGACGTCAACAACAAAAAATTTCTGAAAAGATTAACACAATGTTGTTAATTAGTTGCACATAATGTAACTGCATACATAAACTTATGTAGTACCGGGTTACAAAATAGTATATATGTACCAAGATTTCATCCCATAGTTTATCTCTTGATTCTTTATTCACCTTCTTCCAGTGTAGAATCTTCACACCTATCTGCTCACGAGCCACATCTCCTAAAAAACTCACAAACACTGCTCTGTTTTCCCCTGTTACCCTACCGAATGCATCGAAGGTTACCTTGAGCTTTATTGCACCAGGTTTGTCATGCTTCGCGCGAAACTTTACTAGCCTGGTTGAGCCCCTCTTAGCTACTATCTCAGGTGTTTGGTTGGTTACAGGCTCATCTATATCTTCTTCATCAGAAGACTTTTCGGATTCATATTCTAAGGCGTTATCATCATGTACAATATGATCAAGAGGAAGCAAAGTATGGTTATCAACAATGGGTTCAGTTTCCATGACTCTTGAGCAACAAAGGGTAAAAGAAAATGATTATGGCTTAGCTTGGAGAGTAATGGTGAGAGAAAATTTGATTTTTGTTTTTTATTTGCAGTCTTTTTTTTAAGGAGAGAAAAGAGGCTATACACCAAGAATATGAATCGTTTGTGATTCAAAAAATTTCGATCCAAAAATTTGCCTCCAAGTTGTAATTTGAAATTAACAATTGAATTATTTGAAAATTTTCCCTTTGAACCTGTTAATTAAAGCATAAGCTTGAATAAATCAAATTTTTGGCTCCAAATTTTATAGAGTACTATCTTAATAATCGCAAATAATGTATCATACTGTGCAACCATCACATCAACAGTACAAACTACTACCCATTTAACAAACCAAAATACTTACATAATTACTAGTTATTGTACCCTTACTAATTATATTTACAAAACACAAATTACTAATTACCTTTTTGTTATTTGGTTTCATTGTTTGCGTGCTTGTGTTTGCCATAAGAATGTGTGTGTTGATTAGGGTTTATTGATTTTTGTGTGTGTTTACAAATGACCGGGTAAAGGGATTAATTGCTGGTTGAATATTGAATTTGTGGTTTGGTTTAACTATAGCTGACGTGGCAAGATTTGTTTATAAAAAAAAAAAAAAAAAAAAAAAAAAAAAAAAAAAAAAAAAAAAAAACTAATGGTGATGACGTGGCGGTGAAATCCGGCTATAGCCGGTAAATAGGGATGGCAACGATTCGGGTTCGGGGCGGATTTTAGTATACCCATAACCGAACCCGTTTATAATATACCCGTACCCGCCCCATATCCCACCGGATACCCGATTAATATTATCCATCGGTTTTTCGGGTTTCCCCGCGGGTATCAGTTATCCGTACGTAGTTGAATATTATATGGACAAAATTGGCGGTATTAAGATTAAGTCACGCTAAAATCCACCGAAAAAACAAAAGAAAATACTCTAACCACTCCCAACAATAACTCAGCTTTAAACTTTAACACAATGCCACGTCAGCTTTAACACACTCACCCTTAATTAACTGAGCTTTAGTTATAAACAAGATGTTTAACGAATGAGCCGAGATGATATGGTTGTCTACGAGATGTTTAACGAATGAGCCGAGATGATATGGTTGTATATATACGAGATGTTTAATTAACGAATGAGCCGAGATAATATGGTTGTATACGAGATGTTTAACGAATGAGCCGAGATGATATGATTATACACGAGATGTTTAACGAATGAGCCGAGATGATATGGTTGTATACGAGATGTTTAACGAATGAGCCGAGATGATATGGTTGTATACGAGATGTTTAACGAATGAGCCGAGATAATTAATATGGTTGTATACGAGATGTTTAATTAACGAATGAGCCGAGATGATATGGTTATACACGAGATGTTTAACGAATTGAATGAGCCGAGATGATATGGTTGTATACGAGATGTTTAACGAATGAGCCGAGATTATATGTTTGTACATGAGCAACACACCCAACAATAACTCACGCAACCTTTCGACCCTGTTTCATCATTTCTTAAAAGAGTTTAATTTCTAGACCAACCCTGATAGCTAAATGGTCTTGAGGCAACTCACGCAACCTTTCGACCTCTGGATCAGCACGATTATGCATCTGTAGCATAATACGAGTTATCTCACCTAGCAAATTGTTAATCAATTTGAGTTCTTTTTCTTGTTCATTGTGTAATCGGGTGGAGGATAGCCTTTTGCACCTCTGCTAGTTAATTTGTTAGCCACAGTGTTTGTGTTAAAATTAGTGATACTTGCGAGAGAGTTTTATAAGAAGTTGTGTGAGAAAACGAAGTGTTGTGAAAGTGGCTTTGATAGTGGAAAGCCGTTAAACTAGCCGTTGGAGGCTATTTTAAAAATCAGATTGAAAGTAAAAGTAACCGTACGAGTATTATTCAAATTCAAACGTAAAGTAACAGTACAACATATTAATAACGAGCGGGATATTTAAAATTTAAAATTTCAAATTCAAATTAAACAAAAGGGCGGGATATATTTAAAATTTATCAATTCAATTCAAATTCAATTCAATTTATAAATTGAAAATAAAGTATCAAATACAAATACATTAAACATGAAATAGAAATACATTAAACATGAAATAGAAATACATTAAATGTCAAATAAAAACTATGTTAACATAAACAACGATTGATTAAGATAAACAACATACGATTAACATAAACAACGGACGATTAATAAAAACTATCATCTGAATCTGGGTAACCATCTTCAGAGGATTCGGAAGGTGTGAAAAAACCAGACTCCCACCTTTGCCTACGTTCTTCATCCTCCCTGGCTTGCCGCTCCAAACGATCAGCTTCCTCTTTTCTTTCAAGTGCTTCCATTTCCAGGAGGACTTGCATATCTGCTTCCTCTTGCCTAAGTTGTTCCTCAGTTAACCCAAACGGATTTGGGTCTTGGTTGGGAACCGGTTCATTTTCAGGTTGATTATTCACTGGAAAATTTTCCGGTTGGAAAACCGGAAAGATATGCTCGGGTGGAGTATCGAATTTTTCATTTTCGCTAGGTGGGCTTGGAAACTGTTGGCCAAAATCCTTTTGGCGAGGTGGGCTTGGAAATTGTTGGCCAAAATCCTTTTGGCGAGGTGGGCTTGGAAATTGTTGCCCGAAATCTTTTCTGGAAGACATCTTGAATTTGAGATGCTTGGATCTTGAGTATTTGAGAAGTTTGGAATGTGTTTCTGTGTGACTTGTGCTTCAGAAGCATTGGTATTTATAGGGTACAAATGCACACGTTTTATTAACGTGACTTTGAATTTTAATTGTTGGGGCTAACCTGCGTTAACGCAGCGTTAATATGTTGTACTTTATCTTACGTTTGAATTTGAATTTGAATTTGAATTTGAATTTGAATTTTAATTTGTTAAGGCTGAGTTATTGTTGGAAGTGACCTAAATATACCCATACTTCTCAAACACATTCAGACTGCGATAGATATTAAAGCATGTATTTACATTAAACATGTACTAGAAAATATCAATTACCCTAATGAAAAAGTCAATTAGTCATTAAAGTTAGCACACAAATTACATTAAACATCATTAATATAGAAAATATCAATTACCCTAATGAAAAAGTCAATTAGTCAATCCAACACCAAACACACTTCTAGATCAACTACACTAGTCAAATCCAAACCAAACACAAACCAAATCCGATCAATATTATCCATCTGTTTACTTTTGGCGCATCTCGATGGTCCCTCTTCCCGCCTAAAGTATTGGGAACCGTTCGTATACCTCTCTAGCCTATTTGTACAACTCGACATGGAAAACCGTTCATAATCAACCGTACCATATACAACTCCTTTGATATTTTCATTAGAAAATAAATTTCAAATTTCAATGGCTGACTCCTCTTCAACTCCTTCTTCCAACAAAAACAAACGCCCAAGGGATGATTCTCCTCCACCAATGCCTGAAAAATATAAAAAATTTGGCATATCCCAAAATATTTGGGAGAAATGTAGTAAAGGCCAGTATGGTGTTGAAAACGCATTGTTAGAAATTCACAACAAGCGTATAAAGATGTATGAAGAAAGGAACAAGAAAGATTTAGAGGTCATTGAGGAGCATCAGAAGAAAATTGAGGAGAGGAACAAAAAAATAGAAGAAGAAAGAGAGAAAATAGTTGATGTTTACAGAAGTATTGAAGCTAGTAAATATGTGTCTTAATGTATCTTTTCTTTATATATTTTGCCTATGTAAATGTAAACTTATTTTGACTTGGTTTAATATATGAATGCAGTTATTATTACAAGTTTATGATATTTGAATGTAGTTATTATTATTGTACTGCTAGGTAAACAATTGTACTGCTAGCGAAACGTTGTACTGCTGGGTATCCTTTTAGCAGTGGTTGGGAGTGCAGGGTAGTTTGTATCACTTTTTACTTAAAGGGTATAAACCCCCAATTGCTGCACACAATCACATTCACACACACATTACTCTCTCTCTTCCACTCCCTAATCGAATTTTAATCGTCAAATTGCAAAACCCCCAAATCAAATCATAATGTCGAACCTAACTTTTACCGAACCTCATAATAATGTTGCCTCTTTAGAAAAATCCAATGAGTCTATAGATTTTACTGAGATCATTGATTTCCTTAATGCAAGCTATATTAAGTTTGCATTAACAGTAAAACCTACTATATATACTTCCAACATTATCCAGTTTTGGTCATCTGCTAAGGTCAATACTATTAATGGGGAAGCACAAATCCATGCCCTTGTAGATGGGCAGATGATTATCATTACAGAGGCGTCTATTCGAAGAGATCTTCTCCTAGATGATGCTAACGGAGTTGAGAATCTTCCAAATACTACAATCTTTGAAAAACTTGCACTGATGGGCTATGAGAGATATACAGATGCTTTAAAGTTCCAAAAAGGCAATTTTTCTCCTCAGTGGAAATTCTTAATTCATACTGTCTTAGTGTGTCTAAGTCCAAAGACCACTGCATGGAATGAATTTAGCAGTAATTTAGCTTCTGCTATAATTTGTTTGGCTGAAAATACTCAAAGATTTAATTTCTCAAAATTAATTTTTGATAATATGGTTAGGAACTTGGATAGTTCTTTGGCTAAATATTTTCTATATCCAAGGTTTTTGCAACTCTTTTTGGACAACCAATTTAAAAAAAAGAAAAGTCACAAAAATGTTTCTCCTACTCCCTGCCTTACCAAAAAGGTTTTTGCTAATATGAGGAGGGTTGGAAAAGATTTTTCAGGGAGAGTGACACCTTTGTTTCCAACAATGTTGGCACTAGCCCAAACCCAAATGGGTGAAGGTTCAGCAATCCCAGCTGGTACCCATCACACACCCACAGAACAACAACAACAGACCTATAAACGTAGGACTAACACCAAGAACACTGAGCTACCTCAGGCTAGTGGTTCTATACCAACTGTTGCAGATGAGGATGTCACTGGGGGGGAGAGTGACATGTTGGCAAGGGCTGCCACTACTGTGTCTAGCTTAGCAGCAGCACAGGACAGTGGTAACATCATTAAGACCCGAACCAAGACAACTTCTAATGAAGAAAGTTCCTCTGGAACTGATTCAGGTGAAGGTCCCAGTCACATGGAAACAATGGGGGGTTCGGATGTTCATCCTAGGGGTGAGGCTGAACTTAACTTTTCCAGTGATCCACCTCTCGGGCTAGGTAACACAAGCCGAAGTGGTGAGGATAGTCTGCAACTTTTGAATGAATTGAAGGATACCTGTGCCAAGCTGTCTGCACAAATTGGTGATCTGCGAGCAATAGCTTCTTCCCAAGATGAAGTCATCAAAGCTCAAGGTGGGGAGATAAAGGCTTTGAAGAGAAGGGTTAGGTATTTAGAAGGAGTCAAAGGATCAAGAATTCCCAAAAGAAAGGTTAAATCTTCTGAAGCTTCTAAGGATGCTCCCAAACAGGGGGGAATGAAGGCAAAGTTTCAGGGGAGGATAAAGAGGGTGAAAGTATTTGTGAAGAGAGTGATCCAATGGAATTTCTAGTTGCTGATAACCAAGGGAATGAAGCGGTGATGGATAGGCGTTTGGGCAAGGTTACAACTGTGATAGTGAGCCACCTATTCCTGCTAGTGACCCAGTTATTCCTGCTAGTGGTCCAGTTATTCCTGCTAGTGAGCCAGTTATTCCTGCTATTCCTACTATTGATAAGGTTAGTTCTCAATACTGAGACTGAAGTTAGTATTGCTGCTATTGATGTTAGTGCTACTGAGACTAAATTTATTCCTGCTATTGATAAGGTTACTGCTACTCAAGGTGATGATGATATGAATATGGCTCAAATATTAACAAAGATGAGGAGTGCAAAACCTAAGAAGAAATTTAGTTTAGAATCTTTTTTTTATTTTATATTTATGTTGGTAAATATATGTACTTTCTTCACAATTGATGTCAAGAAGAAAAAAAGATATTATTGTGCATGTATATTAGGTGGTTGGGGTGTTTATGGGTTTGGTTTTTGGATTGTTTAGTAGGTTACTCGACTGAAAAAAGATCGCTCAAAACCAAAACCGAACCGAACCTAGATTGATTCTATTTTACATACCAAAGGGCTTGTTTCCTAATGGTACCTCATGTTGTGTGAGAAGCTCTCCAACCAAATGTTTGTGAGTTCAAGTACTGCTTAGGACGTGTGAGATAGATTGTGGTATATATTGTGTGAGATAAATAGTTGTCGTTCTTTAAGAGGAAAAAAAAATCTATTTTAGATGTATATAACAAGTAGGGAGGTAAACGAGATGAGACAACTCGCAAATTATTAGAGATCGACTCGTAAACTACTCAGAAACTACTCAAAATCGACTTGATATAAATGAGTCGAGCTCGAGTTCGAGCTACTCGAGTATATTTTCGAGTCAAGTTCGAGCTCCAAAATACTTGATTCGTGAAGCTCGCGAGACTTATCGAGTTTGAATTAAATTATACTTTTACCCTTTTATATACATAAATTTACTTAATTTTCATACAAATCAAATCGAGTTATATACCGAGAATTCATCGAGTTCGAGCGTGAAATGTTAGACCTATATCCCGGTTACGAGTAGGCCCCACCTTAGATGGAATATGCTAAGGACTTATGTGATTGGTTGGTCAACAAAGTTACGTGAAAAGTCAAACCCGATAGTCAAGTGATAGTCAAAATATGTGTTATAAAGTTATGGGAAGTATAAGGTGCCTCAAATAGATAGGAAAGGGACTTCAAGGGCTTAAGTTGTCATATGCCATTTGTGTTATAAGTTAGTTGTGGCTAAAATAGGATGAAAGAGACTTTAAGGACCATTCTTGCCAATAGCCCAAAGTTGCTACCTAACTAGTTATATCTAGGGAATTCTAAACAATTCTATTATTATTGAGGGTGAGTTAAAGTCCGGTTCATGGAGGAGAAAAAGAAGAGGGAAAAATGCAAGTATTGATGATCAAGTGTAGAGGTTAAGTCCAAGATCAAGAATTCAACCCTAGTGATGATCCATGAAGGTAAATAACCTATAATTAGTGTTTAATTTGGATAATTCAAGAGTTAGGGTTCATGTACCCAATTTGGGGAAAATGGGTAAATGGTGGTTTTAAGATAAATGGTGGGTTATAGTGATTATGAGGAAAGTTTGTGTGGGTTTAGTTAGTAAGAAAAAGGGTGTTCATCATATGATCAAAGTATGATCATATGATGATCAAGTATGTTAAAGGGTGTGTTGATTGTTATAGTTTTTAGTTATGTGTTATTAAGTATTTGTGAATGATGGTTATGAAGTAGGAAAAATGATGGTGATGATGTGCGGATGGTGACTAGTGAGGATGATGATGATGGTGGTGAAATAATGATATGGTAGTTAGCTTGGATTGAAGGTAAGTAACTCCTACTAAAACTTGTATTATATGTGTATTTATCATGTATGTATTGTGGTTGTATAAGAGTATAGGAATTCGACTTAGAATGGTTATAAGCTAAGTAGGGATGGCTATTGGTTTGTGGCTAAGGGTATGTAGCTTGTTGGATTTGGACTAATTAAGGTATGTAGTTAGTTATGGTTGTTGTGATTGATAATGGTTATGATATGAGAATATGTGTGATATGGTTTAGATGTTGTAGATTAGAAGCCTTTATAACGGTTATGATGCTTGTGTGAAAGTATGTGTATGATATATGTTTTATGTTGGGTTACTTACTAAGCGTAAGCTTATTCTTTTAGTTGTTAATGTTTTTGTAGGTTTATGTGCGGCGAAATGGAAGTACTTGGACTATAGCCTAAGGATTTGGAAGCGGATTGACAGGTGGATTGCAATTAGGAGCTTAGTATAGAATACCTAGCTCAAGTATCAATGTTGTACCCCTGAGAATCTTTTATTGTTTCGTAAAGTGTAGTCGTGTGTCAAATTGTATGTTAAGAAGGTCATAACGATTTGGGAGTCTAACGATGGGTCAAAGTGTGTTTAAGTGTTTTTGAGTAATGTTAAAGGGGTGTTTGGCTTAAGCGTGTTCGTACCCATTTTGGGGTTGTAAACGGTTCCAGTATCGAGGAAACATGGTTGTTATGTCAAATAAATGAAGTTGGTCAAGTTTGGTGTAAAACGAAAGTCGTATGGGTCGGTTATAGCGAAAACGGAAGGTAAACAAAGTGTATTTTGGAAAGTTGCAAGCCCCGGCCGGAGGTCTGGAGGCCAAACCCACGGCCGGGATGATTTGGGAAAATTCCCAGATGACCAGAAGGTTTGGGCCGCTGGGTCGGGGCTGAGGCCGGTGGCCAGGCCTTCATTTTTGGGGTTGGGCCGGCGGCCAAGGCCCTTGGCCTGCGGTCCGGGCCAGTTTCCAGATTTTGTCGATTTTCAAAAATTCAAATCTTTTAATCCGTAAGTCGTCACGGGTCGTGCCACCTATCGTTTCGAAGATAATTGAGTGTACTTTCATTTAAAAATAACCTCAAAGGCTGAATGGTTATATATTTTTGTCGGATGTCAAAAGAGTAACTGTATATCCATGAAAGTTAAACGTTTCTGCGTATAAAGTTTAAATTTTAGTCTAAACAGGCACGGGGCGTTACAACTTGGTATCAAAGCCAGGTTTAAGTGAATTAGGTTTCCATTATAGGTTGCCTAGACTTAAACCACTCGTAGACGCGTTAAGTTTAAGTTTAAGAAATGCGGCCAAATAATTTGTAAGTCATAGGATGTGAATGTTGAGTTTTGAAATGAATTATGTGATTTTGAGCTAAGGTAGTTTGGCGAAGGCGAACGGATGTTATAAGTTGTGTGGTAGTTTATAGGAAATGTGACTAATAATGAAAGTGCATGGCTTGTGTGATAGTGATAGCCAAAGCATAGTCTTATGAGTAGTTATACTTAGTGTGATAATCACTAATGAGGTATTAGAGATGGGTTAGCGAAAGTCAAAGTATTAGGAACATAATTATGAACGTGTGGTAATGTTAAATAAGTGTTATAGCATAGTGTGGTGAAGAAATGATATAAATATATACATAATAAGTCCGTGATGAACTTAGTAAAGTTACAAAATGAGAAAAGGACAGAAGGATTGAGTAAATGATGAAATAGAGCGAAATTTCTTAAGTACTAATAACTATAATGAGATGGGCATATATGAGGTTAAGGTATTGCCATAAAATAATTATATTACGGCTAAGACGATTAGCTGTAATTATTAATAATGAATGAATGTGTTATAGTTGACGACCTATGTAATGTCTACATGTAAAGGAAGCGTGAGACTAATAGAAGAGAGATAAGATACGAGGACAAGAATGGGATGGATAAAAAGATGTAAGAAAGAATGAGAGGAGTGTGTATGAGATAAAGACGTTGTCTTGAAATTATCATATTACAGCTAAGGCGATTAGCTGTAATTACTATAATGAATGCATAAGTTACGGTTGGCAATATGTGCAAAGTCTAGATGTAAATGAGTTGAGTAGATTAAAATGTAATGTAAGAATGTGAAAATGATTAATGAAGACTAAGAATGCAAGAGGTAAAGTAAAGAGGTGAAAATAACTAACGCGGATTAAGAATGTAGGATGGTAAAACACGTAGAGGTGTGTAATTATAATAAGCAGACTCATATTCTCTATGCGCTTGCGTTCACTAAAATAAACGAATGTAATAATGTGTGTGTGGTGCTTATAACTTGGATCCATTGTTAAGGTGATAAAGTGTAAATGCTAATGATCCTTCGGGATGAAAGTTAAAGGCGGTATCCTTCGGGATGACCAAGTAGATGAACTCAAATAAGTACATTTTATTACTATCATTTATCCTATTAATTTGACTTGTTTTACTATATTATATATGAGGATTGATACTTAATCGTTTACTTTTGTAATTCTCAGGTAAAAACAAACGTTTGGTGAAACTTAGCGATTTTGGACTAATAATGGAGCAAAACATGCATAAAGTGAAGAGTCTACTGAAATGGACAAGATCAAGTTAAATCTGCTCCAAATGCGCCGCATCTCACTCATGACATGCGCCGCATCTCTATCAAGATATCACCAGATACGATCCAAGATACAAGAGGACATGCGCCACATCTAATCATGGAGTTACGCCGCATCTTCTGGCGGTGTACGAATATTCCTGAATATTATAATCTTGGACCCCACGCGAAGTTAAGTACATGCGCCGCATCTACTCCTTAGATGCGCCGCATCTTCCCTCAGACAGAAACTATAAATACCCCAAGACCAGACGAATTTCGTACGCATTATATTAGATTCGAAGACCGAACAGGAGAACCGAAGGACGAATTCAGTCAAGGAGGCAGCACAAGACACACCTAAATCAAAGATACAAGAGCTGTAAGAAGGTGCTGCATGTGTTTAATTCATTAAGTAGTTTTGTTTTATTGTGTTAGCAAACTTTAATTCATCAGGATTGGTGGCTTGTGTAATGTGACAACGAAAGATTGCACTCCCTTTAATACTTGCTTTCCCATCAATTAAAGTTTATATGTTGATGTCTTTGGTTACTACTTATTAGTGCATTGATAACCTCTGTGTTTATTAGTGGCTTGCGGGCATTTGACTGCGGGACATAATGTGGCTCCCACGGTTATTACTAAATTGATCACTTAGGAATAACTTTTAGACATAAGTAATCATTAAGGGTTTACTCGCCGATAAGATTAGGACCAACGAGAAAGGGTTAACTACATACACTTCATATAAAGCTATCAATAAAACAAGTGACAATCTACTTAATCATAAGGACAGCCCTCTTATTGTCTCAAGTATTTATCTGTGTACGTGTGTGCTACTTGCTGAGTCGTGCCTATTGGTTTATTTTATTATTTAATTGCAAACAAATCGTGCCAGTCTCTCAGGCTGAAACCCCCTTGCGTTAGGATATTAAAATACTGATTAGAATAACGAGATAATATGTTCCACTCTTAGTGATCGACACTCTACTTACCATTATATTCATACTGACCGGGTACACTGCTCGTTAAGTGTGTGTGTTATTGATAAGTCGGCTAAATATAAATTTAAAACTTGAGTAGGCATTAAAACTGCTAAACCGCAACGACACATCACGCGCATCAAGTTTTTGGCGCCGCTGCCGGGGAGTGAATTGTTATTATCTGTTAATTTGATTAGTATTTTAATTAGGTTTTTCTTTTTATTAGATTAATTGTATCATTGTATTATTTTGCATATTTGTTGTATTGTGTGTTAATTGTTTTCTTTTATTTTTGTGTGTTTATTTTCGTGTGTTTTATTTGATTTTTATTTTTCGTATTTTTCTGTTCTGCTATCGTTGTACTGTGCTAAATCAAACGATACGGCGCATCTGATCTCTCAGATACGGCGTATTGCGTTTAATTTTTTTAATACAACGCGTTTAATTAATTCGATACGACGCATCTTTTCCCCAAGATACGGCGTATCTGTTTTTAATAAGAAAATTTTTCTAAGCGATAAAGTAATACGACGCATCTGCTTTAGCAGATACGGCGTATCTGTTTTTGATAAAAAAAAATTTTCTAAACGTTAACGCCATACGACGCATCTGCCTTTGCAGATACGGCGCATCTATTATTTTAATTAAAAACAGTTTGCGAATTATTAAACAGATACGACGCATCGATCTATATCGATACGGCGCATCTTACTGAATCAAAAATCGATATTTATTTTTAAACGTAACGAAAATACGGCGCATTAACTTTCGTTAATACGACGCATTTAATTTTAATTAGATAAGCTGATTTTTGATTATTTAATTCGATACGGCGCATTCATAAATTCTAAGCGGCATATCTATTTTCTGAATAAAGTCTGATTTAATTTTAACGTATTAAGATACGGCGTATCCAACTCTTTGGATACGGCGCATCGTCTGCAGATATCAGTAACTTTAATTTTTCGTATTCCGTTTTCGTTATTAATTATCTGATATACTACTTTCTCGAGCATACCCTACTGATATTTTTGTGTTGATTTCAGGAAGTGCATGACCAGGAGTTCTACGAAGAACTTGATTCAACCTTTCGAAGATCCTGAACGAGCCCTACATTCGCTTAAAAGGCTTTTCAACACAAAAAGCTTTGATCTTTCAAGTTCACTCGAGCTTGATTACTTTTCTGAAGAAAAAGAGGAAGTTGAAACAGAAACAATGGGCGAAAACACTACTATGGAGGAATACATGAACAATACCCGTGCTGATTACACTTCAGGAGTTGCTAGACCTAAGTTTGATGATAAGTCAAAATTTGAGTTGAAGGGTCAGTTTCTCAAAGAGCTTAGAGAGAATGCTTTCAGTGGGACGGAACATGAGGATGCTAATGAGCATGTTGAAAAGGTCCTGGAGATTGCAGATTTGTTTACTTCAGAAGGAGTCAATGCCGATCAACTCATGCTAAGAATCTTTCCAATCTCGCTAAAAGGAGCTGCTAACAAGTGGCTAAGGAATGAACCTGCTAGTTCAATCACTACATGGGGAGATTTGAAGAGCAAATTCCTGAAGAGATATTGTCCACCTGCTAAGACTGCTAAAAAGATGGAGGCTATCAATAGTTTCAAGCAAGAGCCTGATGAAACCCTTTATCAAGCTTGGGAACGATTTAAAGATTTATTGATAAAATGTCCTCAACACTATCTAACCCCTATGCAGGAGATAATATTGTTTTATCAAGGATTGGACGTGCCTACAAGACAGATTTTGGATGCTAAGGGAGCCGTACCTCAGATGAGTGCAACTAATGCTAGGAAAGCAATCCAAGAAGCTGCCGATCATTCTCAAAAATGGCACGATGGGACCTCTACTAGATCTAAGAGCAGCACTAATTTTGACGGGATTGCTGCTATTCAAGCTCAATTGGATAAAATTAGTAGAGAAATGAAGAAGCGTGATGAAAGAGCGTATGCTGCCCAAGTTGGATGTGAAAAGTGCGAAGGACCTCACTACACTAAAGATTGCCCGAATAAGAATGAAAGTGAGACGTTTGAAGAAGCTTATTACACCCAATTTGGACAACCATTCCGACCTTCAGGAAGATTTAGGGAAGCTACACCGGGATTATATCAAAGGAACAACTTCAATCCCGCTTATCAAGAAAGGAGGCAGACTTTAGATGATACTTTAAAGCAAATTATGGCCGATGCTGCTAAAAGACATGAAGAGAATACTGCTATGATCAAAGAAATTCGAGCTTCAACGGACACTACTACAAGAAATCAAGGAGCTTCGATCAAGGCATTGGAACAACAAATTGGGCAAATGAGCAAAGTTCTTCAAGAAAGGAGATATGGAAGTTTACCGAGCTCAACTGAAACCAACCCAAGAGATCATGTCAAGGCCATAAGCACCACTGAAGAAGTCACTCCTAATATACCTAGAAGATCGATGAATGGTAATGATGGTGCAAGACCCGAATTTTTCTTTAATTCTTCAATCAGCTTAAGGAGACTACTAAAAGAGAAGACAAAGATTGAAGAGGAGATCAAGGCAACAATGAAAGAAGAGAGCCCTGCAACCGACTCAAATGCCTTGCCTCATAAAGAAAGAGACCCAGGAAGTTTTACTCTACCTTGTTCTATTAATAATATATCTTTCAATAATGTGTTAGCTGACTTAGGAGCTAGTGTTAGTGTTATGCCTCTTAAGACATTCGCTACCCTAGGACTAGGAAAATTAGCACCAACTAAGTTACTTATTGAATTGGCTGATAAAACGGTTAAAACGACCTGAAGGGATTGCTAATAATGTGCTAGTTAAGATTGAGCAGTTTATTTTTCCCATAGACTTTGTTATACTAGACATGCCCGAGGATGTTAAGATTCCTTTAATCCTCGGAAGACCTTTCTTGTCTACTGCCCATGCTAAGATTGATGTGTTTAAGAGAAAAATCTCATTAAGGGTAGGGAATAATAAACTTGTCTATAAGTGCCAAGATCCGGTTAAAAGCATAATTAGAGGTGTTTATGTGCTAGGATTAAGAGAGCGTATGGACCTCGATCTTGAAGCTAGACTTATGGGAAAACATTGATTCAAAACAACTCAACTAATCCTAATCATGAGAACTTTGAGGAATTCATTGACTGATATGTGTCTAAATACACATATATTTACCTTGTTTAAACCCACATAAACAGTCAAAAACACTTTCAAAAGTCTCAAAAATGTATAAAAATATCATTAGACTGTGTTTTTATAAGTTTCAGGGAAAAACAAACAATAAATGGCATAATTTGCATTTTAGTCCCTGAACTTTCATAATTTGGCAAATCTAGTCCCTAGAATCTAAAAAAGTGGAATTTTATCATTCAAGGTCCCTAAAATAATCTTAATTGTCAAATTTGGTCCTTGAATGATTCTTTGGGCAAATTACAGAAAAGGTCCCTGAACTTTTGAAAAATGGCAATTTTGGTCCTTTGGGTTTTTAAAAATGGAAAAATGCAAAATTGATCCTTGTGTTATTGGATTGTGGCAACATTGGTCCTTGTGAGCAGTTTGGAGTGTGTACAGCTTCAGTCCTCATCTTTGGGAAAATTACATAATTGGTCCTTGTTACTTAAATAAACCAAATGGACCCTTTATTAAATCATAATCCAAATCCAATCCAAAACACACCCAGCCCAGCCATAAAACCCTTGACCCGGATCCAAGCCCAAACTACACCCCAGTATTTGACTGGGGTCAAACCCAGTCAAATACTCCTTCTCCCTCACAAAAACCCGCCAAACCACAAAACCAAAACCACCACCACCTGTCCTCCACCTCTCCACCTTTCCACCTCATCACCCCAGTCACTAACCACTCCCCCTCCACCTCCACAAACAACAAAATTCCTTAATTGATATAACCTTCTCACAAGACTTTGGCGCTAAAAATTACATGTGGACGATTAAGATTGATTCAATTTAATTGAATGGCTGGGATATGTTCAAGATATTCAGAGAGATATTTTGGAAGCTTAAAAAGGCAAAGAAGCAGGGAGGAAAAGTTAGTAGGTGTTAGTGTAGTGTAGTTTTAATTTTCATGTCGTAGTTTAATTTAGTTGTAATTTTCATCTGGGTTTTGTTGTTTTTGAATAATTTAAGTCGTTTCAGTTGTAAAACAATCAATTAATTAGATCAATTTAAGCTTTCATGTGATAACTTATTTTCCCGCCATTTTTCTTTTAATTGCAAATTACATTCTCAGCTGTTTCAAGTAATCCAATAAGCTCAGTAAAGCTAATTTAAGCTTAAATTGGTTCCAGTCATGCTTAATTAGTCAAAATATTAAGTTTTGAAAAAAAGTCAACGATGGTCAAAAGTACTGTACAAGTGCTGATTTTCTGCTTATCATGTTTTTTATTGCTTATTAATGTTTAAATATAGTTATTTAATCAACAGCTCAGATTATTTTTTGGTCTTTTGCTTTGAAAAACCCCAAACAGCCTTGTCAAAAGGGTGTTTGGATTAAGCTTATTCTGAGCATCAATAGCTTTTTACTGTATATGTGCCAATAGCCCAACTTTGATCCTGCTTATTTAGGTTATGTTAAGCTGTTTTTATGTCCCAAATAGCCTATTTCATAGATTTTATGGTTTTGTAGTCCTTGTGGCATTTTCAGCCCCTAAGTAAGTCAAATAAGCCAAGATAAGCCAGAGGCTTATCTTGGCCTTTTTATTTGTTTCTCTGAGCTCCTTTTGATCAGTTAGTGTAAGTCATATTAGCCTAGTTAATAGTTCTTGTGGTTTGCGCCTTCTGCACAGCCTACACTTGGACAGAATGCAGGTTTCAATCCTGCTGATCTCAGCTTAATATTAGCTTATCCAGTAAGTATCTAGCTTTACTTTTTGGTTTTTAATAAATTTCACATAGTAAGTGATTGCGTGGTTTTGTAACCTTACAACAGGTTTTACCTCTCGAGGGATCTCAAGAGGCTTACAACCCCACCAGGCAGTGTACCTGACCGATGTAGTATAGTGTAGTGGTAAGTACGGGGGATTGATCGTTCTCCACAGGGAATAGTGTTCGTTAGGTGTGAAAGGCTACTCTAATTAGGTCTAAGGGTTGAGGAAGATTCTTTTTATGTTTTTATAGTTTTTATGAAAGCAAGTAAAATCTCGGGTTTGAAGGAGTGGGCGGAATTAGTTGCTAGTCAACTAACCCAAATTTACTACGAATGCAAATAAAATAAAATAACAAAAATGAAAAGTGGTGAGAAACTTATGTGTAGAGAAATGTGTTTACTTAGATTTCCTTACTCCCTAACTATCTTTTACCGGTTAATTAGTGTGTATTAGTCGCGTGGATGACGGGTGTATTCCTTAATACCATTCGTGGGGTGGCGTACTTACTTCCCCAAACTCTACAAGCTCCTACTTCGCTCCTATGTCGAGCCGGCTAGGAAGCTCCTAACATGGGATCACTAGAATTCGCTTGTGCATTAAATACAACCATAAAAACCTTTAGTACGCGTTTGGTTCATGTTTCTTAAGACGTTCAAGCAAGTTACCGAATAGGAAGTTAGCCAGTTTTCTTAAGCCTAACATAGATAAACAATCATCCAATACAACTAACAACACACTAACAACCAATAATCAATAGCTAGGTTTCATTAGATCTAAGCAAACACAAGATAAAATTAGCCTAACATGTTAAACAAAAGACAAGAATAAGATAGAATCAAACAACACATAGACATATTGAATGATTAATTGATAACTTATCTTTCAATGAAACATGGAAGATCTCAAGGCAAAAAGCCCTGAAAAAGTAGCTAAAATCGTCTTAGGGTTTTATCCCAAAATTCCACACACTAAGCTCTCTCTTAATGACAAAAAATTAGAAAACTATATATAGACTTTTGCATCTGACGGCGTCACCTTATGGATTGTGACGCCGTCACCTCGCCGCTTTTAGGGTTCTCGGATGACCATCTTGACGCCGTCCCTCTTTAATTCTCCAAAATCCGTTCTGGCCTATCAAGGCTTGACGCCGTCGAACAATGAACGTGACGCCGTCCCCTTATGATTTAAGCCGTGACGCCCTTGATCAAGTTAAAGCGTGACGCCGTCAGAATTCACATGCTATCTCACTGGCCCGTCATGAGTAAATTTCACATCCAACTTTTCTTGCCAAAGCATGACGCCGTCCCATGTTAATTGTGAAGCCGTCAAGAGTAACTTTTAGCCGATTCTTGAGACTTTGCCGTTTTCTTCACTTTTATGCTCCAAAAACGTCCAAAATGCCTCCTTTTCCAGATTTCTCCTCAAAAGTACCTAAAATGACAAAAGGAACGATTTAGGGCAATATTTGATCAAATAAATACGATTTCGGGCTTAAATGACCCCTTAAAACCGGTACACTTTTCGCCTCATCAAATACCCTTACACTTGAGATTTGCTTGTCCTCAAGCAAATGCGCTTTTATTCTAATCAAAATACACGTTAGGGGTCATTTAATGTAAACATAAAAGTAATTACAACAAATAATAGTTCCACTTCAATCATAATAAGCACGGAGATTACAAACTAGCACCTCACAAGTAGTGTTTAGATACTCACATCTCTCAAGTGTCATCAAAATAAATCTCATAAATGAAAACGGAAAATATCTCTCACTACCTGTCATAGCAAATAGATTACCATAGGCTTGGGAAAGGATCGAAAACCTCCTCCACTAGGCGTAAGCACCTAAGATAAACTATCAAAGAGGGCTTTTAAATGGGTTATAACGTTAGGTGTAGGGAAAAGGAAAACACGGTTTTGTTGGATACGGGATATTTTACTGGTGGCTAGTTAAAGATCTTGGTCAATTACATGTACTATACAATGTTGCTAAGCCAAGACTCGACTCGATCTTAAGCTAGAAACAAAATAACAAAATAACAAAAATATAAAACAAACATAAAATGAAACGGGATGGTAGTCCGTATGTCTTTTCTATTTTTCATTTTCTCATTTTTTTGTTTTTTTTTTTTTTTTTTTTTTTTTTTTTTTTTTTTTTTTCATACACTTTTGCCCTACCATCCAAAATAATACATCAAAGGGGCGTTGCATTCCCCTTACACTTAAACTTTTACATAACTTTACAATTACTAATCTAATGACTCGAATTAAGATAATTGAAAAACTTGGAGTACTTTTAAAACATTTAGCACATATGGGGGTAATAAATGATGTTCTTCCCCATTACTCCATTACACTAGTACTTTACCCATGAGTCCCAATCGTCCCAAAACAATATGTACAAGGATATGACTCGACTTAGCAACCATGTAATCAACTAGATAATTAACTTGGGTTTAAACAAATGTTGTAACAATAATGCACTAAAGATGAGTGCATACAAGGTAGGCTAAGGCGATTTGGGTGTACATTTTAGTGGGGTGTAACAAATTCTTCCTTTAAGTAAAATGCTTAAAGGTCGAAACGAAAAGATAGGCTCTGAGGGGTGTACTAGGGGTATCGTGTACTAAAGATGAGTACAACGCAAAGGGTGAGGGAGAATTACTTGACCAATGTAGCCAATGTAATTATAAAAAACACAGGTGTAAAACAATGGGTTAATCCTAATGCCTCTTATCATGTAGTAAATCTAACTACACGAATGTAGTCTCACTTGTGGCCTTGGAATGGTCCTAACGCAAGTTCTAGAATCTAAGTGCTACCGGTACACACATCATAGCATAAATGCTTTTCCTACCAATTCTAGGGGCGAACCTCACATATTTGGGGTGGAAATTTTTTTTAGTGGTACGGTTTTTGTGCTAGTCATATAACTCCTATCCGTGAGACGCTCATTAAGATCAAAGTTTCACTCCTATATGTTGTAAAAAAAATTTAAATTTGGCACTAAAATTACCTTAACAAGTATTTATCTCAGTTTTATTACACATCTACCATTAAACAAACAAAAATCAAGCGCAATTGTATTCTCTAAAATCGTACTTTTACCCTCCCCTTACACTTAAGATGAACATTGTCCCCAATGTTCAAATAACAAGATGTAAAAGAAAGAAAATAAAAGAATGAAATCAAATACTCCCCTGATTCGCTCGGTGGATGGTGAAATTACACGGTTAAATCTTCTTCCAAGGTAATGTTGAAGCTCCATGACTAATGCATCGCCATAAGCTTGATTCCATAAACATCTCCTTGTCCAAAATAACCTGTTAAACCTAAGAAAACAAACACGAAAACCTGCATAACATCGGCGGGAAAAATCTATATATAAGGATATAATGCTTGTGGAATGATAATTTTGCAGATTCCTGGAGATTATAAGTTGGAGATTTAATAAAAACTTTTTATGAAAACAAAACTTTCAAAAATTTCTGGAAATTAAATCTGACGCCGTCAGGTTATAACCCCTGACGCCGTCAGAAATGACCTGACAAAAATTTTCATTTTAAGTTTCCGGAAAATTTCTGGAAAAACCTTTACCTTACTTCCTGGAAATCCTGCAAAACATCATTATGACTCGATACAAGCATTTGACTCAACCAATTACGAATATGTATGCTAATTTATTATTATTACGATTCATGTTAATTTGTGTTCTAATAAACCGATTTAGATTTCCCTTACACTTATCTTTTGCAAAATACCTTTATATGTAGTTAAGACGAAGTTAAAAACAACATAAAGCATTTACACAAATTAGTTTTTAACATGAATCAATAAAAATAAAAATTAAACACACATACGGAAACAAATAAAACAAACAAACAAATAAATAAACACACAAAGTAAATAAAACAAATAAAGCTTGGGTTGCCTCCCAAGAAGCGCTTTTCTTTATTAACGAGTCTTGTAGCTAGACTCAAAGTCACGCACATTACGTGATTCCATCATTCATAATGACGTATCCCTGATAGATATGATCCTTGTTATCAGGGTGGTGGTGTCTCAATCGCTCGACATTCGTAGTTACTTCACCTCCTCCTTTGCTGGTCAAGCTTACTATCCCATCTTGGTGTAAACTTTTAATTGTGAATGGTCCGTACCACCAGGGACTTAGTTCATTGGTAGGTGCTTCTGTTTCTGAATGCCTTAGGAGCACTGAGTCTCCTTTTGTAAATTCAACGGGGTTATTGGGTTGCTCATCAGCCTCAATATAATCGTTATTTCCATCCTTACATTCTCTAATCTCATTTTCCATATAACTCTTAATCCTTGCCTCCCATGCAAGAATTTTCTCTCGAACATTACCACTGACTATATTAGTGTTAGCCTCCATCCTCTTCTGCAGAGCAACATCTCGTATATGTCGTGGGATCGTTGGGAAGTTTACTGTTTTCTTCCCCTTCTTCATTTGGATGGTGTTATTTTCGTAATTGATTTGCGCTCTAGTGGTAGCGAGAAAGGGTGCCCCAAGGATTATTGGCATATTCATATCATTTCTCTCAATGATCATGAAGTCGACCGGATACAGGAATCCGGCAACGTTGACCAACACATCTTCTGCAATTCCTAACGGATACTCATAAGAATGCTTTGCAAAGGAGAGTTTAGTATGGGTGATGGATGGCAACTCATTGGTTAACTGAACATAAACGGATAAAGGCATCAAATTTACGTCGGAACCTTGGTCAGCTATCGCATCCAGATACTTGTGTTTTCCAATGCTGCATGGTATTTCGAAGACCCCGTAGAATTTCTGCTTTTCCACTAACTTTTGTCCTATGAGGCATTCATACAATTGCCCACCGGGTAATGTGTCAGATTTATCATCCGGTTCCACCTTCTTGGACTTCTTGTTGGGTAGATGAGTACGTCGATAGTTTCTCACCCAATCGTTTATGGTCTCCTTGTTTATTTCGTGCTTCAAGTAATGCTTCACTTGTTGTGACAATGGCGGTTCAACCAATTGGCGCTCCTCAGAGGGCGCCTCCTCTCCCTTGTCGGAATCGCATTTGTAGGCATTGGTGTCTCCATTATTAAATGGGATGAGGTCAATTTTGTTAACTTCCATAGTTATGGATTTCCCTCTTCCCTCATTTCCGCCCTCTTGGACGACGGAGGTGGCCTTGACAAATTTAGTGTTAGGAACATCAACGTCATTCCTCACCAACACTTTTTCAGGGGCTTTTGTATTTGTGTATTCTTTCAAAAGATTCATCATCTCCGCCATCTTCTCTTCCATTTCCTCCTTTTGTTTGTAGACGGCTTCCTCAAATTTTGCCAACCGTTCGGAGTGTTTTGACATGTACTCTCTCATTCGAGCTTCGAATGTTGGACTAAGTTCCTGAGGTGGTGAGTTGGGTGGAGCGTGCTTATGGAAGGGTTTAGTAGTTTCCCTACGGGGTGATTCGGACAATGGTATTTGCCTAACGCTTGAGACTGAGTTAATTGTTGCTTTTTGTGGACTTAAGGGTCTCTTTTGCTTTTCCATAAGATATGCAACCCTTTTCTCAAGTTCACTAACGCTTTCCTCAGTGATTTGATTGGCTGTATCGGGCGATGAATATGTCTTGACTGCCGAGCGCACGTCGTGGGAGACTTGCCACAATTCATCATCGTCGGATGCAAGCTCATCAATGATCTCCCATGATTCCTCGGCGCTTTTGTCGCGCAATCTGCCCCCGGCGGCTCGATCGATGGCACGTTTGGTGTGGTAATCAACATGGTCATAGAAGATTTGGATTTGAAGCCATAGATTTATGCCATGGTGAGGGACTTTTTGAAGTAAGTCCTTGAATCGAATCCATGCCCCGTAGAGGGTTTCGCCTCGACGTTGTTCAAACATCAAGATATCCTTCCTTAGCTTGGTAGTTCTCCCTGGTGGGAAAAACTGAGCAAGGAAACGAGTAGTGAGATCATCCCAAGAGGTGATGGATCCTGCGGGTTGACGTTCTAGCCACTGACTAGCTTGGTCCCGCAGAGAGAATTGGAAGAGACGCAATCGGGTCGTCTCTCGAGTGGCAACATCAAGGTCTATAGAATCAACGATTTTAAGAAAGTCCTTGAGGTGTTGATTAGGATCTTCAGAACGAAGTCCATGGAATGCGCATCCGCTTTGCACCAACCGGATGGTGTCGGATCGCAAGGGTGTGATATTGGCTCCTTGAGTGAGCTCAATGGTGTTTCGATAGCCATGGTGGCTAGGACGGGAATACTCTCCTAAAGTACGGGCTCTAGGAGGTGGCGGTGGTTGTTGTGGTGGTGGGTTGTGGGGGTTAAGGATATTACCATCTTCCATGATGTCGGACGGTATGGTTACGAACAAAGACACGAAGAAAATAGATAGACTAAAGAAAACCTAGAAAAATAAAATAAAAATCTCACTAGAAAGGAATCTAGTGAGTAGACCTAATAGAAATAAAAATTCAACCTAAACAATAACTATTCCCCGGCAACGGCGCCAAAAACTTGATTGCGTGGTTTTGTAACCTTACAACAGGTTTTACCTCTCGAGGGATCTCAAGGGCTTACAACCCCACCAGGCAGTGTACCTGACCGATGTAGTATAGTGTAGTGGTAAGTACGGGGGATTGATCGTTCTCCACAGGGAATAGTGTTCGTTAGGTGTGAAAGGCTACTCTAATTAGGTCTAAGGGTTGAGGAAGATTCTTTTTATGTTTTTATAGTTTTTATGAAAACAAGTAAAATCTCGGGTTTGAAGGAGTGGGCGGAATTAGTTGCTAGTCAACTAACCCAAATTTACTACGAATGCAAATAAAATAAAATAACAAAAATGAAAAGTGGTGAGAAACTTATGTGTAGAGAAATGTGTTTACTTAGATTTCCTTACTCCCTAACTATCTTTTACCGGTTAATTAGTGTGTATTAGTCGCGTGGATGACGGGTGTATTCCTTAATACCATTCGTGGGGTGGCGTACTTACTTCCCCAAACTCTACAAGCTCCTACTTCACTCCTATGTCGAGCCGGCTAGGAAGCTCCTAACATGGGATCACTAGAATTCGCTTGTGCATTAAATACAACCATAAAAACCTTTAGTACGCGTTTGGTTCATGTTTCTTAAGACGTTCAAGCAAGTTACCGAATAGGAAGTTAGCCAGTTTTCTTAAGCCTAACATAGATAAACAATCATCCAATACAACTAACAACACACTAACAACCAATAATCAATAGCTAGGTTTCATTAGATCTAAGCAAACACAAGATAAAATTAGCCTAACATGTTAAACAAAAGACAAGAATAAGATAGAATCAAACAACACATAGACATATTGAATGATTAATTGATAACTTATCTTTCAATGAAACATGGAAGATCTCAAGGCAAAAAGCCCTGAAAAAGTAGCTAAAATCGTCTTAGGGTTTTATCCCAAAATTCCACACACTAAGCTCTCTCTCTTAATGACAAAAAATTAGAAAACTATATATAGACTTTTGCATCTGACGGCGTCACCTTATGGATTGTGACGCCGTCACCTCGCCGCTTTTAGGGTTCTCGGATGACCATCTTGACGCCGTCCCTCTTTAATTCTCCAAAATCCGTTCTGGCCTATCAAGGCTTGACGCCGTCGAACAATGAACGTGACGCCGTCCCCTTATGATTTAAGCCGTGACGCCCTTGATCAAGTTAAAGCGTGACGCCGTCAGAATTCACATGCTATCTCACTGGCCCGTCATGAGTAAATTTCACATCCAACTTTTCTTGCCAAAGCATGACGCCGTCCCATGTTAATTGTGACGCCGTCAAGAGTAACTTTTAGCCGATTCTTGAGACTTTGCCGTTTTCTTCACTTTTATGCTCCAAAAACGTCCAAAATGCCTCCTTTTCCAGATTTCTCCTCAAAAGTACCTAAAATGACAAAAGGAACGATTTAGGGCAATATTTGATCAAATAAATACGATTTCGGGCTTAAATGACCCCTTAAAAGCGGTACACTTTTCGCCTCATCAGTAAGCTTTTCAATTAATATCTGGTATCTCAGTTTATAGCTTATTTAGTAGCTTTAAATTAGGCCTAAAGGTTGTCCCATTTCACTGTGAACACTGATTCATCAGTGTTCATAAGCTCATTTCACAAGCTTTTTCACAAGCTCAATAGTGGGCCCCACAGTGTGTGCCTTGGCTTTTTGGGAAGCCCAGCCACCAATCTCACTTGATCCATTCCTTGTTTGGACTTATTGGCTTATTTGATAAGCTCAATAAGCCCATAGATTTTCTTGCAGGCTGTTTGGCCTGCAGTTGGGATTTGGATTGCTTATTTTCTTTCTTTCAGCTTATTTCTTTTGTTTTCTCTTTTCTTTGGCTTTATTTGAGCTTTTCTAATCTTGTTTTAGCTTTTTCTAATCTTTGTCTTCAGTTTGTAGCTTATTTGGTTGTTTTGATAATCCAAAAATCCAAGTTAAGCTCTTTTGAGCTTAACTGTTGTAATTTTGATCTCCAAATCTGCTTATTCCCTTGTTATAAAAATATTGTTTTTATTAAAGTTGTTAGTTATTAGTGTGTTAATGTGTTTGTAAAAGAAAACTACAAAAATAAAATAGTTTTGTGGTTTTGCCTTTGCTGGGATTCGAACCAGTGACCTCTTGGTCAATCTGGTCAAAAAACACAACGGAGGCAAGCACCATCTGCCCCAGGCTATTATTAGTGTTTTTATTTTCTTTATTTATTTATATAAGTTTTCTTGTCCAGTTTAAGTTAATAAGCTTATACAGCTTATTTTCCTGCTTATTTTTAAGCATTTCCAACTTTTTATATCTTTCCCTAGCTTCTTATACTAATAAGTAACTTAGGAAAAAAAATTTAGAATTTTCTTAATAGTTTTAATATTTTTAATCTTTTATTTAGTTTAACATAGTAATTAAATCATAATAAATAGAAAAATAATCAGAAAATATAAATCTAATTTTCATAATTTTCTTTTGTCATTTTTAATCTAGGAAAAATATAATTACATTTTTAGTCCTTAAGAAAAACCAAAAATAGAAATATAGTGATAGCTTCTATTTAATAGAATTTATTTTTTTAAATTTTAATTAAGTAATTTTCATTTTTATAATTTTCTTAGTTTCTTGTCACCTTAGAGTATTTATATAAAACTTTTCAGATTTTTCTTTGATCTTTTAGTATTTATTAGAATTTTAATTAGTTTAAATAATTATTAAATAGTTTTTAATTAATAATAATTAATTAATAAGTCAAATAAATAATTTTCTTTTTCCAATAATTTTCTTTTATTATTAGGATTGTAAAAATATAATTTTCATATTCGTAGGCTTTTTATTTCTTATAATTCACGTTTTATTTCGTACGTTTACGTAAATTTAAATTAAACGTACGCGTTTTTAGGTTTTAAACGTTTCTAAGTATTTTGCTTTCACGTACTTGTTCTTATAGCTTGTTTAAGCTATTTTCTTTTATATTTCCTTAGTTTAATCAATCACACCCCTTTTCTGTTCAATTATCACCCGATCACACATTCGTTTTATTTCAGATTTCACACCTCGCTGGGACTTAACGACCCGGGGAAAAACTATACTCCTTGGATAATTGCATTGTGTTCTCAATTGGTTTGACTTTGTTTGACCACATCCGTGGTTGATTTAAGTTGACTGTTTCTGGACCAATCAAATTTTGGCGCCGCTGCCGGGGAGGTGTGCTGCGTACAACGAATTTGAAGCATTAGTGATTGTTGAATATACAACCATTGTATATTTACCATCTTTGTCCATATTCTCTTATTTTCAGAAAAAACCAAAATAATCGTGAAGTTAATTCATTTGACTAAACGATTGCCAAAAACATTTTTATTCAAGTTTTCAACGAACACAAAAAACCCAAAAATATTCATCTTTACCCTCTTACCCTTTTTGATTCTTTATTCCTTTACCCTCTATCCATTTGATTCTAAACTTCTTATACCTTTCTTCTATGGCGTCTCTCGGGTACAAATGTTTTGATTGTAAAAGCCCGTTGATTGACAGCCATCGTTGTTCTAAGTGTGCGTGTGAGCGGTGTGGAAAGCATGCACCAAAGGATCGTGGATCTTGTTATTGGTGTGAATTATCCACTAAAGAGTCTCTCAAGGATTCTCAAAGTCCTTCCTACTACCCTCCACAGCCCGAGATACGTGCTATTAATGACAAACCGTCAAGAATCGATCCTAACCTTTCAGGATATACGGTTAACAGTTTGTCAAGCAAACGTACAGAACTTAGAACAGTGACTAAAAAGAACGACTTGCCTAATCTTCACGTTTATCAAAAACCAGAGACCATAACGGAAGTGGTGGAAATTCCTAGCTCTCAGAGCACTCCACTTGTCCCACCTCCGGATTTTATTCCTTGTGTCGGTTGTGGTGAGTCGCTTTTCGGTTTGCCATGTCGTTGGTGTACATGTGAACAATGTGGTAGTGATATTCGAGACGGAAGTTGTTTGTTTTGTGGTTCGAGGAATTCATTTTCTTATGATCCTGATCCGAACTCATTCAACGACTCTTCAAAATTTTCCAACTACCCATCACATTCATACGAGCAAGAATCATGTTATCCAAATTTCAATGATGCATCGTATCAAAATACACCGAACTTTTCTTGTGAGTACTGTGGAGGTCCACATTTTAGCTCTGATTGTCAAACAGGGAATCCATTTCCTTGTAACAATTACGACGATCCATATCACGACCAACCTCCACAGTGCCAAATAACTCAAACTCCTCAGCAAACCCAGCAAGACACTTATCTAGAGCTTCTAGAGTTAGTGAAAAGAGCTGAGGAGTTTAATAAAAAAACATTTCAGAATGCTCCCAGTTTTTCTTGTGTATATTGTGGGGGTCCTCATGGTGATTATCAATGTCAACCTTCTGGTTTTGACAACTCCCCACTCCCACAATGTCCCGTCATTAAAAATTCACATGAGAAATCCATGGTAGAATTGTTAACTGAAGAGCAGGTTGCTAAATTAGATTCCCAGATTGCCAGTAAAAATTCTATTAGGGAATTAATTAAAATACAAAAAGCAGCCAGATCTAGCTCTCGATTCCGTTTCATTCCTGATGACAGTGATGATGAAGATATATTGGATGATGATTCATCAAGTTCATCAGTTGAAACTCAGTCTGTTGTTATCACACCCGAAGTTCCCACTAACTCTCTAAGCATGGGGGATGAGCTTCTTGACACAATTCCTGCAAAGGAATCAGACGTATTCATAAAGTCTAGTGTTGAGAACCTTGTCCCAATCCCAAGAGAGTCACAGGGAATTCTTGATCATGTGTGTGATATCCCTTCCCCTCTTGAGTGTTCAAAATATTATTTTGAGACTTTCTCCGATTCTAATGATGAATATATATCTTATGGAGAAGTTGAGTATGTTGAGGCATCACTGCCCCATTCTGATGTTGACCCTCTTCTTGAGGAGTTTACTGATGAACTTACTCACATTGATCCACTTCCATCAGGAAGTGATGATGATCTCTTTGATTTCGAATCCAATCTGGAAGAAATCGAAAGTCTCTTATATCAAGATCCATCACTCAATTCTTATCCCAACCCCGAGCTTAGTGATTCACATACTGATGAAAATTCTTTATCTTGTGGAGACATCAGTCATGTGGAGGAACTACCTTCTGAGCTCGTCAGTCCAAAAGAGAATATTGATCATCTTGTTCCCGAAGCATTCAAAACGTCTTTCACCAATCCTCTGTTTGAATTCGAATCTGAATTCACTTTAATTTCTGATAATCCACTCTTTGATATTCAGAACGAGGTAGGTGATGATTCCATAATAAAACAAGGGTTCACAGATTTACATCACGTGAATGATTCTCTTTACGAGGAGTTCTCCTTTGAACTCACTCATATCATATCTCCACCAGAGTATGATAACTTCCACTTTGATCTAGACAATAATGAACTTTGTGTTCCGGAGGGAGATGTTCTCAAAACTGAGAATTTGATTAATATCAAAATTCCATCCCTCCCACCCAGAATATGTCTTGATCATCTGAGCTTAAATGATGAGATTCATGATACTGAAAGCATGAATTCTCCTTCTTATGATGATGAGTTAGTCATGATTTTTATCATGATTTTCTTTCTTTTCTTCACCTACACGGTGACTTCTCCTGTTCTTCACTCCTTCGGGAATGAAGACACTATCTTTGATCCCGGCATTTTCATTTATCATTTGTGAGCCGGATCTCTGTGTATATCTCATCGGTGTGGGACTTTCACGTACTTCAGTGTTTATCCAAACATTTTGAATGAAAGTCCGATGGAGATTGTCGCTTCCACGTGCTTCCCCAAGAACCAATGAATGCGGGGTCGAGTCAAGCTAGTGACTCGGTGAACAAAAATATTAGCTCACCATATGGGTTTTCACCCATATTTCTGACTTCTTTCTCTTTTCTAACACCCTAGTGTGGGGGTGTTGCCCCCACTGTTGTATATATGTTCAAAATTTTATATATGTTCAAAATAATAATAAATAAATTTTGTTGTGTTCCCACGCTTGGCCATTAGTATTCCCTTGCAATGTTCTAAGTGTCGGCATAATAGCCGGTACTTTGAATATTGAGGGCAATATTCAATTCTAAGTGTGGGGGGGAATTCTGGCGACTTTGATCACATTTGTGCCCTATTCCTAGTTTTCCCGTTTTGGCCAAAAATTTTAAATTTTTTTCATTTGGTGGTAGTGCTTTGCACTAACACAACAAATGGTTATCAGTCCACCATGTCTAACCCACATAAGGACTGGCTAATCCTGAGCAAACGGCTGCAGGTAAAGATATATCAAATCCGTTTATGGCTTGCAATTTGCCCAAAATTGTATGGTATTCAACTCACCATATCCTTATAAGTGAAGAGTTGGCTAGCCCGCAAGGTTATGGCTTGTGGTAAAGGCAGTGGAAAAACCATAATTGGTAATCAGCTCACCAAAGATAATAGTTATAATTTATCTAAGAGTTGGCTAGTCCAGAAGCAAACGGCTTCTGGTAAAGACAAATCAAACCCGTTGACAGCTGATGATTTGCTCAAAATCATTTGGTTATCATTGTACCAAAGTTCTTACTTGAACTGAAACAATTGGCTACTCCAGAAGTAATGGCTTTTGGTAAAGAGATAAAAATCCATTAAATTTTCAAAAATATTGCTAGGGACTAGCAATAGTTTAGTGTGGGGGATTTGATATGTGTCTAAATACACATATATTTACCTTGTTTAAACCCACATAAACAGTCAAAAACACTTTCAAAAGTCTCAAAAAGGCAGAAAAATATTTAGACTGTGTTTTTATAAGTTTCAGGGAAAAACAAACAATAAATGGCATAATTTGCATTTTAGTCCCTGAACTTTCATAATTTGGCAAATCTAGTCCCTAGAATCTAAAAAAGTGGAATTTTATCATTCAAGGTCCCTAAAATAATCTTAATTGTCAAATTTGGTCCTTGAATGATTCTTTGGGCAAATTACAGAAAAGGTCCCTGAACTTTTGAAAAATGGAAAAATGCAAAATTGATCCTTGTGTTATTGGATTGTGGCAACATTAGTCCTTGTGAGCAGTTTGGAGTGTGTACAGCTTCAGTCCTCATCTTTGGGAAAATTACATAATTGGTCCTTGTTACTTAAATAAACCAAATGGACCCTTTATTAAATCATAATCCAAATCCAATCCAAAACACACCCAGCCCAGCCATAAAACCCTTGACCCGGATCCAAGCCCAAACTACACCCCAGTATTTGACTGGGGTCAAACCCAGTCAAATACTCCTTCTCCCTCACAAAAACCCGCCAAACCACAAAACCAAAACCACCACCACCTGTCCTCCACCTCTCCACCTTTCCACCTCATCACCCCAGTCACTAACCACTCCCCCTCCACCTCCACAAACAACAAAATTCCTTAATTGATATAACCTTCTCACAAGACTTTGGCACTAAAAATTACATGTGGACGATTAAGATTGATTCAATTTAATTGAATGGCTGGGATATGTTCAAGATATTCAGAGAGATATTTTGGAAGCTTAAAAAGGCAAAGAAGCAGGGAGGAAAAGTTAGTAGGTGTTAGTTAGTTTAAGTTAATAAGCTTATACAACTTATTTTTAAGCATTTCCAACTTTTTATATCTTTCCCTAGCTTCTTATACTAATAAGTAACTTAGGAAAAAAATTTTAGAATTTTCTTAATAGTTTTAATATTTTTAATTTTTTATTTAGTTTAACATAGTAATTAAATCATAATAAATAGAAAAATAATCAGAAAAATATAAATCTAATTTTCATAATTTTCTTTTGTCATTTTTAATCTAGGAAAAATATAATTACATTTTGAGTCCTTAAGAAAAACCAAAAATAGAAATATAGTGATAGCTTCTATTTAATAGAATTTATTTTTTTAAATTTTAATTAAGTAATTTTCATTTTTATAATTTTCTTAGTTTCTTGTCACCTTAGAGTATTTATATAAAAATTTTTAGATTTTTCTTTGATCTTTTAGTATTTATTAGAATTTTAATTAGTTTAAATAATTATTAAATAGTTTTTAATTAATAATAATTAATTAATAAGTCAAATAAATAATTTTCTTTTTCCAATAATTTTCTTTTATTATTAGGATTGTAAAAATATAATTTTCATATTCGTAGGCTTTTTTTTCTTATAATTCACGTTTTATTTCGTACGTTTACGTAAATTTAAATTAAACGTACGCGTTTTTAGGTTTTAAACGTTTCTAAGTATTTTGCTTTCACGTACTTGTTCTTATAGCTTGTTTAAGCTATTTTCTTTTATATTTCCTTAGTTTAATCAATCACACCCCTTTTCTGTTCAATTATCACCCGATCACACATTCGTTTTATTTCAGATTTCACACCTCGCTGGGACTTAACGACCCGGGGAAAAACTATACTCCTTGGATAATTGCATTGTGTTCTCAATTGGTTTGACTTTGTTTGACCACATCCGTGGTTGATTTAAGTTGACTGTTTCTGGACGAATCATTGACCTTAATGTACCTACCGAACTTAGACGCAATGTTGTTAATGATTCTGATGATGAGTGGTATGATTGTGTAGTAATTAATAAACGTAGGAGAGTAGTTGAGAAAACGAATTTGAATAATGATGTGTTTATTGAACTACCACCCCACCTTGCTTATTTGTGCCTATATGATAATAAGAATTTCCCGTCTATCATTTTGTCATCTCTGCCCGAAAGGGACATGACTTTGTTCATACTGATATTGAAGAAGAACGGCGTGGAAATTAAGGACGAGCAAGGAGTGTTCAATATTACTGAATTGGCGATGAAGGAGCGCGATGTTTCCGACTCCTTCAATGATCGATATTAAAGAGCTGAACGTGAGTCTAACTTGAAGACTCTGGAATAAAGACAAGTGCTGGCCGGGAGACAACCCGGAGAATTTTTATTATTCTGTTTTTGTGTCGAGTCAGTCAGGCCGCCGAGGATACGGCGCATCTCAATTCTGAGATGCGACGCATCTCCTGCAATGGTCATATCTTATTTTATTTTTCTGCATTTTTATTTTCGACTTTAAAACTATTTATCAGTTTATTTTAATGCGGCGCATCCCTGGTTAAGGATGCGGCGCATCTTTATTCTGATCCGTATTTATTCCAGGCTCGATACGGCGTATCTTCTTCCATAAGATACGGCGCATCGACTGACCTGATGATTTTCAGTTTTAATTTTTAAGTTTTATTTTTCCTAACTACTAATGTATTATGCAAGTTTGAACCTTTCTTATCTTAGGTGTGTTTTAAAGTGTTGGTGGTATTATAGTTTCCTGGATTTCCTGTGGATACATCAAGTATGAAGCTTTAACGTTCTAATCCACAAGAAGTTGATTTTTGCTCTAATACAAATGGAGGATCATACCGAGCAAATCTCAGGGGAGTTTTTCTGTTCTAATTCTTTTATTTTCCAGTTTTTAGCCTTTTATACAAACAACGAGGACGTTGTTTAACTTAAGTGGGGGGATTGGAGAATTAGAACACTTAACAATTACTTGTGCTAAACTTTTTCAAAAATTATGCTTAAAATGTGCTTAATATATCAAACTTAAAAAATTTTTAGCATGTTTTTGTTTAAGATTTAAGTTGCATAACTGCACACATGACGTTATTTTCAAAAATTGTGATTTTCCAAAATTCACAAATCTATGAGTGTGCCGGTGACTTGTAAACTTTAGAACTTGGCTTGTATACTATTCGAGACCACCATAATGAGTATTATTTATATAATTGGAATGACTTGTCTAAATTGGTAAATTTCTAGGATTACACCCAAATAGCCTTTATATGTTATGTGTTATTAGCTAACTACACTGGTTAGTTAACCCCCGTATAAACCCTTTGTTACTCTCATTTTTAGAGTAAGATACCCCTAGAAAAACACTCAGAGCCATTCCTTTCGTTTCTTACACCTTTGTTTAAAATGTTTCGTTACACCTTAAACCTTAGCCTACCCTGTAGATTAAAATCCGTGGTTGGTTAATTGCTATAGGCAAAGTGTGTTTCCTTACATTACCTGTGTTCGCGTGCGTAATTCATTATCTTTGGTTAGGTCGGGAAATTGCACAATGCAATTGGAGTGAAAGTAAATATTGTATATCTTTGAGTTTATTTTTCGTGTGTTTACTACTTTCACTATTACCATTATTTCTGAAGTTATGAAAAGTATGGAAAAATTATCCGGAAAGAAAGTTGTAGTGATGTGGTGAAATTTTACACATCTATAATTATGTTTCAAGTTTAAAAAAAAAAAAATAAAAAAAAAAATAAGAAAAGAAAAAGAAAGAAAGAAAAGTTGGAAGTTAGTTTTAACCAACTTATGTAAAGTTATGTAAGTGGTCGATATCACCACTATTTGTTGTACTATATCTATGGATCGAATGGGAATTGGCAGTTATGGGAACGCCAATTAAGGTTTATTCTTTGATTAAGATCTTGTTGAGTATAATTCGTGTCTACCTAAAGCGTGTGTTTCAAGTGTTAAAGCGTGAGTTATTCGATGATATGAGTCTTATTCATGGGATGGTTGGGATAGTGATTAACCACACTTAGGATTTTAATTTATTTGTTTTGTTTATTTTTATCTTTACACCAATTTATATCCCAAATGTTATCCATACCCTATATTGTTCTTTATCCAACCAAACCTTTGATTTATTGAGATTAGGGATTTGAGCAATCTTAAGTATCGTAGTCGTGGATTCGGCTATGTATTTATGATTTTGTCGCCCTTTTTGATATATTATTATTGGTGAAGTTTGGACCTATCTTTAGCCTATTCGAGTTAAGGATTTGAGCAATTGCAAGTATCGTGTTCGTGGATTTGATCATGTATTTGTGATTTTGTCGCCTTTTCTGGAATTTGAGATCGATAGTGAAAAGAGAATAATTAACCCTTAAGCCTAAAAACCCTTTTTACCGCTTTAGACTTGTTATTCCTTAGCTTTAGTGGAGGAGATGTGTATACTTGCCAAGCTTATGATAGAATATTCGTCGCGACTGGACAGTTAAACGATTAGATTTGCTTTTATCGACTTATTTTATTTTACTTCTAATTCGTTAAGTGTTTAGTTGTGTGATTATTAAATAAACGAATACATGCTTAAATATAAAAATAAATCCTAACATCTTTTAGGATACATTTTCATAAGAGAAATTCTAAGGTTTACTTGGGGACAAGTAAAGTTCAAGTGGGGGGATATTTGATGAACTCAAATGAGTACATTTTATTACTATCATTTATCCTATTAATTTGACTTGTTTTACTATATTATATATGAGGATTGATACTTAATCGTTTACTTTTGTAATTCTCAGGTAAAAACAAGCGTTTGGTGAAACTTAGCGATTTTGGACTAATAATGGAGCAAAACATGCATAAAGTGAAGAGTCTACTGAAATGGACAAGATCAAGTTAAATCTGCTCCAGATGCGCCGCATCTCACTCATGACATGCGCCGCATCTCTATCAAGATATCACCAGATACGATCCAAGATACAAGAGGACATGCGCCGCATCTAATCATGGAGTTACGCCGCATCTTCTGGCGGTGTACGAATATTCCTGAATATTATAATCTTGGACCCCACGCGAAGTTAAGTACATGCGCCGCATCTACTCCTTAGATGCGCCGCATCTTCCCTCAGACAGAAACTATAAATACCCCAAGACCAGACGAATTTCGTACGCATTATATTAGATTCGAAGACCGAACAGGAGAAACCAAGGACGAATTCAGTCAAGGAGGCAGCACAAGACACACCTAAATCAAAGATACAAGAGCTGTAAGAAGGTGCTGCATGTGTTTAATTCATTAAGTAGTTTTGTTTTATTGTGTTAGCAAACTTTAATTCATCAGGATTGGTGGCTTGTGTAATGTGACAACGAAAGATTGCACTCCCTTTAATACTTGCTTTCCCATCAATTAAAGTTTATATGTTGATGTCTTTGGTTACTACTTATTAGTGCATTGATAACCTCTGTGTTTATTAGTGGCTTGCGGGCATTTGACTGCGGGACATAATGTGGCTCCCACGGTTATTACTAAATTGATCACTTAGGAATAACTTTTAGACATAAGTAATCATTAAGGGTTTACTCGCCGATAAGATTAGGACCAACGAGAAAGGGTTAACTACATACACTTCATATAAAGCTATCAATAAAACAAGTGACAATCTACTTAATCATAAGGACAGCCCTCTTATTGTCTCAAGTATTTATCTGTGTACGTGTGTGCTACTTGCTGAGTCGTGCCTATTGGTTTATTTTATTATTTAATTGCAAACAAATCGTGCCAGTCTCTCTGGCTGAAACCCCCTTGCGTTAGGATATTAAAATACTGATTAGAATAACGAGATAATACGTTCCACTCTTAGTGATCGACACTCTACTTACCATTATATTCATACTGACCGGGTACACTGCTCGTTAAGTGTGTGTGTTATTGATAAGTCGGCTAAATATAAATTTAAAACTTGAGTAGGCATTAAAACTGCTAAACCGCAACGACACATCACGCGCATCACCAAGTAAATGAATGTTAAGGAATCCTTCGGGATGAATGTTAAAGATGCTTCGAGATGAAAAGTATTGCCCTTATCGGCAAATGGGGTTTCCTATATCCTTGGCAATAAAAATATCCCCGTAATGAATGTGTTAATGATATGGATCCAAGTCTAAAAAGGAAATGCGAAGTATACCGGATGAAATAATAAAGTTAAATAGGGAAATAGGAGCGGTAGTGTTATGTCGGGAGTACATAACCATGAGTTTATATTTCTTGATTTACATCGATTGAGACGCCTCTCCATGTAAATGAGGAAATATAAACGAGTGGGCTATGTGTTGCCGACATGGCACGAGTAGGGTTAGAGAAGTAGAAAGCGGGAGTTTAGAGTTAGTTAGGAATTGTAAGGATTAAGATAGGAGGGTTAGAATTAGACCATAGCTTTTAGTTGAGACTTAGGAGAACCTTGATGGGATGAAGAATTGTAATGATGATATAATGTGCCTTGCGGCGTGGTACAAACTATGATGAATGAAAGTAATAGAACGTGAACGTATTAGTCGAGTGTGATTATGTAAAGTCAAATAGTACGAGTTTCTTAAGTATCAAGTAGTCAAAGAATGGGAGTAGAGGATAAGGCGAATGAGAAGGTGATGTAACGGTAATAGAGCGGATTAGAATGATGACTAGTGGCAATAAGTATGTCTTGTATTATGTAAAATCTAAGCGAGAGTTCGATGGTATAGAAGTAAACGGGAAGTAATGGGGATTAAGGATATGTGATATGTTATAGTAGGCATAGAAATGCGTGATCACTTAGATCATTGCACTAAATAAACTAGGAATCAAGGTGCTAGTAATGAGATGAGTTATGTGACTAAGTATATGTTAGTAATGAATGGCAGATTTCGGGGACGAAATCTAAATACGGGGGTAGAATTGTTAGACCCGTATCTCGGTTACGAGTAGGCCCCATCTTAGATGGAATATGTTAAGGACTTATGTGATTGGTTGGCCAACAAAGTTACGTGAAAAGTCAAACCCGATAGTCAAGTGATAGTCAAAATATGTGTTATAAAGTTATGGGAAGTATAAGGTGCCTCAAATAGATAGGAAAGGGACTTCAAGGGCTTAAGTTGTCATATGCCATTTGTGTTATAAGTTAGTTGTGGCTAAAATAGGATGAAAGAGACTTGAAGGACCATTCTTGCCAATAGCCCAAAGTTGCTACCTAACTAGTTATATCTAGGGAATTCTAAACAATTCTATTATTATTAAGGGTGAGTTAAAGTCCGGTTCATGGAAGAGAAAAAGAAGAGGGAAAAATGCAAGTATTGATGATCAAGTATAGAGGTTAAGTCCAAGATCAAGAATTCAACCCTAGTGATGATCCATGAAGGTAAGTAACCTATAATTAGTGTTTAATTTGGATAATTCAAGTGTTAGGGTTTATGTACCCAAATTTGGGGAAAATGGGTAAATGGTGGTTTTAAGATAAATGGTGGGTTATAGTGATTATGAGGAAAGTTTGTGTGGGTTTAGTTAGTAAGAAAAAGGGTGTTCATCATATGATCAAAGTATGATCATATGATGATCAAGTATGTTAAAGGGTGTGTTGATTGTTATAGTTTTTAGTTATGTGTTATTAAGTGTTTGTGAATGATGGTTATGAAGTAGGAAAAATGATGGTGATGATGTGAGGATGGTGACTAGTGAGGATGATGATGATGGTGGTGAAATAATGATATGGTAGTTAGCTTGGATTGAAGGTAAGTAACTCCTACTAAAACTTGTATTATATGTGTATTTATCATGTATGTATTGTGGTTGTATAAGAGCATAGGAGTTCGACTTAGAATGGTTATAAGCTAAGTAGGGATGGCTAGTGGTTTGTGGCTAAGGGTATGTAGCTTGTTGGATTTGGACTAATTAAGGTATGTAGTTAGTTATGGTTGTTGTGATTGATAATGGTTATGATATGAGAATATGTGTGATATGGTTTGGATGTTGTAGATTAGAAGCCTTTATAACGGTTATGATGCTTGTGTGAAAGTATGTGTATGATATATGTTTTATGTTGGGTTACTTACTAAGCGTAAGCTTATTCTTTTAGTTGTTAATATTTTTGTAGGTTTATGTGCGGCGAAATGGAAGTACTTGGACTATAGCCTAAGGATTTGGAAGCGGATTGATAGGTGGATTGCAATTAGGAGCTTAGTATAGAATACCGAGCTCAAGTGTCAATGTTGTACCCCCGAGAGTCTTTTATTGTTTTGTAAAGTGTAGTCGTGTGTCAAATTGTATGTTAATAAGGTCATAACGATTTGGGAGTCTAACGATGGGTCAAAGTGTGTTTAAGTGTTTTTGAGTAATGTTAAAGGGGTGTTTGACTTAAGCGTGTTCGTACCCATTTTGGGGTTGTAAACGGGTCCAGTATCGAGGAAACATGGTTGTTATGTCAAATAAATGAAGTTGGTCAAGTTTGGTGCAAAATGGAAGTCGTATGGGTCGGTTATAGCGAAAACGGAAGGTAAACGAAGTGTATTTTGGAAAGTTGCAGGCCCCGGCCGGAGGTCTGGAGGCCAAACCCACGGCCGGGATGATTTGGGAAAATTCCCAGATGACCAAAAGGTTTGGGCCGTTGGGTCGGGGCTGAGGCCGGCGGCCAGACCTTCATTTTTGGGGCTGGGACGGCGGCCTAGGCCCTTGGCCGGCGGTCCGGGCCAGTTTCCAGATTTTGTCGATTTTCAAAAATTCATATCTTTTAATCCGTAAGTCATCACAGGTCGTACTAGCTATCGTTTCGAAGGTAATTGAGTGTACTTTCATTAAAAAATAATCTCAAAGGCTGAATGGTTATAGATTTTTGTCGGATGTCAAAAGAGTAACGGTATGTCCGTAAAAGTTAAACGTTTCCGCGTATAAAGTTTAAATTTTAGTCTAAACGGGCACGGGCCGTTACATGAAATGTGGAAATAATCGAGCTCGAGTTTTATATAATGAGTGGAACTCGAGCTCGAAATATAAAGATCGACCGAGCCATAGTCGAATTTCGTGCTCGAGTTTTAGTATTCGAGTCGAACTCGAACTTTGCAAGACTCTACCGACTCGGTTTTTTATTTACTTATTTTTTTTATTTTTTATTTTTTTAACAAAGCGTGTTTAAAACCATTAGTATACCTTAAGTGTTATTATTAACATTCAATTTATTAACTAGCTAGGAAGACCATTAGCAAGAATCACAAACATTATGCAATATACGACAATAAAGAATTAAGTACAACATTGTAGAACATACAATTATCAAGAATTACTATGAAATACAAAATATTCTACAATGTTAGATGATCCCATTTTTTCCAATCATTGTCTGTCACCAAACTATATATATCAACACCATAAGTCCATAACACACATAACTCGATCTTTCATCTCACCTTTCACTTTATTTATCTTTCCACCTACTAAAATATATCACTGTGTGTACTTAGTTGGACGGAAAAATTATAGTGAAAGCTAATGGTGTTATTAGCTACAAGCATTGTGGGTGTTGTAGCGATAAATTTGGCATAACAAAAGGGTCCATATTTCATCAGGTGGCGAACCATGAGTCTAGTTTCGGGAGTGAAAAGTGAAAGTGAATACTAAAAATGAATAGTAACCTCAAAATGCGAATTGTTATAGTACCTACCCCTTATAAAGAATTCCGTCCCGAAATTCAGTGTGTGTTATATGTTAATATATTAGTATGTTTGTGTAGCATAAACTGTCTAAAAGTCACATAATCGTCTAGAGGATGGAAGGCATAGAGAGTAGAAGGTGACTGGATCTACACACACTCCTTGTGTTAGATTAATACTTTGAATGATGTCTTGTCTAGCACGCGGAATTTACTAGCTAGCACTTAGAAGATTTATTTGTTTGTGTTATGTTTTAACGAATTAACAAAGAATGAATAATGAACAATGAACACAATACTTCAACTTCAACGATTCAATATTATTAATCAATAATACGAGTGTTCTCCTATCACTAGGTTTTACAACCTTGAATCTTAACAAAAAAATACGTACTTCTTCTCTTACACAACCTTAAACCTAGGCAATCCTTTTATAGACTAAGGATTCCTTCACAAGATAACTATCAACTAAACCTTATACGTTATACATTAAATCTTTTCCATAATTATCTTTACACGGTTTTATCATAAACAGTACAAACTTCTTCACTCAACAGTCCTAACTGCTTATGTCTTCAAAACTCTTTCAGCAGTACTAACTTCCATCTTCAACAGTACTAACTGCTATCTTCAACAGTTCTAACTGCTATAGCTTAATTTCCTAACAATCCTCCCCTAAACTTATGATTTCTATCCAAATAACTAAGTTTCTTCAAATTAAGCTTCTTCTTCTTAATGTGAAAAATTCTTTCAAACATCTATCCCATCAGCTACTTTAGCCTTTGACTTTTCTTTGCTCTACAAGGTTGAAAATCTTTGTCACTAATAAGTCTGCCATCTCAGAGTCTTCTTCAACCTTGAGTCTTCCTTGTATCATAGCCAATAACACAAATGTTCTGAGTGGATAGTCTTTTTCCTCCAACATATAGATTTCTATCCCATCTGGAGTAGAAACTCTATGTACTCCACACGATTCAAATAAATACCAATATACATCTTTAACTTGAGCTTCAAATCTCCACATTGACTCTCCACCATTAGATTCATAGAAACTCTATGTACAAACACACACACGTATAAAAGGTAAAACACGTACTACTACTTAATATGAATAAGCTACGAGAGATAATAAGCTAATAAGCTAAATAAGAGAAGAAGAGAATAAGAGAGAAATGGATGATTAACATTCATAAGACATAGTAGCAAAGGTTTGACACTAGAATGAATAACCAACACTAAATGAGAGCACCCTTGCCTTCTATTTATAGACAACAATTAGGGCGCCTCTTACATGATTGTTTCTAGAAGGTTTTTACATGGATGGCCGGCCCATGGGCTACTAATGGACCGGTCATGAATTACAAACAATATAACCCATAATAAGCAACATTCTATCGCAAATGGTCAAGACTTGAAATATTATAAAACGTGTTCCTAACAATCTCCCCCTAAGTCTTGATCATCAATGTTGCATGACGCCATCTTTGCTTCTTTAGCTTCCGACGTCTTCATAATCTTTGTTCTTTTGTTCTTGTTTTGAAATGTTATGATGTTGTCTCAATCTGCCAATCTCCAATGGTCTTTGGTAATGGTGTCTTCACGTCGTTTCCATCATGCTCATATGATCTTTGACTTTTTCTCTTCATACATTACGTAGTTCTCTCTTCATAAGTTTGAACTTAGACTTGTAAAAGATTACCATACTTGATCTTTGACTTTTCTTTAATAACTTTGAACTTTTGCTGTCATGAGTCTTTGTGAGAACTAATCTTCAGGATATGAGCATGATGGAGTCTTGATGGTGGTAGAACTCCTGGTCTTCATGATCCTCCGCAGCAGCAGCAACATCAACATCAACAGCAACACGAACCAACCGGCACTTACAGATTTGGATTTTGAGATCATCAATAGCATAGTATGAAGACTTTCTCTAATCCAAACCCAGGCCGTTCTGAACCGGATTCCCCAGAAAGGGATAACACGGACACACCGAAGTGCACCCACGATTCAGTGAGTCGCTGGAGATCACCCCACAATTGTAGACCGTTTGGAGCAAACACTAAGCGTAACCCACAAGGAGTTACCGAAGTGACCTGCTGTCAGGGCTGTTTGATGTTGACCCTGGTAGGATTTCCATTCAATCATTGATAGTCACAATTGTGACTTCTCTCATGAATGTTCTTGGCAGATTGCTAAGATCTGCGAAGGACACTTTCCTAATTTACAACTGATGCCCATGATGTAGAACACCAGTGTAATTCTAAGTGTACCTAAGAGACCTTTGATGAATCTCATGGCTCTAGACTCAATTAGTGCACATTTGTTTGGTCGTCGGAAGCGAGGAGCAGATTGCCTCCTTTTCAATATCAACACTCTCGTAATGAGAGGTCGATAGATTATAAAGGGTTCTCCGTGTGAATGAAACAAATGTCTTTTGAGAGACACTTGAGTGGCTTAGAAGGTTTAGTGCAGTGCGTCACTGGGTCCATGACGTCTTTATTCTTCAATACCGGTGATGCTCATCAACCAGTAGATTATGAATTGAACCCGGTATCTGCCCTAAGGTTGAACAAATGGAGGGCTATTTCTTTTCACCCTTTTTCTTTGCTTTTCTTTTTAATTCTTCAACTCCTTCTTTCTCATTTCATTCCATTTCTACTTTTTTTTGTATCATACCTAGGACTTTCTAGTTCTAAACTATGGGAATTGTCCTTGGGTAGATCCCTCCGGCTCTGGCGGATCATAGGACGGTTTTTCCTAAACCTTAGTCACCTTATAACTCCATGACTATCCTATTGATGATGCCATAAACAAAACCTTTGAAAATATCTCAAAGTGTCGATGATTATAAAGATATTTTGTTGACACCTTGAGAGTTTGATGATTTTCAGAAAGACTCCCCCTTAACATGTGCGCATAAGTAATAAATTTGAACTTTGCACATGCCGGAAAGAGTTGGCACTTTTGAATTGATTGATTTTCAATGAACATGATCATCGCGAGACACACTTACATCACTAGTAGAACTAGCTTGAAATTATTACCCGTCCAGATCACATTAAAGGAAAATCGCTCGAAATCGGTACATTCTACTAAGACACGTCCTTTGCGAGACACGCTTACATCACCCGATAAACTGGCTTGAAATTATTACCCGTCCGGGACATGTCCTTTCGACGTACTACTGACTTTTCCTACCATCAATTCGAGGGTCAATTCTGAGTCGAGCACTTATGAGATTCCAACAATGAGACACCATATTTTAATCACCTTTTACCTCTCCCCCTCAAAAATAGCATACTCATGATTTTTTGGAAAACTTTATGATTAAAATATGCTGTTTTTGAGTTTTAGGGAAGAATATCAAGAACATTTGTATTTATGAACAAAGATTATTTTTCAAATACTCCCCCTTGACGAGGGAATACTTGTCCTTATGAGCAGAATGTTTGGAAAAACTTAGAAAACATTCTGGTTTAATTCTGCTCGATAAGAAAGAAGCTTTCGCTCCTTGGATCAGGATTGAGGCACTGAAGCGTACCTCAGGGTCCTTTCTTTGGGGTCCGGGTTGTGCACTGTTATGTGTACACAAGCCGTAATGTCACAGGCCAATGGTAAGAATAATGATATAAGAATTATGAAATATGAATTCAAATGCTCACATCAAGCCCTGTTGCCAAACGTTGAGAATTCCGGGTCTGTCCTTTGAAATAGTCTGATGGCAAAGGATGGACGACCCCCAACGTAACTATCTAGTCTCCTCATCTGGTCCCGATGATACAATCTCCTCTCAAGCTTCCATATGAACTCCTTTACTTGTCTGATCTCATCAGAATTCCATCTTCTTGATTTCCCCAACTCTTTATCTTGAACTCGATTAACCAACCCATCACGAACATTCTTGAAGGTATCGTCACAGAACTTATGGATCTCATTGAAAGACATGAAGCGGTTGAAGTTCGTTGTGCTTCTATAGACGAACCCGAAGGTCGGATGTCGTTTCATAGTGTATTGAGGGTCACGGTTGTTGTCAAGAAGAAATACCGGTTCAACAAGGTTCAACTTCGTCTGATAACTCTCCACTCCTAGCTGAAGATCCTCTACTCGTTCTCTTATGATTGTTCTCCTGATGAAGTGACAGAGTGCGGTACTGAATGCATATCGAAGTTCATTGGACAGATGCTGTAATTTGCCTTGTACTTTCATCAAGTACATATCTTCAATATCATTCAGGTTCAGATCTGGAAAGTCTGCCTTAGAGAACGTGTAGATGTTGTTGTCATGTCTTCTGACTGTGATTTCTTCAAGAAAGGTGTAATCACACTTCCTGGATCCACTGACACTAACTACTGCCATGATTCGGAGGTCACTGTAGACTGATTCCCGAGACTTTAGGCAAAGTTTGTATTTGTACCAGGTCTTTCGTTTGTCATACCAGTGGTGGATTCCCAATTCGGCATCACGATCATATACCACGAATTCCTTAACAAAGAGATGTCGGTGAAAAGCTTCTTCCTCAATGGCTGATTGTGTGTACTGAGCGGCTGGAGTAAAGGTGATAGAAGTTGCATACTTTGTTTTCCCTGATGCTCCATGCTTGAGAAGTTTCAGATCTTTGTTGAAGAAGAATTGAAACGGAATTTCTGAGTGGTGATGTTTGCGTATCACGGGAAGTGGCTTGGTCCAATCGGTGATGTAAGGACGGTTTTGGCTATCTTGGCCATTTCCCCTGACTACGTCTGGGTTAGCCCAGTCGAAGGCACTTGACATTGCTCTTGCAATGTTCTCAAGGTGATACTCAAGTTCAGCAGCACTGTTGGATTTGTCTTTAAGGAGATTGAAAGCATCATTCTTAATCCGACGAAGTTCCCGTTTTGTCATCCTTTTGATGTTGAAACTGCTTTTGATCTGCTGAGCAACAGCAAATGTGCTGTCTTCAACCTTGGAAGCTTCATCATTTTGGATTTGAGCACTTGCAAGCTGATCGAACCAATCGTTTCCTTGCTCATCTTTGTCTTCATCAAGCCATGTAATGACAGCTGGTTCTTGAGAAGATTTCTTGCTGCTAGACGGCTTTGATTTGGAAGGCTTAGACTTTGGTGGAGATGGTGGTGGTGATTGTGGTTGATCGTCTTGTGTTTGAAATTCCACATTTTCTTCATGAATGTGCTCAAAATGATGTTCAGTTGCTGTAGGACCAGATTCTGGATTCGGTTGAGGTGGAGAAGAAGTAGTGGTTCCTGTAGGCTCTGCAATGTGAATTCCAGATCCGCTACCAGTCTTTTGTTTCTTTGTAGTAGGGTCTGGATCTTGTTCATCATCATCACGTTTCCTCTTGTCGTTATCTGCTGAAGCCTTACAAGATTCCATGTTGGCTCGAATAGCATCCTGGATGGGCATTTCAGTGTAGTTAAGGGTGGTTTTTGCAAGCAATTTGGTGAAGAGGGCGTCTTGAAGTTCTTCAACTGAATATTCAAGAAGATGTTTCTGTTGGAGTGCTAGATCTTTGACCTTCTCATCTACTTTTGTGTTGATGTAGGCTTCTATATTTTCCTGAATATCTGACAGAAACTTCTTGACATAATGTCTCGTGTTGGCTTTGACTTTATCGCCTACATCATAAGCTAGAAACTCATCCATTTTCATCTTTGTTTCTTGCATCTCTCCCATTTGTATAGACAAATTCTGGACTAAGGTTTGCATCTCAGCCAGTTGTGCACTTGTTTGATTAACTTTCATGGCTTGGGCGAGTTTAACAGCTTTCTTGAGTTTCTTTCCAGCAGGTGAGACAACCTCCACTCTAGTTACACGAGCTATTCTTCTCACATTCTTACCTTTTATGGCTGATTTGATATGTTCTGAAAGAGTTGCTTTGGCTTTTGGTGAAGGAGATCTTGTAGGTGATGGAGTAAGTGAAGGGATTGATGATTGTGAATTGGGAGGAGCAGAGTCCTTAGGAGATGAGGGTGGTGGTGTAGGATTCTCGGGAGGTGACCCAGGAGGTGTGTTTGGTTTAGGTGATGATACGGGTGAAGGTTGAACTGGTGGTGATTTCTGCTCCTGTTGAGGGTTATGAACAACCATAGCAAGTTCGGGTGGAGGAACTGATGGAGAGCGAATGTAGCTATCGGCTTCTTTATTTGCTTTTTCGTCTTCTTCCTTTTTCTTTAATTCTGCTGCATGCTCAGCCTCAAGTTTCATTGCATCGTCATTAGTTTGCTTTCCAAATATTTCCCGTTCATCTTCAACATTCCAGTCCATATCATCATTATAGTGTTGTTCCCCCTCCTGGTCATTGTTAAACATGGAATCTGAAATTTCTTTATCAGTTAAGACGATATTGCTCTCCTGATCATTCTCCTTCTCTTTCTGAGCTTGTGCTTCCAAGTCGGGTTGATTAACCGAACTTGGTTCCTGAGGAATGACAGATTCAGCCTTATCGGGTTGAATAACCGTATCAGGCTGAATCGTGGATGTAGCTACTCCAGACCCTCCGGGTTGATTAACCAGATTAGTGTGGGTCAAAGCTGCTTCTTGCACGGTTCCTGATCCTCCAGCTCCTTTCTTTGCTTCATACTCCCTCATCTTCTCAATTGTCAATTTTGCTCTTCTGTCTTCATCCTCTTTAACTGACTTCAAACTGACTTTTTGTGCATATTCCAAGTTGAGCTGAGTTTGAAATTCAGCCTCTGCTTCAGTCATTCTAACAGGGATCTCTGGTTCTGATTGTGTTGCCTCAGAATCAGAATCTTCATCAATTATTCCAACTGGTTCAACTTTTGGCTTGGGTTTACTAGGAGTTTTTCTCTTGAGAGTTGGTTGTTTCTGTGGGTATTTTGATGCACTAGACGCACTTCCAGTCTTACTCTTGCTTCTAGAACGGGTCTTGGTTGATCCTGACCCTTCTTTAAGTTTAGAACGTCCCACACTACCTTCTTTGAGTGCCTCATCATATTCAAGATAGGCTTGTGTTTTTTTTACTTCTTCAGTCATCAAAAATTCAGGCAGTCTAGCTCCTTGTTTATGCGTGCTCCCTGTGGGAAAGTAGACATTGTGGAAAGTTTTATCCATCTTGTACAGATGCATTTCTCGATCGGTAGGACGTCGATCAATGTCCACATGTTCGTCTAGCAGATAACTGATGAGAACTTTGGTGTAACGTACGAAAGGGATTTGTCTGAAAGCTTTTCGCATTTGGAATACCATATCTTCCCAAATAAGAGCAGCAAAGTCAATCTTTTCCTTATGCACGAACCCCCAGAAGACTTGAAGATGAGGCAGTCTTGGGTGTTCAAAGCCACTATCTCTACCGGATATTGAATGTGTTACGATGTAGAAGATAGTTCTCCATGGCTGTGGAATGTATTTAGCATTGACTTTAGAGATTTTGGTTAACGGTGTATCGGGTTGAACATCATAACCAATATCTTCAAGGAACTGCATAGCTTCAGATTCTGATGGAGTCGGGTAGTATTGGTTGGTAGGTTCAGGTGCACTTGGAAGGCCTAAGGCTTTGCGGAGGTGACTTGGTGTAACTCTGACCTTCTTACGATCCAGGGTGCATGTGAAAAACTTGTCATCACTGCTCAGCTTGAAGGTGTCCCAGAGTTGATGTATGTAGAATTCTGGAATGCTATCTGAGCTGTCAAGAAGATTTCTGCACTCATGTTGTTTGAGAATTTCCACAGCAATTTGGCAGCTTGGTTCAGAGCACTTAATCTTGTCAAGTTCTACCCGCGCATTGTTTTTCCCAATCTCAAAAGAATACCCATGAGGAAAAACTTCTTCTTTAGTGAGTGTTGGAAGAGGTTGTTGTTGAGGTGCAGCCATTGATGTTTTTCTGAAATAACAATCAAGTACAAATATGCAGGATACATGATTGTTAGTTGATGTTAAAACTTGTATTCCACACATGTGATCCTTTTTGCAGTTTTGATTGGTATTTACATGCTTGAGCACATAATTTATCAAGATATGACCAATTTCTATAAAATTTGATCCATTTCGATAAATATTGAAGAGATATTTGAGGAAATTGATCAAATTCTATAAAAATCACATTTGCGATAATTATGGCATTTGCGATAATTAGGCATTTGCGATAATTAGGCATTTGCGATAATTAGGCATTTGCGATGATTATGGCATTTGCGATAATTATGGCATTTGCGATAATTATGGCAATAGCGATAATTATGCGTTCGCGATAATTAGGCAATAGCGATAATTATGCATTCGCGATAATTATGCATTCGCGATAATTTTGGCAATCTCGATAAACTCTTATACAAGAGTTTCCGATAACTTTTGAAGATGAACCATCTCACAGATTTTTATCGAAATTCATTATAACTTAGATTTTGAAACCACATATTATCTCAAACAGTTTATATGACTAATTTAAATAATCTGACCAAGTTATAACAATTTTCATCCATGAAAACTCAATAATCGATCTGCTAGTGTTCTTCGTTCTTCATAAACCCTCAAACTCAATTAAATCACTTATGATGTTTCTGGGTTTAATCTAAGCATGCAAACATTCAATTCAACTCACAATAACAACATCCCAACACATAGATTACACAATAACACTCATATATAGTTTTCCCCAAATTTGACGCTTAAACCCTAAAACGAGATTATAACAATTTGATGTTTCTGGGAACAATTAAGCATGCAATCTTGGTTCATTAACGATATCTAAGCATAATCGTACAATCATTCACAACTAAAACACTCTCAATCGAATATCCCTAATTATGCGCAAACCCTAGAACTATAAATCACAATTGCGATAATTCTAGCCGTTGGATCATGATATGATTCAAAACCATATGTTATATTGACATGTTAAACACAAAAGTACTCACAAAATTTGATGATCGTTAGCGGATATGCAGATTGAATGATGGCCGTTGATGATGGTGGGTGGTGGTATTTAATATGGTTGGTGAATGTGTCAGTTAACTTGCAGCGTATTAACTGCGGTGAAATTTTGATTTTTTATATCTATTAACTTTGCATGATTGACACATATAGTCCCCAAACCTTGAAACATCTTAATCTTAGTCCTAACCCACCATTTCACTACCTATAAGTCTCAATCTTAGCAAACTAGACACACTACTTTTCCATCTTTTGATCTTATCACCAAAAACTATGTGAAGCAACAAGTTTTTGAAATCATGCAAGTACAAGTTTTGGAAAATTTGAGAAAAAATTTATGTCTCCCCCTCAACACTTGTTCAAAAATAATTTGTGACATTTTAAAAATGAACAAAGTGTTGTAAAAGAGGGGTTTGTACTTGCAAATTTTTATTATTATTATTTTTTTAATATATATATTTACAAAGATAGTTTGTAGATGTTTGACTTGGTTAATTGTTTTTAAGAAATTTTTCCAAATCATTTGGCGTCAAACATCTCATACCAATTCGGTGAACCAGATCCACAAATCTTGCATGAGGCAAGGCTTTTGTGAACAGATCCGCCAATTGGTGTTCAGTTCCCACAAAATACAATTCAACAGTACCCTTCTCCACATGTTCCTTGATGAAATGGTATCGGAGATCAATATGCTTGGACTTGGAATGCTGCACGGTATTGCATGAAATAGCGATGGCACTCATGGAATCACAGTACATAGGAATATTGTTGAGTACGTATCTGTAGTCCATCAGTTGTGATCGCATCCAGATGACTTAAGCACAACAGGCAGACATGGCCACATATTCAGATTCTGTTGACGACAGTGAGGCGGAGTCTTGTTTCTTTGATTGCCAAGAGACGAGCTTGTCACCCAAGAATTGGACTCCCCCTGATGTACTTTTGCGTGTGTCTAAGCACCCTGCATGGTCAGCGTCTGAAAATGCAACAAGTTCAAACCCAGAATCCTTTGGATACCAGATTCTCAAATTAATGGTTCCCTTTATGTATCTAAGGATTCTTTTAACGGCTGACAAATGCCGTTCAGTCGGTCTAGACTGATATCGGGAGCAAAGGTATGTGGCAAATACAACATCCGGTCTGCTAGCTGTGAGATACATGATCGACCCAATCATACTACGATACTTCGTAGGATCAATGGGTGTCCCATGTATGTCAGCATCTAACTTCGGGGATGAGGAGGACATAGGGGTGTTATAGGTGTCACAGCTGGTCATACCATGCTTTTTCAGGATTTTCTGAGCATACTTTGACTGACTTAGAAATATACCACGGGGCGACTGATGAACTTGCAATCCTAGAAAGAATTTAAGTTCACCCATCATAGACATCTCAAAGTTTTGTTTCATCAGTTTAGAAAAAGCGTTTGAATATTTTTTATTGGTTGAACCAAAAATAATATCATCCACATAAATTTGAACAATGAGAATGTCTTTCTCGTGTGTCTGTATAAATAAAGTTGGGTCAACAGTTCCTTTGGTAAAGTGATTAGCAAAGAGAAATGCAGACAGTTTATCGTACCACGCCCTCGGGGCTTGTTTAAGGCCGTATAAGGCTTTCTTAAGCCGATATACATGGTTTGGATGATCTAGGTCCACGAAGCCTTCTGGTTGTGATACGTACACCTCTTCTCGGAGTTATCCATTGAGAAATGCCGTCTTCACATCCATCTGATAGACCGTGATGTTCTTGTGGGCTGCGTATGCCAGAAACATTCGAACGGCCTCAATCCGAGCCACTGGAGCAAACGATTCCTCGAAGTCAATACCCTCTTCTTGGCTATACCCTTTTGCTACCAGTCTGGACTTGTTACGGATGACGGTACCATCTGCATCTAGCTTGTTCTTCCAAATCCATTTCAATCCAACAACATAAACTCCATCTGGTCTTTCCACTAATTCCCAAACTTCCAAACGTTTGAATTGTTCCAGCTCTTCTTGCATGGATTCAATCCAGTTGTCATATGTGAGGGCTTCTTTGATGTTTTTATTTTCATATTGACAGACAGTGAGTGCATACATGCAGTGTTCACTATCTGAGTGAAGTTTTTGTCTTGTCATGACTGGATTGTCAGGATTTCTAATTATATTTACCAAGGGATGATCTCTTGTCCATTTGTGGGTGGATGGAAAATGTTGAAAGTTGTTATGGTGATATGACGGGTCCATATTGCTCGAGGATGATTCTCCTGTTTCTGGAATGGTTGGTGGTGGAGCAAATGGATTTAAAAATGCATTCCCGTCATACCCTGAAGGTGTGGGAACTTGGTTAGAAGTGGGGGAAGAATCTTCAACTGCAGGTGGAGGTGTTTGTTCCATGGGTGATGAGGGTTCAGGTTGAGGTGCATCGTTATCAACTGCTGTAGAAGTAGTTGCAGTTTGATCAGGTGCTTGATTTGGGACATGTTGAGCAGCGGAACTTGTGGAGGCATCTGATGCACTACTAACACAAACTTCATCAAACATTGGTGCAAACAAATCTTCCAGATCCTTCCTGTTAAAGGGTAGGGGTGCAGTCGAAGATTCAGGGAAGTTTAGAGGGTTATGTTCGGGTTCTAAGCGGTCTTGCTCAGAAGCCATTTCTGTGAGTTCATCAAAATTGGCGTGTATTGTTTCTTGAATTTCCCCGGTCAGACGATTCTGTTGGGATTTGTTGATTTGATGATACAAAACAAGAAGAATGAAACATGAAGGGCTTAAAGTGACAAGAAAGAAAGTTACAAAAAGATGGAGATTTTAGAAGATTCTTAGAAGAATATTTACTTTCCTTATTGTATTATGATTCTCCTTGTAAACCTAGATGATCTCTATTATATAAAGAGACATTAGGTCATTAGTTTTAGTGTGCACAAACTACAAGATGTAGTTGATTAGAGGTGTGTGTATGTAACCTAGACGTAAGTTATAAACGTCTAGGGTTAGAGTTTTAGTTATTAGTTAGTTAGTGCAGCCTCAAGGTCAACAACTTCTACCTTGATCAAGTAGAATTAGGGCTGTAAATAATATTAGTGATAATTAATAAACCTTGTTCATAATAATGTTGATTCTATGTTTGAATATTCCGCCTTCATTATTATGTGTTCCTAGATATAATATTAGACCTAGTCTAAGAGCTTCAACGATCTTTACAGATTCCAAATTCTATATCCCTTAGAATTCTCACAGTAGCCAACAAATATCCCAATGTCTGCTTTAGCCTTTAATTTTCCAAGATCATCTCTATCATTTTTCGGGTAACACAGTGCTCCAAAAACATGAAAGTAGTTGATGTTTGGTTTTCTGCCTTGAATAAGCTCATATGGAGTTTTGTTGTGTCGTCTATTGATCATGCCGCGGTTCTGGGTATAACATGCAGTATTCACAGCTTCAGCCCAAAGGTAGTCTGGTAATTGGGCATTGATCAACATTGTTCTAGCTGCTTCCACAAGCGTACGGTTTCGTCTTTCAACTACACCATTCTGTTTGGGAATGCGAGCAATTGAATATTGATGAACAATCCCATGCTTCTCAGTGTATTCCCGAAGGGTTTGATTCTTAAATTCAGTGCCGTTGTCTGTTCGAATAATCCTGACGGTGTTACGGACTTGAACTTGAATCTTCGTGAGAAACGTGATGACCATTGAAGGAACTTGATCTTTTGTCCGAAGAAAGTAGACCCATGTCCATCGTGAGTAATCATCTACTATTACCAAAATGTACCTTTTCCCGTTTATAGTTTGAACCCGCATTCGACCACACAAATCCATATGTAGCAGCTGTAGGACATGATCTGTGCTGTGTTCTGTTTTGGGAGGAAAGTGAGCACGGTGACTTTTCCCTTGTTCACATGCAGAACACAAATGATCTTTGGCATATCTGAATTTGGGTAATCCGTCAACCAATTTATTCCTTGCAAGGTCAGTCATGGTTTTGAAATTGAGATGAGACAATCTTTTATGCCATAACTAAGCCTTTGTGGGATTAGCCTTGGAGAGTAAACAGATAGGAGATGAAGCTGTCATGCCTTCAAAGGAAATGGTGTATAGACTGGTTCCCCGTTTTCCTTTCATCAAATCATTTCCTTGAAGATCACGAATGAAGCAAGTTTTCTCCCGAAATGCTACTTCTAATTCTCCGTCACAGAATTGTCCCACTGAGAATAGATTGTGACCAAGGCCTTCAACATAGTATACACGACTGATCTCGATGTTCCCATTAACATAATCTCCATAGCCCATTATTGCTGCGAAGTGATCATTCCCGAACCTGACCGTTCCGATGAACTTTGCGATAAAGTTTGTGAGAAGCTTGAGGTTGCCGGTCATATGTCGGGAACACCCGCTATCAACAATCCAGAGGACAATTTGTATCACCTGCATCAAAAATATTGGAAACAGGTGGAGAATTGGTAACGGTTGGACCCGTTGGGTTAGTAACACAAGAGTTAATTATCTTTGGGACCCATTTAAAGCTTGCTGTGTTTTGTAACGAACGTTGCCATGTCCAACTGGTCTCAGCCTTTTTCCTAATGAATGCACTAGGTGATTTGGTTGTCTTAGGTGTGGCTATGGGTGCATCTATGGTTTGCTTAGAAACTACTAGTGGTGGTTTTCCTAAAATGGACTTGGCAACAATTTTGAGCCTAGAGGAAGCGCCACTAGTTCGTTTCTTTTTGCGTTTCAACAGAGTTTTAGCAATGCAGTTTTGATGATCACCAGATAATATACTAGCACGACACACAATACAACTAGCATCAATCATAACATCATCATTAACATTCATAGATTTCACGTCTGTTACATCATTACTAGAATTAGACTTAGATAAGTTTGATTCTATATCTGATATTACATGCCTTTTATTCAAACTACTTGCTTGAACTTTAACTTCTGCAAACTTAGATGATCCATTCCTAGGTTTCCGGACTCTACGCTTCTGTTGTTTCTTGTAGGTCTTGGAGTTGCTAGCCTTAGACATGGTATCTAATCCTGTGGAAATTGAAGTAGTTGCATTAGTGGTTAAGTCTGATGCTTGGGTAAGTGCCTTGTCTACTGCATACATCCCTAGGGCAATCTCATAAACTTTTACTTTACCTTTGTCTAAAACTCTGATTTTCTTTTTCAGATCAACAATGATGTGTTGGTATTCTTGATTTTTTGAATCTAAAATTCTGTTGAGGCGGACTGTGTCATTTCTGTTTTGAATAATTTCATCCAGATCCTTTTCATATTCAAACAGTTTATGTCTTAAGACATCATTTTCATTTTGATTCTCACTTTCAGAAGTATGACTGTTTTGAAATGACAAAGATGTTTTTAGATGTTGGTAATTTAACTCAAATATGACACTTTGATGTTGACACCAGTCAAGCCTCTTTTGAAGGTTGAAAACTTTGTTTTCCACATCATGGTTGATTTGACGAAGATCCTCATTCTATTTTACTAAATTATCTATCTCCATTTGCAACATCTCAACATTTACAGCATGATCATTCACAAGTAACTCATTGCATGACTCATAAAGCAAATTCATTATCACAGAAACAACGTCATAACACAGAACTTTTTCTAAGAGTCGATCATTTTATTTTGCTAAAGTTTTCTTTTGAAGTTTTTTTCTTTGAAATTTGTCGTCTTTAGCTTTGAAAATGCTCTTCATAGATGCTACTTCCGTGTGTAATTCTTGTTCCCATTGTGTTGCACATTTCTTCAGATGTTTGACATGAGGCAGAATTTTCTTTTGAAGAATATCTCGCTTTTCTTTCGCGACTGGAGAAAGAAAAGTAGAGACTGTGATTTGAGAACCAAACTCAATTTCATTCTCCAAAAGAAATATGTCTTCCATAAATGTCTTAAAATATCGAAGAATTCGACATTCTTGAGGCATTTGTGGATCAACTTCATCTTCTGTCAAAGCATCCTTGAGATGTGTAACAGTTTTGGACACACGAGTTACTGAAGAAGAAGCATGTATGTAGGTGTTTAACAACGTTTGTTCTGGTTTGTCCTTTGGAGGGACAAATGATTTACTGATATGAGGTTTTGCGTTATAATCATAATGAACTCTGGAAAAATCTTTGTCTGTTTTTGGTCGACTCTCAAGTTCTTTTTGACATTCAAGACTTGCAAGTTCTTCATCATTACTAAGCACAACAACTCTTTGAAAGGTATCATCAAGTAATAATTCTGCATTGTATAACTTGGGATTTTTGCTGAGTGCTTTAGAAAGAAAACGTGGTTGGTCACAGCCAATAGCAAATCCAAATCCTTTCGGAACTGGTTTTACCGTTAGCCTTTGAATTTGAGTTATTGATTCACCGTTTTTGTATACAATAGTTTGAAACTCTTTAAGTTTGGATTCCAAAGTGACAATTTCTTCAAGATATGAGTTGACGCGTTTACTTGTGGCTTTCTTTTCTTCAAGAAGATTATTTTGAGATGTTGAAAGCTCGGATTGAGTTTTTAACAGCTCAGAATTTAAAGTATCAATTTGTTTTTTGAATTCAAATTGATCCTTTTCTTTTTGAGAGAGGAGCTCAGCCTTGGAAACGGTTAGCTCACGAACTTGACTTTCTAAATCTTGAACTTTTACGTACTCTTTTTGGAAAGCAATCTCAAAACCTTTTTCACGTTTTTCTTGTTTTTGATATCCTGAAAGTTGTAGTTTATAGCACTCATTGTCCTTCGTTAACAATGCAATTTTTGCTTTTAGATTTTGATTGATTTCATTGCATTTCTCAATTTGTGATTGGGTGGTCATTAACAAGGCCTGAAGCTCTGAATCTTGATCAGGCAAAGGATCATTTTGTTCAAGATGATCATAATTTTCATCGTCAATAGGATCATCAAATGAAACGACGGTTTTATCATCATCAAATGATACAACAGTGTTTATTTGATCATCTGATGGAGATGAGAATGATGAATTATGTTGAACAGAATTTTCATTTGTAGATGAAGATGCAGATGGTGAAGCAATTTCATGTATAAGACATTTTGGATCAGGTACCTGAGAAAGACCATCGGTATCATAAACCGGGCCTGTCTCGGACATGTTCAGTTCCTGCATGTTTGCCATGAGCATTACTGCAGCATTTGCTTCGAGATCTTCCATCTCATCATCAGAATCAGCACTTGCCATGAAACTTTGTTCTTTCACATTCATTGTGCCCCTTGCTTCATCTTTCATTGCCATCAAAAGAGCTTCCTTGTGATATGCACTGCCCATAGTACGAGGCTTTGGACACACATTTGCCATATGACCACTCCCACCACAGTTGTAGCACGTGATTGAAGTATTTGCAATGCCTTTCTGTGCATTCCCAGCCATCTGATTTCTTCTCTGAGTAGTTCCCATACTGTTCCTGTTACCCTCTGCAGAATTGAACCTGTTCCCTCCTGACTGAAACCTCTGAGACCCATAGTTTCTAGTGTTTCCTGAACCATATCTGCCCGAAGACCGATTCTGAATTTCCACTCTACCATCGTTAATAACAGCTTGATTCCTGGTATTGGATGATGAACGAAGACGGTTGTTGGATTTGTTGGTGAACTTTCCAAATGCCTTAGCAATTAATCCAAATGCTTCATTGAGAGAGTTGAATGCATCCTCTTCTTCATCATAATCAACATTTGAGTACATCATGGAATCTGAGTTGTTATAAGGGACCATTTGGTTGTCAGAGTATTGTGATGGTGCTTCATATGGAACGATTTGGTTAGGAGGTTGTGGTTGAAAACTTGGTTGGACAGATGATTGACCAAATTCCTGATTTGGTAGTGGAAAGTTGGATTGAGCAACAAGAGCAAGCGAGTTAGGTGTTGGTGCTGATATGAGACCGCCTCGTGCTGCAACTTCCTTATCTACCTCAGATTGATGTTGTCTCATATAGTCATACATTAGTCCATACTTGACTTCACCAATCTTCTTTGTTTGCCTGACAAATGTTGCATATTTCTGCCATTCTGGTCCAAGGCATCCTAGGAATTTGGAATTGATAGCAATTCTTGGTAACTTGATATCATGACGATCGAGGTCATTGACAATGTTTGTGAAACGGTGGTAGTATGATTCAATAGTTTCCCCTGGTTCCATGATAAAGTGAGTGTACTCCATGTACAACTTTGACTCAAGATCTTCTTGATTTAACTCTGTCCCTTCCATTAGAATATGCACATGCTCCCACATGTCTTTGGCAGTCTTTTGAGCATCAATACTTCGGTAAATAGGATTGGGAATTCCCTGAAGTATGTAAGACATTGCCAATTGATTTGCCTCTTGTTGCAGTGTTTGTTCAGTTGTGTAGTTAGCGACAGCAATGGGAGTTGATGTCTCTTCTCTTTCTGAAGTTCCTGGAACAACAGTTACTGGAAGTGGAAAGGGTCCTTCTTCAATGGCTTGCTTAAGATATTTCCCATGGGGTTTTCGGAGTTCAATGAATCTGATGAATCTACTAGCCCATTGCACATAGTTACCAGGTGTCAGCATAGGTGGAGTTTCCTGATTCCCAGCCTCATGACGGGATTGCTGACTGCTGATTGCCTCACACATCTTATTAAACCAATGTGGTTCTCTGGAGTAGGATGGATAGTTCTGCATTTGATTCTGTTGCATGATTTGTTGTGGAGATACTTGTGGTGGAGAGAGAAATTGATGCTGTTGCACGAATGCTTGTTGTTGTTGATACTAAGGATGAAATTGTTGTTGTTGTGGATATTGCTGTAGCTGATAGTAGTAATTGAAGTGTGGTGGTTGAGACATGTCTGGATCTTGAAGATAATTAAGATTTGTGTGATTAGTTATGTTAAGTTGGTTTTGGTTAACTGAAGATTTTTGTCCAATTGCGATAATTACTATTCAACCAATTGCGATAAGTACTGTTCACCCAATTGCGATAAAATCCAAATTGCGATAAGGAAATAGAAATTGCGATAAAACGTAAAATTGCGATAAAAGATGACAATTTGAATAAGTTATCTTAAATTGCGATAGAAAAGGCAATTTGCGATAATTTATCAGAATTGCGATATTTTATGGCAATTTCGATAATTTTATCTAAATTCCAATTTCGATAATTCTCAACTCTTATACAAGAGAAGAGAAGCAACCAAGTCGAAGTATTTTCACTTTCTTATACAAGGAAGTAAAATACTGAGTCCCAATGCCGATAATTTGAAGATTTGCCAATTGCGATAAACCCTAACTTGTCGGAATTCACCCAGATGCCAAAAACTCACTTTTCACCAGCTTTCCCAACACGCTAATTATCCGGATTTCACTAAATCATCTAGAAAATCAATGAAAACGGATTGTTTTTTATTTCTAACGATTAGTAATCACAAAATATGAAGAAATTTAAGATCTATAACGTAAGAAATGGAAATTTGATGAGATTTTTGAGCTTTTACACGAGATGAAAGATACGTTCCAACAAAAGAGATTAACGATCGAACGAGAACAAAAAACCTTACGTAATCTTTAAAAACCAACCTAGAAAACTATTAAATATACTCAAAACACGATCCTAACTATCCCTTTGGCGAATGATACCACTTGTAGGTCCGTGTAAGTACAAACACACACACACACACGTATAAAAGGTAAAACACATACTACTACTTAATATGAATAAGCTACGAGAGATAATAAGCTAATAAGCTAAATAAGAGAAGAAGAGAATAAGAGAGAAATGGATTATTAACATTCATAAGACATAGTAGCAATGGTTCGACACTAGAATGAATAATCAACACTAAATGAGAGCACCCTTGCCTTCTATTTATAGGCAACAATTAGGGCGCCTCTTACATGATTGTTTCTAGAAGGTTTTTACATGGATGGTCGGCCTATGGGCTACTAATGGACCGGTCATGAATTACAAACAATATAACTCATAATAAGCAACATTCTATCACAAATGGTCAAGACTTGAAGTATTATAAAACGTATTCCTAACAGATTCTCTTCAATTGAACCCATAATTCTTTATCTTTATCTTCAATGGGATCTTTATCTCTGAATCTCTCTTTTACTAAGCTCCATAGTTGATTAAGATCTTCTCTGTCAAAACCTCTGAGTAAATCTTCAAACAACTTGTACCTTTCAGAAATATCACCAAGTCTGATTATCTTCCATCCTTTCATTCTTCCATCAGTGAACACTTCCCAGTCAATGATTGGATGTTTTACTTGTAAAGGTTTGATATAAGAAGATTCTGGAACAATCATCATCATACTCTTGATCTTCTCATTTGTTAACCCTTCTTCTTCTTTAGACTTTTATTTCTTTGCAACATCAGATTCCATAGTTTCTGATTCTCTCTTCTTACCTGTTTTGAAACCTCTTCTTGGAGTGTTCAGAATAGCATAATTTTCATAGAATTCCCTTTCAATTATAGCATAAGATTTTCCCTTGAAGTCATTCATAGTGTAATTTGCTGAGTTCTTCAAATAATGTTTCATAGACTCAACTTGTTCCTTCTTTGTTGGTAACTTTATCTTGTATCCTGACTTCTGCCTTTCTCTTATCCTCTGAATCAGATCTTCCCATGTTGCTACTCCATTCTTTTTGAGTATGAACTCTTTAAGCTCCTCTGTCTTTTCTTCTTCATTCAACTGTTTGTCTTTGAGAACCATTGAAGCTTGAGCTCTTACAATCAAATCAGAATCCAACAAATATTGTAGCTGTTCATTGAACTCCTCTTGATTTGCCTCTTTAGATCTTATTCTTTCCATGAATTCAGCTATGTTTCGTACATCATCAGCAGCCATTTTTCTTGCAAATTCCTAATCTTGAGCTATCTGAGCTTCTTCAGTTTGTATGTCAGCCAATTCTTTTTCTTGAATCTGCCTTGCTACATCTGCATCAAAGGCTATCTGTTCTTGAGTTTTTGGTTTTGATTTCTTTAGCCTTTCCAATTCTTGAACAGCATCAACTTCTTCAGATGTCATTGGCTTCTTTCCCTTATCTGCCCTTTGAACTGCTTCATGCTCTGTCTCAGCAGTCTGAACTGCTTCAATAGTTTGAACTTCTTTAGCTTCTTTGTAGGACCGAAGAAACAAGTGATTTATGTGATTCGGGAGGTCTTGGTTGGTGATAGAAGATGATTATCTTCATCTTCTTTTAGAGAGAGAAAGTATTTAGTGAGAGGGTGGAGAAGTGGCTGGAACTTTTAATCAATTAGATTAATAACAATACAAACAATACACACTTTCACACCCCCACATGGAGAGACATGTGGGGGTATTTATAGGCCTTTTACATTACAACTATGCCATTAGCACATAAATAGCCCCTGCGTTGACTACTTATTCTAAATCTAGTCCAATTCACTAAGTGACGATATCTTTTATAAAAAACGAGTCTAACATTCTTGAATACCAGTCTGAACTGCTTCTTGTGTCTTAACAGTTTCTTCAACATAACCAGAACCTGAACCAATATCTGCAACATTACCAAAACCTTTATCATGTTCTAAGCCTTTATCATGCCTCCCCTGAGAACCTGATCTATCCTTGTCTTTACCAAATTTCCTCCCCTGTTTGGAAGAATTTTCATCATTCCCTTCTGAACCATCTGAATCATCATCATCAGAAGAATCATCATCCAATACCATTCTTGCCCTTTTCTTCTTCAACTATTCTTCAAGCATCTTCACCCGTTTTGTTAATTTGGTGTAGACTTTGGCAAAATTCTCCTTGTGAGCTTTGAATTCCTCCTTGTTTTTCTTTAGCTCCTTCTCCAAAGTGTCAACCTTGGCTACTAACTTGGTACATAAAGCCGTCAATTCAGTTTGTGAAGAACTACCCTCATCACTTCTAGCTGTGTTACCTGCTAGGAGCGGTGAATCATGGGGCAAGGATCTAGTCTCAACCCTAGTTTGACTAGGTTTAGGCCTTCTCCTATAAGTTCTGATGGTTGGTTGGTGGGTTATTGCAAGTACTTGAGTGGGTGTATGATGGGGATCAGTTGGAACTGCTGAACCTTCACCCAACTCAGTTTGAAGCATTTGAGGAAACAATGGAACTGGTTCCCCTTGAAAAAGCCTACTAGCCATAGCCATATTTTGAAAAACTTTTGATTGAAGGCTAGGCGTAGCAAAAGTTTCTGTTGGTTTTGTAAGCAGGTATGTCTTTTTATTCAAAATTGTTTGAACAAACCTGGGATACATTAAAAACTTTGTTTTGCTTGTAACATTAGATACCATACCCTCAAAAATAAATTTTGAAAAGTTAAAAACTCTATTTGTAGACAAGCAAATGAGAGCAATAGCAATATTGCTACTGAACTGCTCCCAAGCAGTCTTTTTAGGACTTAAACAACTTAAAAGGGTATGTATCAAAAATCTCCATTGAGGTGAGAAACATCCTTTTTGAAAAGTTAATTTATGTTCAGATGTATCATACCCCATTTTGGTAAGTTCTGCCCATATTTCAGTGTTAGGCATAGTGTTAATACCATCTGAGTCATGTAATTTAAGATGTCTCCTAATTATAGACTCGGTAACAACAAAAGATACACCATCCACTTCAAAATGAATTTCTGAGTCTCCATCTTCACTAGTCAAGACAGTAGCATTCTACCAGAACTGTGTGATGTGCGAGACATAAAGAGTAGGAGAAACAGTTAAAGCATACCTTATGTGAGAGCGGTTGAGAAAATCCACAATCTCATAAAACTTTGGTCCATCTCCCTCCTCTATTTTCTCAAGAAACGCAACCTGATTATGACGTTTAACAAATTCCAATCCAGCCATTCTCAGTGATGAAAAAATGAAAGATTATAGCAATACGATGATCGTTTAAATTGGAATTGAGTTTTTATGTAGTCGCTTGGGGTTTATAGGTACTGTTTAGGGTTTTGCGAAATATGCGTATGAGATAAATTATCTTTAGAAAGAGAATAAATGAATTTATGGTAAAAAGATAATTATCGTTTATAAAAATCCCTATAAATATCTTAAGAATAACGGTTTTACCCCAACGGCTAGAAAATTAATTACTGACAGATTTTTACAACGGCTAGTTGAACCGTATTAACTTTGTACTAACCGTATCAACTGTTGGAAAATTTTTGTTGAGCCGTATGAACTTTTGAAATAAATTTTAAAATACCATGGCTCATATATAGTTTTTAGCAAACTATCAGCTATCAACGGATTTGATATGTCTTTACCAATAGCCGTTTGCTTTGGACTAGCCAACTCTTCACACTTAGATATGGTGAGCTGATAACCATACAATTTTTGGTAAATTGTCAACCATCAACGGATTTGATTAGTCTTTACCAGATACCGTTTGCTCTGGACTAGTTGGTTCTTATGTGGATTAGACATGGTGAACCAATTACCATTTTTTGTGTGCAAAGATCACACACTCAGCTTCAAATCACCATAACAGTCCAAAACATATATCATTAAATTCCTTGGTGTTTATCATCCAAAACCTGCAAGTGTTAGTCCAAAAACAAAGAAACAAGCCACAAAGAACTTGCCTCACAATATAAAAGTATACGACTAACAATGCACATAACAAGAAAAATTAATTCCCTTGTGGTACCCAAGCCAAAACAGACTTAGGCTTTCCTCTTGCATCAACATAATTCATTCTTTTCAAAACAATTTTAGCACCATTAGGTTTGATAGGTCTCCAAACCCAACATGCTGATGCATTCACACCGTTTCCCATGTTTCCCTTAGCAGTGTTTTTATTCACACCAGTACCAATTACTCTGCTAGCAGTTGGAACTGCTGGCTTGGTAGTTGTTACCTTAGGTTTTCAAACTTGATTTTTTACAACTGCTTTGTGATGAAAGGGTCTATTAACAGTTGTTGGTGCTGATTTGGAAAACATTTTTGCACCTTGAACTGTTGGCCTTGGGTGAACAGGTCTAATAGGTCTGACAGTCTGAACTGCAGGTCTAGCAGTTTGAACTGCTTTGGGTCCAGACCTTAAAAGAACTGATCTAGGTATCATTCTATCATTCTTAAGAAAAGATTGAGGTCTTGCTATGCTCAACCTATGATTTGTATATCCAGATACCCATTTATCACAAAAATCTGCAAGATGGTCAAAGCTACCACAAGAGTAACAAGCTTTCCTATAACAGACAAAATCATCCCCTAATTGGTGAGATTTGAGGTCATTCCAATTCCTTTGGTTACCTCTTGGCTTGTTTGTGGTTCTATACATTTCTGCATACCTAACTGGTGGCCTAAAAGGTTTGGCATTTGATCTAAGCCTAACAGTCTCAGGTTTAACCATCTTTGGAACTTTTGGCTCCTCTACTTTAGCACTAATAGGCTTAACCACAGCCTAATCATCCTCATCATCAGAAGTCCATTCCTCAATGATTGGAGCATCTGAGTCCTTAGCTGAGGACCTATCAGAAGACACCTTGTCCTCAGATAGTAATTTATCACTAGCACTCTCATACACAGGTTTATCAACTACATCCTTCTTGGGTTGAGGACCATATTTAAGCTCAGGTAGTTGAAATTCAGGTAGTCCTGTGTTTTCTAAGTCTATACCTGAGGGTGTTGGAATTCCTCTATAGGGAGGTGGAACTGACTTATAACCTAGGCCTGACTTAGCTTTATTAAGGATCTGACACTCAACAATCATACTAACACCCTGAGTTGCAAATTCTAGTGTGTCAACAGTCATTTGAATGTTCTCCTTAGCTTTCCTAACCTGTTCTAGCTCATGTTTCAACACAGTAATTTCATTCTCCCTAAACATTAAGTCTCTCTTAACAATAATCATATCATCAGAAAACTTTGACTCATTACTTTTATAATGGACAATTTGTTCTTCTAACACAGCTAAAGCACTCTTATGATTTGCTAAGCTAAACGCAGTTTCGACTAGCTCTTTTCTCTGATTCTCATATCTTTTCTTAAGTGTTTCTAGATCTTTTAAAGCTTCACAAGATTTAGAACATTTTGAAACTTGTACCTCAGAATCTGAGAATGCCATGAGAGCAACCTCTGTAGATGCTTCTGCTTCCTCCTCTGCAATGTAGCTCCAGTCAAATCCTAAGCCATCAATAGCAACCATGGCTTTCGAGCTTGAATCAGTAACCTCCACAACCCTTGACTTGTTTCCATATCCTCTGCTCTTTCTATCTTGTTGGCTTGGCAATCTACACTCCCTTGAATAATGACCTTTCTTGTGACAGTTGAAACACTCAATCTTGGACTTGTCATACCCTGCAACATCATTGCTGTTTATGACAATCTTCTTGCCTGTCTTCTTCAAGAATCTCCTAGCTCTCAAGCTGAGAAGAGAGAGCTGCCACTTGATATCCATCTCTTCAATATCATCTTCATCAATCTCTTGAAGATCTGAATGAGTCAACATACTTCCATTATGCTGAGTAGTCAAGAAAGCACAATAAGTGTCTTCATTCAAAAGTCCACTAGTACTACTTGAGGTGCTAGCAGTACCAAGATTTGCACTAGCAGTACCAACTGCTCCAGCAACTTGCACTTGGAAAAACTGCTCAATAGGAAGTCTCCACATGTCGAACTCATTAGGTTTAAGCATATGAAGCTTAGTAGCAATGTTAGTTGTGGTTGGTGTTGTTTCCATGTCCATCTTTATTCTTCTCGGATCTTCTAAATCTACGTATCAGCAACCTATCTCTGATACCACTTGACCGGATCTACAAACAGTCTTTATGTTAGATTAATACTTTGAATGATGTCTAGTCTAGCACGCGGAATTTACTAGCTAGCACTTACAAGATTTATTTGTTTGTGTTATGTTTTAACGAATTAACAAAGAATGAATAATGAACAATGAACACAATACTTCAACTTCAACATTTCAATATTATTAATCAATAATACGAGTGATCTCCTATCACTAGGGTTTACAACCTTGAATCTTAACAAAACAATACGTACTTCTTCTCTTTCACAACTTTAAAACTAGGCAATCCTTTTATAGACTAAGGATTCCTTCACAAGATAACTATCAACTAAAACTTATACGATATACATTAAACCTTTTCCATAATTATCTTTACACGGTTTTATCATGAACCGTACAAACTTCTTCACTCAATAATCCTAACTACTTATGTCTTCAAAACTCTTTCAGCAGTACTAACTTCCATCTTCAACAGTACTAACTGCTATCTTCAACAGTTCTAACTGCTATAGCTTAATTTTCTAACAGAAGGCTATAAAATGTTTTTGTGTAGAAATGGTTATAGTTTATGTCTCAATTAGACCCGTTTCTCTATAACCATGGCTCTGGTACCAATCTGTAACACCCCCAATTTCGTGATACATTGCGGAAATTAAACTGGTTGTTACTCGACGGCACAACAGTTATAACAATAGAAAACGAACTCTAATGTAGTCGTTTTTAAAACATATATCATTCGATTTATATAAATATCAGAGTATACAAATGAGGTCCCAGTAGTTTCAAGGTTTACAAATTACATTAAATGGGTTTTTGAATGATAATAAACTTATAGCCTTCTTGATTAACCATGCTCCTCCATGCCAGCCTCGTTAATTAAGGACCTGAGATAAACATGCTAAAGTATCAACACAAATGTTGGTGAGTTCATAGAGTTTGTAGAAATAATGTGAAAACCTTGAAAAGTAAATCATGTAAATGATAAATGTAGTTTATAAAACATTCGAGTGTATGACAACTGTATAAAATACAATAGCACATATAGGTAGTGTTTTCGTTGTACTAAATTCCTGTCCTCAAAACCTCAAGTTTCTGTTTCTGACTAGTTCACAATTGTACCAAGTTTGTTGGTTTGTTATTGTCACACGTCGCCAAGGCGGAAACGCGAGTGCAACATCACGGATATCATCACAACACATGGTGTCAAAATAGATAATTTCTACATGTACGTAAATAGAGCAACACAAAGTGTCGTAACGATACCCCAAAAGAAAATAACCAAAACAAATCTCCAAAGGTATCTTCAATAGAACATAAAGTACTAGTCGAAAGACATCAAAGTATCACAACCAAAATCAAACATATTCAAATCAAAACATAAAGATAAATCGTTCTCAAATGCAACTAAGTCTCGTCTAGTCGCTTCCCTCTACCTTAGCCTTAGAATGCTCACCTGAAAATGATGCTTAAAAACGTCAACATAATGTTGGTGAGGTTCATAGGTTTAAGACACACAATATATCTCAGGCAACCAGTTCACTGTGATTATAAAACATAGCAGGACAGTAAGACTAGTCATTATACTAGATAGCATGCAAACTCAGTCATTCAACCAAATAGCAATATCCAACATCAATTGGGACGGAACTCGCCCACGATCCAAGTTCACAATAATGGGTAAACCATACCCTCTGATCAGACCACACAGAATAATAGTGAGTAGAATTCCTACTCTCCAATTGGATAATGGGAGCATAGCTACCCTCCAAATGGACCACACAGAATCACCACACAATAATCTCATAACATGCAACACACGTATAATAACACTTACAAGTCCATGCATTTTACGACCACATAATCACAGTAACTAAAAAATATTTCAACACAAGCATCATTCCCATCCCAAGTTAAAACAAAGTAAAAATGGGACTATGAAACTCACCTCAAACTTTGCAGCTTCCAAATTATCAAATCACAAATCTATACGACAAAATAAGATCACATTACACGCAACCAAGCTAAAAGCTATAGTCCATGTAGCATACATATGATGGATGTATAAGGTTCATGTAACCCACCATGGATCACCTAGACTCCATACTAACCACTACCAAACACTTAAACTCACTAAATCCCTTGCATACACTTTTTCAGACTACGTAAAATTTTGGGGTACTTCTACCCACATGAAATCATGACAAAATAAGCTCTAAAACTCACACAAAAAATTCACCATGGTCTCTCATGAGCATACAAGCTACTCACAGAAGGCCATGCACTAAAAACATACACAAGTGCTCTTGGAAAAATCAAACATGAAAACTATCCAGATTCGGATCTGAACGCACACCAAAATGTTTTGACCTAACAACCATATTTGCACAACTTATTAACGCATACCCTTCGCGTGGAAGTCAAAGGGAATATAGAACTCAATTTCTCCAGAAGGGCTAACCCTAATTACACCTTTAAAACCACCATTGACCTCAATACTTTTAACCTAAATCTGTCCCGGTTTAACAGTTTTGACACCTTTAATTAGAAAAATCGTTTGACTGACTTCCCGACCTCGAAATCAATCGTGGACGGACTTTTTGAAAAGTACGTTCTCTGAACTCCAATTTAGACTCAAGAATCATCAATTAACTCATATCCATCTATTAAATATCTTCGTATCTTTACAGCCTTATGAATCTGTCCAAACCCTAACTCAATAACTAACATGTTTTATACCCTAATCTCTTCACCAATCATCATAATATTACTAATTATTGATCCCAACATGTTATATTTCACTAATTTACAGAAGTAAACATAAACCCTAGATCCATCATAACTTGTATTACATGAATCAAATCAATAATTAAATGAATTAGGGATCACTAGGCATACCTTAAGCTTGTTTTTCTTCACAATAATGAAACCCTAATTTTTTCTCCTTGTTCTTCCCCTTTGGTCGACCGTATACCTCAAAAAAAAGGGTGAGGGGGTTTTAGTTTTGTATTTATACTACCCTATGATCATTCTAGATAACCCTTTTAATTAGTAAGTATAATTGGACTAAAATTTGTTTCCTTTTTCCCCTAAAACCCATATTCGGCCGCCCCCCCCCCTCTGTATATTATTTTTTTTATTAATATTAATTATTACACTTAAAACCTTGGGTTTTCGTTATTTTATAAAAGCCTATACCGAAACCTAACATCTTACGCGATAATTCTTCATTTTACGACAACTTGAATAATTATCATTTTCAAAACAAAGTTTCCAAAAATAGCATTTCACACTCTCTATAAATATAACCCCATAAAACAAACTCCACGTAACTTACTAACGCTCACATACTTGAACGAAGACTTGTTACGCAAAACCACAAATCACCAAAACTACACAAGTCATTTCTACACCACAAAGGTAATCAAAATGAACTTATCCCAAAATCAATACTACTCAATTCACAACCATAAAATCTCACAAAGGGATTTAGTGTCAACACACACTCATATCACACCTATATCATACATACATCACATATACATCACGCATATATGATGTGCGTGTGTATTGCTCTAATTCTTTTATATCCACGGCAGTGGCTCCAAAGATTTAGTGCGCGCGTGATGTCGTTGTGGTTTTAGCAGTATTAATACCTACTCAAGTTTTAAATTTATATTTAGCCGACTTATCAATAAAACACACACTTTAACAAGCAGTGTACCCGGTCAGTATGAATATAATGGTAAGTAGAGTGTCGATCACTAAGAGTGGAACACATTATCTAGTTATTCTAATCAGTATTTTAATATCTTAAGTTGGCTATACAACCTAATCTAACGCAAGGGGGTTCAGCCTGAGAGACTGGCACGGTTTGGTTATGATTAAATAGAAAAATAAACTAATGAGCACGAATCAGCGATTAGCACACACGTACACAGATAGATACTTGAGACAATAAGAAGACCTGTCCTGATAATTAAGTAGCTTGTCACTTGTTTTATTGCTAGTTTTATCGGAAGTGTATATAATTAACCCTTTCTCGTTGGCTCTAATCTTATCGGCGAGTAAACCCTTAATGATCACTTATGTCTATCCCACTATCCTAGAATATTGAGCATTTGTGATGCCCACGTTTCGTATACGCTAGAATAGACAGGCGAGGAAGGGGCATGGCGACTTAAGCAATGCTCAGCTAGACACAGAGGTTATCAATGCACTAATAAAAGTCACCAAAGACATCAACATATAAACTTTAATTAATGGGAAAGCAATTTTAAGGGGTGCCCATGATTTTCCGTAGTCACATGGAATCGGCCCATCAATCCTGATGAATTAAAGTGTACTAATACAATAAAACAAAACTACTTAATGAATTGAATACATGCAGGATCTTCTTACAGATCTTATATCTTCGTTTAGGGTGTGTCTTGTGCTGCTAACACGTCTGAATTCGGCTTTAGGGTTTCTGTCTTTCTCCTCCTCAAAAACTCTCAAAATTCGTCTGACCTTGGGGTATTTATAGTTTCTGTCTGAGGGTTAGATGCGGCGCATAGGATAAGTAGATGCGGCGCATTGACTTAACTTCGCGTGGGGTCCAAGATTAATATATTCAGGAATATTCGTACACCGCCTTAAGATGCGGCGTAACTCCATTTCTCTATGCGGCGCATGTCCTTTGCTGTCTTGGATTATAACTCGTGAAATCTTGATAGTGATGCGCCGTATGTACGAAGTATGTTGCGGCGTATCTAGAGCAGAATGATCTTGATCTTGTACATTTCAGTAGACTCTTAACATCTTGCTTGTTTTGCTCCATAATTAGTCCAAAATCGCCAAGTTTCACATAATACTTGTTTTTACCTGAGAATTACAAAAGTAAACATTAACGTATCAATTCTCATATATAATATAATAAAACAAGTCAAATAAATAGGATAAATGATAATGATAAAATGTACTTATTTGAGTTCATCAATATATCACCCATATATCCCATCAACACCTAAAACACACCAACAAATGTCAAATGAATCGAGACTATCAGTTAAACTAACCTTCAAAAATTACGGTTGTTACGTCATCCCCCACTCAGGAAAATCTCGTCCCGAGATTTAGCTACTTGTCTCACCAACCATATCAGCTAAAAAATTTGGGTACTTAAACCTCATATGATCCTCGCGCTCCCAAGTAAACTCAGGACCACGCTTCGAATTCCAACGCACCTTTACTAAAGCTATCTTACCACGCTTCAAACTCTTGACATCTCAGTCCATAATCTCGACAGGTTCTTCGACAAAATGAAGGGTCTTGTCAACCTTAATCTCTTCTAATGGCACATGCAGACTAGGATCCGCTAAACATTTCTTTAAATTAGATATGTGAAACGTATGATCATGTACACCACTTAACTCCTCAGGTAACTTCAATCGATATGCCACATGCCCAATCCTTTCCGTAATCTCAAACGGTCCTACATATCTCGGTGCTAATTTGCCTTTCTTACCGAAACACACAACACCCTTCCAAGGGGACACTTTCAGCATCACAAGATCACCAACACTAAACTTCTAAAGGCTTACGGCGATTATCCGCATAACTCTTTTGGCGATCCCTTGCTGCCTTAAGTCTTTCCTTAATCTGAAACCTTATCCGTAGTCTCTTGTACTAGTTCAGGACCAATTAGTTGGCTTGTCCCAACCTCTGCCCACAGAACAGGTGATCTACATTTCCTCCCATACAACATTTCAAACGGCGCACACCTAATACTGGAATGATAGCTGTTATTATATGAGAACTCAGCTAAAGGTAAATGAGTATCCCAGCTTCCTCCAAAATCGATAGCACACGCTCAAAGTAAATCTTCTAAAGTCTGAATCGTTCGTTAACTTTGCCCATCCAAAGCCTTCTATAGCGACTGCCAGAACCGCGAGGTAAACCTACTGTCGCGATCAGATATAATAGACACTGGCACACCATGTCGTGCCACAATCTCATTGATATAAATTCTTGCCAGCTTCTCCATCTTATAATCCTCACGAATGGCTAGAAAATATGCAGACTTCGTTAGCCTGTCCACTATGACCCATATTGTGTCATGCCCTCAGACACTTACTAACATACTCATCTATTCCCTCTTCATTCCTGGCCACCAATAAGCATCTCTAAGATCGTAATACATCTTGTCAGATCCTGGATGAATTGAGTATCTCATTTTATGAGCCTCGTCCATGATCAACCTTCTTACATCTCCCACCATCGGAACCCATATCCGATCCAAGAAATATAATCCACCATCCTCCTTTTTCTCCATTTGTTGATCTAACCCACGCAGCATCTCAGCTGTTGCGTTTTCATCCTTGAGGGCTTCCTCTTGTGCTGCCAATATCTTCCTCTTGATTCCCGATTGCAAGGTCATGCACATAGCTCGCACACGCTTAGGCTTAATCCTTTCCTTTCTACTCAACGCATCAGCCACCACATTCGCCTTTCCAGGATGATAGCGAATCTCACAATCATAATCACTAAACAATTCAATCCATCTTCTCTGTCGCATATTCAGCTCCTTCTGACTGAAGATATGCTGAAGACTCTTATGATCCGTAAAAACAACACTCTTTGTGCCATACAGATAATGTCTCCAATTCTTGAGGGCGAACACTACCGCACCAAGCTCTAAATCATGAGTGGTGTAATTCATCTCATGAATCTTGAGTTGTCAGGATGCATAGGCTATCACTTTCCCTCTCTGCATTAGTACACATCCAAAACCTTGTTTCGACGCATCACAATACACCACAAAGTCATCTGGTCCGTCTGGAAGCACCAGAATAGGTGCATTGCACAATTTATCTTTTAATGTCTGAAAAGCCATCTCTTGCTCCTCTCCCCAGACATACTTCTTATTCTTCTGTGTCAACAATGTGAGGGGTTTGGCAATCTTCGAATTTTTTTTGATAAATCGTCTGTAATACCCTGCCAATCCTAAAAAGGAGCGTATTGATATGTGTCTAAATACACATATATTTTATATTGTTTAACCCCACAAAAACGACCAAAAACACACAAATGACCATATAAATGTTACAAATATCATTGAAATGTGTTTTTATGTGATTCAGGTGCAAAAAGATTGAAAACAAGTGAAAAACATGCAAAGTACACAAAACTGTCAATTTCAGTCCCTGAAGTATCACCAATTTGCAAAACTAGTCCCTGAAGGTTTAAAATGAATGAAAAGTCAACTTAAGTCCTTGGACAATCAAACTTGTTCAAAATAGTCCCTGGATGAAAGTTTTCTACAAATGGCAACTCTTACCCCTCAAAATCCAAAATTGACATAAAAGGTCCTTGGAAGTTTTAAAAATGGAAATTAACAATTATGGTCCTTGTACTAATGTTAATTGGCAGGTGTGATCCCTGGAATGAAGTTTGGAAGTTTGTCACATCAGGCCCCTCAAGTTTCAAAAATTACAACTTTAGTCCTTGGGCTTTATAAACACTAAAACCAATCCGGACCCTTTTTATAATAAAACCCAGCAACAATCTTAACCCAAAAACAATAACCCAGCCCAATCATAAAACCCAAATCCGACCCAACTTTCCTTTGCTAAATATCCCAGGGTCAAACAAATGTTTGACCCGTCTTCTTCCTTCCACTTGCCGCCTAAACAAAACAATACCACCATCACCCACTGATTCTCTGCCAAACCACCAATCAACCCCTGACAATCCACCACCCTCCACCTCTACAAGCAACCAAGAAGCATTAATTGCTCTTAAACTGCCCTAAGCAACCTATAACACTTTTGGCGCCAAAAGTCGTTTAAATGGCTAGGATGACTTCTGCTTATCCAATGGACACAAATTAAAGTGGGATTTGACTGGAATGCTAGTGGGAACTCAAAATGATATAAAAGAGAAGAGGAGGCAAGAGAAGAAGACACCTTTGGATTAGCCATTGGTCGTGTAGTTTAATTTTAAATGCTTTCTTTTAAATTAAATGTCATTTACAGTTTTAATGTTGTACTTTATCTTCAATTAGTGTAATGAAACTCTGTTTTCAGTTTAAATTGCAAGTTAAATTCAGTTTCAAGTTTTACCTTAAAATGCCTTAAATTTCCAAGTTCTTTAATTTCATGTTAATGTTAGTAGTAATGGACTTCTTAAGCCACATAAGCTCCTGACAAAAGCTTTAAAGCTTTTAGAAACTATTAATTCAGTAGTAGTACTTAAAATTCAGAAAATAGAAAAAATCAAGAAAAAGTCAATGAAAGTCAATTGGTGGTCCAAATAGCAGTTCTGGGGTGAAGAAGCTAATCTGGATGGCTTTTCTGGTTCCTAGCTTGTTGACAGCAAGTTAGGAGTGGTCTCTAATCCTTGGTTCTCAGTTTTAGCATGGATTCACTTGTAAGCTTCATTTTCACCTTTTTATGCATTTACTGTTTTAATGTTTTATGTGCTTTGATTTTCATGTTTGTATGTTTATTTGTTGTTTGATATTGTTATTCTAGTTTAATCTTAGTTTATTATGTTTTGGGATAGATTGTTGCTTTGAAACTTAATTTGGCTGCCTGTATGCTTGCTTTTGATGATCATAGGCTGTGAACATTTGTGACTACTTGTTTAGGCTGAAAAAGTGTTTGGTTTGACACACTAAAGCCCTGGATTTGATGAAATATAAGTGTATACAGTCTTATGAGCTGATTAGTTTCAATTTTGTTCCATTTAAGAGTTGTCTGGACTTGATGGTTGATCTGTGTTATAGGTTGTTAGGTGTTGTTCTTGTTTGATGTATGCCTATATGCCTATATACTCAGTGATGGCTTCAGTTAAGTGGTGTAGCATGTGGGAAGTCAAATTGACACTTGATCCTTTTCATATGAGCACGATGAGATTGTCATATCCTAGAACTCTGCATAATTGTTTTATAGTTGTTAATCTTTGTTCATTTTATGCTTTTGTTGCTTATTTATGTGCTTTTCATTTACCTGTTTGTTGATATTATGTGTTGCCCTTAAGGCTTAGTTGTTTATGTCTGTATTCATTTTGTGTTCAGTAGTTTGTAAAATATTCCTTCCCCTTATTTTGTCCCATCTTACGCACTACATAGAAGCAAACTGTGTAGTTGGAGTTGTTTTCCTAAGCTTATAAACAGACTCCCCACTGAGCTTGAGCTTGTGATTTTGGTTTCATGTGAAGCTAACCTAACACACTCAATGTTCCAGTGTAGGTTGAGCATTTACTAGCTTATTTGATAAGTTAATTAGGAGCTTGTTGTTTGCCCACTCACAACAGTCCACTGAGAAATCAGTGAACTTGCACCATTTCCTTCAGCTCCTAAAAGCTCATTTGTGATCATAATGATCTTGTGCTTCATTTTCCCCTTGTAGCTCATCCTAAAGGGCTGCAAGTAGCTTTTAACTTATCACCATTATCAGTGTGTACTGAGCAATCAGTATACACTGAGAATTAATATATACTAGCCTACTTCATAAGCACTCAAAGCTAACCTGTGGTTCCCACAGGTTGAGCTTGGACTTTTTGGAAAGCCAACCAACCCTGCTTACTACTCATATACTTATTTGGTACTTGTGAGCTTATTCTTATAGCTTAATTTGCCAATTAAGTCAGCAGCAGAGTTGTTGCCTCAGCAGCAGAGTTGTTGCACTATCAGCAGAATCACTTGCTTCATCAGCAGAGTTGATTTGCACTAGCAGCAGAGTTGAGTTTTGGTTGAGCAGTACTTTGATTTTTGCCTATCAGCAGAATCAGTGCACTAAACAGCAGGATCAATTTGCTCTATCAGCAGAATTGATTCTTGAACTATCAGCAGTACCTTGCTCACTTTCCAGTCCTTTGTACATATTCTTGTTTATATCACTTTTGCACATATTATTTTACCCTTTGTTTCATATGTATAGCTTTTTCAAGCTTATTCTAAGTTTTGACTTGACTGTTAAGCCCAAAAGCTTAACTGTCTTGTCTCATAAGCTCATGGACTGCTTATTTCTTAGTTTGTATAGTTTTGTCTTCATTAAAGTTGTATAATATCCATATTTAGATAACCCAGAAAAAGAAAAACCAAAAAAGCCCCACATAAAGCTAAGTGATAGCTTCTATTTAAGAAGCTTAATTGCTTATTAGCTTATTTTTGTATATAGCTTATAGTTTTTATATTTTTCCTAGGTTCCTTTATTTATTTAATAATTATGTAAAAAGTTTCAGATTTTTCTTTATTCATTTAATATTTATAATAAATCAGTTTTAGTTTTTAATACTTTTTAATAGTTAATAATTAATAATAAATCCAATACTTGTAAAATAAATACATTTTCAGTTTTAAAATTCATTTTATAATATTTTAGATTTTTCAGATTCTTTATTTCATTTATTTAGGTTAATTTTAGATTTTCTTATTATTTAATTCATTTTTAAATACATTTAATTCATTTTTAATTTATAATAATTAGTATAATAGTATAATAAATAATTTAAATTTTCTAATAATTTTCTTATCCTTTTAGGATTCCAAAAATATGATTTTCACATTTGTGGGAGTTGTATTTGACTGAATTCACTTTTTATTTTGTACGTAGACGTTTATTTAAACGTATAAGTACGCGTTTTAGTTTTTTTTAGATTTTCTAAATTATTATAATAATAACTTTGTAAATATAGTTATTTATTTTATTTTCTTTTAATTTGCATTTAAGCCGTTAAGGCATGCAAATTCCCTCTTTGGGAATGTTTGTTTTATTTCGTCTTGTTCGTTTACGTTTAATTTAATTTAAACGTACGTTTGTATATCTTTTAAGTTTTTAGGTTTCTGATTGTACGTTTTTAACGATACAGCTGTGACAGAGCTATGACTATTCACATTCCAGTGTTAGTCAATCAGATTCCGGTTTTGTATATTCCATATCATTTCATCACGCACATTCGTTGTATTACACTTTACACACCTCGTTGGGACATAACGACCCGGGGATATAATTCTGTACTCCCATGGATTTAAATCGCATTTTCTCCCTACCTGGTTTGACTTTTACTGTTAACCATTCACAAGTGGTTGACCGTATTAATTATAACTAGAAAGGGAGAGATCACGTATCTCTGACGGCGTCGTAGGAGCCTTCCAATTCTTGACCGTTTCGACCTTTCTAGGGTCTACATGTATACCTTCACTATTAACTACATGACCAAGAAAATGTACCTCTCTAAGCCAAAACTCGCATTTTGAAAACTTAGCGTACAACTTCTCATTTTCCAGCAATTTAAGGACCAACTTTAAATGCTCTCCATGCTCCTTCTCAGTCTTAGAGTAGACTAATATATCATCGATGAACACGATCACAAATTTATCCAAATAAGGCTTACAAATGTGATTCATTAGATCCATGAATACCGCAGGTGCATTTGTCATCCCAAATGGCATAACCGTAAACTCAAAGTGTCCATAACAAGTCCTAAAAGCAGTATTCGGAATATCCTCCTCATACACTCTTAACTGATGATAACCAGAACGTAGATCTATCTTCGAAAAGAATCGAGAACCTTGCAGCTGGTCAAGGAGATCATCAATTCTAGGAAGAGGATACCGATTCTTAACAGTTAACTTGTTATGTTCCCGATAGTCAATACACATCCGGAATGAACCATCCTTCTTCTTAATAAACAACATAGGTGCTCCCCATGGAGAGTGACTGGGTCGGATAAACCCCTTATCCTGAAGTTCTTGCAACTGCTCGGACAACTCCTGCATCTCAGAGGGTGCTAAACGGTATGGGGATTTTGCCACAGGTGCCGCTCCAGGAATCAATTCCATACGGAATTCAACTTGACGGATTGGAGGCAACCCAGACAAGTCTTCAGGAAAGACGCCAGGAAATTCACACACCACAAAAATCTCTTCTATTTTAAGTTCTTTGGCTTTTGCATTCTTAAGGGATTTCAAATCATTCCCTAAGCATTCTCCTTGTATCCGAAGTATAACACCACTCTCTAAAGGAATACGAACTACCTTTTCATGGCATACAACCTCGGCCTTATGTTTAGACAACCAGTTCATCCCTATCACCACATCAAAACTCCCATGTCCAAAAGGTATCAAATCAATCATAAACGGAATGCCCTCTAACACTATAGTACACCCACGAATAACCTTGTCAACCTCTACCTCCCTACCGCTAGCTATCTCAATCACAATACTAGACCTAAGTTCACTAGGTTCAACATTCAACAATTTAGCAAATTCAGTGGACACAAAGCAGTAATCTGCACCCGTATCAAATAAAGTAGTAGCATAATGACCATTTAGAGAGAAAGTACCAGTAACGACGTGCGGGTCTTGACGCGCCTCGTTTGCATTTATGGTGAACGCCTTTCCTCTAGCTGCATTCTTGTTGTACCCTTGCCCTTGGCCTCCTTCAATGAACAACCTGTTTCCCGCCTGACCAGGTGCCCTTTTCAGCTTGGGACACACATTTCGGAGATGATCCGTATTTCCACATTCATAACACACCCTACGATTATACCTTGCGCCAACCGAGTCGATTGGAGTCGCTTGAGTAATCACCGTACGACATTCTCTAGCAAAGTGTCCAGGTTTGTTACACCTGAAGCACGTATGACACGCAGCCTGCTCATGATGATAACCATTGCATTTAGCACATTTGGGAGCAGAACTAGGGTACCCCCTTCTGTCTGTGTTTCCTGTTACAGCCGGAGTAGCTGCCATCGCAGGACTCGCTGCCACCACAGGATTCACCGCTACGAATCCTCTCCCATTCCTTGCTCTCTTATTATCAGCACCAGAACTAACCTGCTTACCTGCTTCAGTCTCTTCCTTCCTCTTCTCACTTGTCTTCGCAAGTATCCCACTCCTAACCGCTTCATCAGTTAGTGCTCCAGCCTTCTGAATAGCACTCTGGAGTGTCATGGGTTCTATAGCCCTAACCATGCTACGAATCTGTGGAACCAACCCACGAATGTATTTATCGATACGTTTCGACTCAGGAGTTACCAAGTGAGGGACCAACTTAGCTAACTCATGGAACCTGTCAGTATACCCCGCGTGATTAGCTCCAACCATTGCATGGTTCCAAAATTCTTCCTCTAATTTCTGCATCTCATTCCTTGGGCAAAACTCCTCTATCATCAAGGCTTTGAAATCTTCCCAAGTTATTCCCATCGCAGCAACTCTACCCCTAGCTTGGACTTGCGTGTTCCACCAAGTCAAAGCCTTATTGATCAGAGAACTTGTTGCATACTTGACTTTCTGGGCATCAGTACAGCTACTAATATCCATTACTGCTTCCATCTTCTCTATCCATCGAGTGAGCGCTATCGCACCACCCTTACCATCGTACTCTTTGGGCTTACAAGCCGTAAACTCTTTGTAGGAGCATCCGTTGTTGCCACCCCCACCACTTCCAGCACCATTAGGTTGAGCACCATTACCCATCTGTGCGCTCACATGGCTAACAATCTCTGGAAGTAGAGCTTCTAGTTGTTGATTAATCATTTGCTGGAAGATGGGGTTGCTCTCTCCAATAGTGGGCGTCTGCTTTTGCCTCTTCGGCGTCCAGTAGGCTCCACTCATTGGTGACTTAGTAATAGGGCGTCTCGGTCTTTTTGGTGCCATTTCCTGGACACACAAATCGTTGATACCATTAGGCGCCATTCACGAGGTTCACGAATACACATTCATACTTAACCCAAGTACTCCCCATCAAATGGGAAAATTAACACAAATATCAAGGTTAAACTTAATCCTACTATACGTAAGCATGTCATCATTGGTCAACGTAGCATTGGCCATAAGTCCACATGTGTCGTGATACATTTATAATTATGTTGGCCACCCATAATTATAGATGTATCCTTTCACATGTGTACTCGCTTCCAATACCACACCTAACAATAATAACACCTCACAATTATAGATACACAAACTAAAAAATTAATATCATATAATACACCCATTAATCACCTATCACACACGTAAAATATTCAAACTTGCTCAAGCCTTATTACTAATTACTTGGGTAAAATCCTAGAATTCAAAGGAATTCGCGATCCAACATAATACCAAACATCAAAAGTCAACAGAAGACATCCCAAAACATAACACTAAACCAAACAGAGTCGCACACGACTCGAGCTCCACCCTAACGTTTGCCCTTCTCATTCAACTCGGATTAAATCTACTACTTGCCGTAGACTCTAGATCTGAATCCACTTCGTACTCTTCCTCTTCACTTATCCATCCATTCCGATTTCCCTCGTTCTGTGGTAGTGGACGACTTGCAAAACCACTCCTGAGGTTCCTTTCTTCCTCCTTTATATGGTCCACAAACCCATACATATTATGAGGCTCAGCCCAAACCTCTCCTCCATCTTCTAGGAATTTGGGACACTTTCTAGGGTACCTAATAATGTAGCCGTCTTTAGTGGTCACCTTTGTCTTGTACCTTTCTATATCCTTTCCACCCACGTTCACTAAAGTCATCTTCACCTCGATCTTACATGGACACATGCTGGCAGGAACTAAGGTCCTCTTGTTAGTTTGTTTCAAGCTACCAATCCTCTTGCAACCAGTAGCGACAACGATAGTCCAACGAAACTTGCTACGCGCGAGAGGTGCCATGCTAAAAGTGACATATATAATACTAAGTATGGGGGTTCAATAGGCGTCCAAAACTCGACAAACCTCTCATAAACTTAAGGAAAATAGACATATAAAATACCATACTTATACATAAGCCCTAAATGCAACTATATGAGGGACTCCTAGGTTATAGTCTAGGTTCAACCACCTACTTCTCTATAACCAAGGCTCTGATACCAATCTGTCACACTTCGCCAAGGCGGAAACGCGAGTGCATCATCACGGATATCATCACAACACATGGTGTCAAAATAGATAATTTCTACATGCACGTAAATAGAGCAAAGTACAGACACAAAGTGTCGTAACGATACCCCAAAAGAAAATAACCAAAACAAATCTCCAAAGGTATCTTCAATAGAACATAAAGTACTAGTCGAAAGACATCAAAGTATCACAACCAAAATCAAACATATTCAAATCAAAACATAAAGATAAATCGTTCTCAAATGCAACTAAGTCTCGTCTAGTCACTTCCCTCTACCTTAGCCTTAGAATGCTCACATGAAAATGATGCTTAAAAACGTCAACATAATGTTGGTAAGGTTCATAGGTTTAAGACACACAATATATCTCAGGCAACAAGTTCACTGTGATTATAAAACATAGCCGGACATAAGACTAGTCATTATACTAGATAGCATGCAAACTCGGTCATTCAACCAAATAGCAATATCCAACATCAATTGGGACGGAACGCGCCCACGATCCAAGTTTACAATAATGGGTAAACCATACCCTCTGATCAGACCACACAGAATAATAGTGAGTAGAATTCCTACTCTCCAATTGGATAATGGGAGCATCGCTACCCTCCAAATGGACCACACAGAATCACCACACAATAATCTCATAACATGCAACACACGTATAATAACACTTACAAGTCCATGCATTTTACGACCACATAATCACAGTAACTCAAAAATATTTCAACAGAAGCATCATTCCCATCCCAAGTTAAAACAAAGTAAAAATGAGACTATGAAACTCACCTCAAACTTTGCAGCTTCCAAATTATCAAATCACAAATCTATACAACAAAATAAGATCACATTACACGCGACCAAGCTAAAAGCTATAGTCCATGTAGCACACATATGATGGATGTCTAAGGTTCATGTAACCCACCATGGATCACCTAGACCCCATACTAACCACTACCAAACACTTACACTCACTAAATCCCTTGCATATACTTTTTCAGAATACGCAGATTTTTGGGGTACTTCTACCCACATGAAATCATGACAAAATAAGCTCTACAACTCACACCAAAAATTCACCATGGTCTCTCATGAGCATACAAGCTACTCATAGAATGCACACAAGTGCTCTTGGAAAAATCAAACATGAAAACTATCCACCATGGTCTCTCATGAGAATACAAGCTACTCATAGAATGCACACAAGTGCTCTTGGAAAAATCAAACATGAAAACTATCCAGATTCGGATCTGAACGCACACCAAAATGTTTTGACCCAACAATCATATTTGCACAACTTATTAACACATACCCTTTGTGTGGAAGTCAAAGGGAATATAGAACTCAATTTCTCCAGAAGGGTTAACCCTAATTACACTTTTAAAACCACCATTGACCTCAATACTTTTAACCTAAATCTGTCCCGGTTTAACAGTTTTGACACCTTTAATTAGAAAAATCGTTTGACTGACTTCCTGATGAGTGTGTAAATACTCATCATTTTTATCCCATCTGAACTGCAATAACATTTAAAAACACTAAGAAATGCTTCAAAATACAGAAAATATCTTTGAATTGTGGTTTTATCTGTTTCATGTGCAAAAGGATTAAAAACGGGATGAAAACGAACATTTTTGGATTGACTCGGTAATAATTGTGCATTTGATCAAGTGGAGACGAAAGTCAAAGATGGAGTCAAAGTCAACCCCCAAATTACCAAAAATAACACAAATGGTCCCTGGAATTAATTTTCACTTTTGGCAATTTTGGTCCTTGGATTTTCAGCATGGTACAACAATGGTCCCTAAGGTTTACCTAAAATCCAATTTAAATCCTAAATCACTAAACCCAGCTAAACTCTAACCCAAGCCCAATAACACAAACCAAGCCCAATCCCTAAATAACCCAACCCGACCTAAGTTAATACCCAGAGTTTGACTTCGGTCAAACTCATCTTCTTCCTAAACTACCCCGCCAAAACCGAAACCACCCTTCACCCACAGTATTTTCCTGACACCTCCCCCCTCCTCCTCAACACTCTACCTAACAAACCAAAAGCAATTAATGCTTCTTCCCCATTTCACTCCATCAGAGATAGTGGATTTTTCCACTATCTCAATTTTGGCGCCAAAACTTAGTTTGAACGACTGAGATCACTTCAGACCAATCCAAGGGTGCAGATATGATCAGAGAAGAAGTTGAGGGTTATCCCATCTTAGTTTTGTATATATAGGACCCTTTGTAAGCCTTAATAGGCAAGTAGTTAATTTTATTTAATCGTTTTTACTTATCAGTCTTTTACTTATTGTAATTTTCAATTCCAGTTGTTAATTCAAGTTGTTCTTAAGTTATTTACTCTTTTGTAATTCAGTATTGTACGCAGTTTCAGTTATAATAGAAATCCAAGTTTTTGTTAATTCGAATTAAGTTCAAGTTCTATTAAGAATCAAACACAAACACTCCACACCCTTGTTATAAGCTTATACAAGCTTATCATAGCTTGTTGTAAGTTTATATTAATGATAATCTGTTCTAAATTCAAGAAATGAATAAAGTCAAAGAAAGTCAAACCTGGACAAAATAAGCTCTTCTGGTGAAATAAGCTATTCAGAAAAGCTGAAATTGGGTTTCTAGCTTGTTTTTAACAAGCTGGATGTGTTCTGTTCTTAGTTCCAATGTTCTATAAACCATATCAGTTGTAAGCCATTTTTAAGTTTTTACATGATTTCCTAGTTCACTGTTCTATAGCTTATCTGTGTTCTTATTGTTATTTTCTTGCTTATCTGTGGTATTTGGAGTAATATTAGCTAGGTTTGATAATTAGCTTAATCTTAAATCTCATTTTCCATTAAAAACTTAAAATCAGTCAAATAGTCAAAATAAGCTTGTAGCTTATTCAGTACTTCTTTTAACTTGTAATCTGCTTTTATCAACTTAATTAAGTTAGTTAAGTTCTAAATAGTCAGAATCCTTGGTTAAAACAGTGATTTCTAGTTTTAAAAGCAAATCAGTGACCTTAAAGGGGTGTTTGGCTTTTCAAGTCAAACGGGTAAAAACCCACTTTTACTGTTCATTTGCATGTCCTCTAAGTTTGATTTTGATTTATGAAACATATAGGAGTTATTAGTATAAGTTGTTTGCCTGTTTTGGAAGATTTCTAGGTTTTTCACCATCTAGTGTATTTATAAGCTTTTTACTGCCCTATTAAGCTACTAATAAGCTCAGCTTATTAAGAAGAGAAGTTTTTGCATTTATAAGTCCCTTTTAGTGGTTAAAGTAAGTATGCAGAAGTTGGTGCTATTTCATTGAGAATTAAACAAGTTAGGGTCCAAAATCTCACACTGCTGCATCAGTATACACTGAGCAGAGCAGCATAAATAGCTGCTAATCTCAGCTATTTTATTGGCTTATCCAGTTAAGCTGAGACCTTGATTTTTGGTTTACAAATAGTCTACATAGCATTCTTTTGAGTTAATATCTGGTATTCCACTTTATAGCTTGTTTCATAGCTTATTTAAAGTCTGTAAAATTTTCCCATTTTCACTGATTCAAACCTGCATCAGATTTGGTCTTCAACCATCTGATCTTGTGCTTAATTGGAGTTCAATTGGCTTGTTTGAATTAGGGCTTTTAGTGTTTTTGTGTAGCCTGTATTGCTAGCTAGCTTTTGCCCCCATAATTTCCTACTTTTCAGCTTAATTGAAGTGCTTAATTTGGTCTGCAAGTTGGGACTTTTTCTGCTATTTCTGCATAATTTGTGAACCTGCTCAATTGCTTAATTAGCTTATTCTGTGGGATAAGCTGTTTGATTTAAGTCATTTTAAGCTTAAATAAGTTGTTTGAACTGTTTCTGAGCTTGTGGTATCTGTTAGTGCTTAAGTGCTTATTTTAGTGCTTATTCTAAATTGCTTATTAGCCCAAACAGCTTATTAGGTTTTATAAAAGTCCTGATTTCATTTTTCCTAGCTTCCTAAGATCATTTTAGATTTTTCCAAAAAGTTTCAGAATTTTCTTAATAGTTTTAGTATTTTTAATCATTTAATTAGTTTAAAATAATAATTAATTCATAATAAATAAAATAATAATCAGAAAAATATAATTTTAATTTCCAAAATTTTCTTTTCTTGAATAGAACTTAGGAAAAATAATTTGGTACTTGTAGGTTTTATTTTTATAGATTTCACTTTTTAGTCCCGTTTTAGATTTCCCGTAACGCGTTTTTTATAATTTGTTAACCTTAATTTTATTTTGAGAATTTGTTTCTCATTATTTAATTAGAACATCATAAAAGCAAAAATTTCATATCATCAGTCACTTTAATCCCAAACCTTAACGGTTGTCCATTCCATCCTCGTTGGGAAACGACCCGGGTAATCACTTACCTGGTATCACACACACAAACGTAAGTTTTTGCAAGTATCCTTTTTCATAAAGGGGTGATTTGTATTTATTCACGGATCAAATTTTGGCGCCGCTGCCGGGGAAGTTGTGTTGCGACAATATTGTTTAAAGTTTTAAACGATTAGTGACTTGAGATCCTTCTTTCAGAAGTTTCCACTTTCATAAACCCATATAAAATACAAAAATATTTTCTTTTTTTTATATATATAATATCATATAAAAAATAAAAACCCAAAAACATTTTCCGTTTTATTGTAAAATAAAAGATAAAAGCAAAATTAATATAATATTCCTCAACTTGGGTATTATCATAATAAGTTCCCAAACATCAGATTAAAACTTGCCTTTGTGTCGCTTGCGAATTCGGCTCACCTTTGATTGATAAACAAACTATAACGGAGGTTTAAGGATAGTTTGACATTAAATTGTCGAACTGAAAGAAGCGGGTTTTTAAGGAGCATTTATTGCCCACCTTTGCTTCTCCGCCACTCTGTGCATTTTTCAGTCAGAGAGCTACCGTACGCTTGTTGATTTAAGGATTTATGTTCCTTTTTTTTTGCTTCAATCTTGTTTTAATTGAATTATTTTATTGAGTGCATGCGCACTCGTTCTTCTAGGTCATCAAGCCCTTTCCGAGAGCTTGTAAACATACCTCGAAGACGTCGTAGACGTTCTGCCCCATCAGTCGTATCTGAGATACGTGTTGTTCCCAAAACCCCTGTCATCATGGCAGAAGACCGTCCAATGACTGAACTTCTCCAAGCTCCCACCGAGGGCTATGGAGATGCCATTGTTGTTCCAGCCATCGTGGCTGAGAATTTTGAGCTTAAAACCGGGTTGATAAACCTTGTAACATCGCGTCAATTCTATGGTTTTGAAAGGGACGATCCTCAAGATCACATTCGATGGTTCAATAAAATCACATCCACCATCAAATGCAAAAATGTCCCTGAAGAGGCAATCAAACTTCTTCTTTTCCCGTTTTCCATCGATGGGGCTGCCAAGAATTGGCTTGACAAACAACCCCCTCGATCAATTGAAACATGGGAAGATCTGGTTCAGAAGTTCGTAAATGAATTCTTTCCTCCTTCTAAAACCACGCATCTTAAAAATGAAATCATGAAATTCACACAGAAATTTGATGAATCATTTGGTGAGGCATGAGATCGTTTCAAAGGATTGCTTCGCAAATGTCCTCATCATGGTTTCACCGAGTTGATGCAAATGGACATTTTCTACAATGGTTTAAACCCATCTGACCAAGATTCTCTCAATGCCTCAGCTGGAGGTAATTTTCTGAGCAAATCCACAAAAGAAGCTTTAGCACTCATTGAAAATAAGTCTAAGGTCCGCACTGCACGAACCAGGCCATATAATTCCCAGGCTAGTGCTGGTCCTTCCACTTCATCTCCCGTGAGTTCTTCTAGTACTGATACTCAGCTTGCTGAACTCACGAAGGCTATTCAAGCTTTGGTTTTCTCCTCACAAAAGAAAGACTCTGCTCCACAAACTTCTCACACTGCTGAAGTCAAAAAGATAGAAGTTTGTGTTACTTGTGGTGGTCCTCACGCTTACTACAATTGTACTGCCACCGATGGCACTTCATTTGATGTTAATGCTATAGCCGGAATTTCCAATCAAGGAGGTAATCAATACCGTCCTCAAGCGGAACCAAACTACCGTGCTAGCAACCAAATTGGACCACCCGGATTTCCTCCACCCAACAATCCAAATAGGATTAATCCTAATCAACAAAAAGGGCAAAACATGCAAAATCAATTTCATGCCCCAAACAATCAATACCCACCCCAAAGGGGTAATCAAGGGTATTCAGCTCCTAATTACCAAGGACCTCTCTCAAATGAACTTGATAACTACATCAAGGTTAATGAGACCAAAATGAGGGCAATGCAAAATCAAATCTCTAATTTGAAGAATGAATTTCAATCTTTAATACACAAGCAAGGAACTGAGCTAAAGAATGAGCTTTCAAACAAAATTGATCATTCTCAAAGCGAAGTTAAGAATATGCTTGCCAGTCTCATGAACCATCTCAATCCACCTTCTTCCTCGGGAGGTCTCCCTGGTAACACTGTTGTCAACCCAAAGGGTGAACTCAAGGTTGTCACCACACGCAGTGGTAAAGCTTATGATGGACCCACTATTCCTACTACCTCTTCTTCTCCTCCCCCCAAGGTAGTGGAAAGTGAACCTGAGGTGACTAAGGACAAGGTACTTCCTATTAATAACGGAGGTACCGACAACGTCCAACCTCAAGTTGTCCCGAAACCCAAGACTAAACCTGGAGTTGTCTTTGAACCGCATGAAATCCCTGTTGAAAACGCTAAATCCAAACCTTCTATTCCTTACCCATCACGTTTAAATGAGCAAAAGCTCCGCGACAAGGCTAGTCAACAAATGGATAAATTCTTTCAAATCTTTAAAGAATTACATTTTGACATAAGCTTTGCGGATGCTATCATTCTGATGCCCAAGTTTGCATCCACAATCAAACACTTGTTAAGCAACAAGGAAAAACTGTTTGAAATGGCAAGAACTCCATTAAATGAGAACTGCTCAGCAGTTATCTTGAAAAAGCTTCCCGAGAAGCTTGGAGATCCTGGAAAGTTTCTAATACCTTGTGTATTTCCGGGAATGGTTGAATGTTATGCCTTGGCCGATCTTGGTGCAAGCATCAACCTGATGCCTCATTCAGTATGGAAGAAACTTTCTCTTCCTAAACTCACTCCTACCTGCATGACTCTTGATCTTGCAGATCGTACCATATCTCATCCACGCGGCATTGTTGAGGATGTATTTGTGAAAGTAGGAAAGTTCCATTTTCCAGCTGACTTTGTGGTTGTTGATTTCGATGCTGATCCTAGGGTTCCTCTCATTCTTGGAAGAGGATTCCTAAGAACGGGCCATGCTCTCATTGATGTATTTGAGCATGAAATCACATTACATGTGGGTAATGAAGCTGTTACCTTTAACCTCGATCAAACTTCGAGGTACTCCTCAAATTATGATTCTGAATCGGTTAACCGAATCGATGTCATTGATATTGCTTCAGAGGAGTACTCTCAAGAGTTTCTTGGTTATTCTCATAATTCTGTGAGTGGGGATTCCACCACATCTTCTCTGCCTATCATTTCCGACTCTTCCCCTTCTCTCACTCCGTTTGAGGGAAGTGATTTCATTTTGGAAGAGATCGAGGCTTTTCTCAAGTGTGATTCATTTCTAGAAGGAATTGATAATGCTGAGATTGATCTGGAGGGAGATATTCTTCTTCTTGAGAAATTGTTGAATCAGGACAATTCTCCTCCACTCCCTCCCGTTGAACTTCATAATGAGGAAATCAAATTAGTTGAGAAAACCGATGAATTTCCTATGGTAGAACTCAAAGACTTACCACCTCATCTTGAGTACGCATTTTTGGAGGGTGATGATAAATTACCCGTCATTATTGCTAAAGATTTAAGTGATGAGGAAAAGACTGCTCTAATAAAGGTCTTGAAGTCACACAAGCAAGCCATTGCTTGGAAACTCTCCGACATAAAGGGTATCAACCCTGAATTTTGTACTCACAAGATTTTAATGGAGGATGACTTTAAACCAGCAGTCCAACATCAAAGAAGGGTGAATCCTAAAATCCACGATGTTATCAAACAATAGGTTCTCAAACTTCTTGATGCAGGATTGATTTATCCCATCTCTGATAGTCCTTGGGTTAGTCCCATTCACTGTGTTCCAAAAAAGGGTGGCATAACTGTTGTCACAAATGATGAGAATAAGTTGATCCCAACTCGATTGGTTACGGGGTGGCGTGTTTGCATTGACTATCGTAAGTTAAATGATGATACCCGAAAAGACCACTTTCCTCTACCCTTTATGGACCAAATGCTTGAGAGATTAGCAGGGAACGAGTACTATTGTTTCCTTGATGGTTTCTCGGGTTACTTTCAAATTCCCATTGATCCACAAGATCAAGAAAAGACCACCTTCACATGCCCCTATGGAACCTTTGCTTATAAACGTATGCCTTTTGGCTTATGCAATGCTCCAGGGACATTCCAAAGGTGCATGATGTCCATATTCTCCGACATGATCGGGAAAACTATGGAGGTCTTTATGGATGACTTCTCGGTCATTGGGGATTCATTCAAAACATGTCTCTCCCATTTAGAAAACATGCTGAAACGGTGTGAAGACACCAATCTTTGTCTAAATTGGGAGAAGAGTCATTTTATGGTCAAAGAGGGCATTGTCCTCGGCCATAAGATATCAAAGAACGGGATTGAGGTTGACAGAGCTAAAGTTAATGTCATTGCTAAATTACCTCATCCCACTACCGTCAAAGGTATTAGGAGTTTTCTGGGTCATGCCGGTTTCTATCGTAGATTCATACAAGATTTTTCTAAAATCGCCCGGCCTATGACTCATCTCCTTGAAAAGGATGCTCCTTTTATCTTCTCACCCGAGTGCATCGAAGCTTTTGAAACATTAAAGAAAAAGCTTACTGAAGCACCCATTCTGGTTCCCCCGACTGGGATTTTCCCTTTGAACTCATGTGCGATGCAAGTGATTTTGCTATCGGTGCAGTCCTGGGGCAACGAAAAGCCAAACACTTTCAGCCTATCCACTATGCAAGTAAAACCATGACTGAAGCTCAAACTCATTACACCACTACAGAAAAAGAATTATTAGCTGTGGTGTATGCCTTTGAGAAGTTTCGGCCATATTTGATCTTGACGAAATGTGTAGTGTATACGGATCACTCGGTTCTTAAATATCTCTTTGCAAAACAAGATGCAAAGCCGAGATTGCTCCGTTGGGTTCTCCTCCTGCAAGAATTTGATATCATTATACGTGATAAAAAAGGAGCTGAGAACCTAGCTGCTGATCATCTATCCCGATTAGAGAACCCACACCAAGATGTTTTCGAGAAAAAGGAAATTAATGAAACATTTCCTCTCGAGACACTCAATGCGGTTGCTTTTCGTGGAGATTCTACTACCCCATGGTTTGCTGACTTCGCAAATTACCATGCGGGTAACTTCATAGTGAAAGGGATGTCGACCCAACAAAAGAACAAATTCTTCAAGGATGTTAAACATTACTTTTGGGACGACCCCTACTTGTTTAAAGTATGTGCGGATCAAGTCATCCGGCGGTGTGTTCACGGCCAATAAGCCGTTGATATTCTTAAGGCTTGCCACAATGGACCCACAGGGGGACATCATGGTGCCAATTACACCGCCAAGAAGGTGTTTGATTCAGGTTTCTATTGGCCTACAATCTACCGTGATGCCCATGACTTAGTCAAATCTTGTGACTCTTGTCAACGTCATGGGAAGATCTCTCAAAGAGATGAAATGCCACAAAACGTCGTTCAAGTTTGTGAAATTTTTGACGTTTGGGGCATTGACTTTATGGGCCCGTTCCCGTCTTCACGAGGGAAAAAGTATATACTCGTGGCTGTCGATTATTTGTCTAAATGGGTCGAAGCGAAAGCTCTCCCCACCAACGACGCCCGAGTAGTGTGTAAATTTTTGAAATCACTCTTTTCTCGGTTTGGAGCTCCCCGTGCTATCATTAGTGATCGCGGTACGCACTTTTGCAATGAACAATTTGCAAAAGTCATGCTTAAATACAGTATTACTCATCGTCTTTCTACCGCGTATCACCCACAAACAAGTGGACAAGTGGAAGTTTCAAATCGGGTATTAAAAGAATCTTGGAACGGACTGTAGGAGAAAATCGTGCATCCTGGTCGGATAAATTGGATGATGCACTATGGGCCTTTCGTACAGCTTACAAAACACCCATCGGGTGTACGCCTTACAAGCTTGTGTACGGAAAGGCATGTCATCTTCCGATCGAATTAGAGCACAAAGCCTACTGGGCCTTGAAACATGCTAACTTTGACATCCAAACTGCGGGTGATCACCGTAAAGTTCAAATGAATGAATTAAATGAACTGCGTGATCAGGCCTACGAGAACTCTTTGATCTACAAAGAAAAGACAAAGAAGATTCATGACTCAAAAATAAAGAACCGCGTTTTTAACGTTGGTGATCGAGTCCTTCTTTTCAATTCAAGATTAAAGATCTTCTCAGGCAAACTAAAATCCCGTTGGTCTGGTCCATTCACTATTACAAAGGTTTATCCATATGGTACCGTTGAGTTATCTCAAAATGACGGTCCAAATTTTAAAGTGAATGGTCATCGTTTGAAACACTACTTTGGAGAGGATATACCACCCATGGTTGTCCCGGATCTTCAAACTTTCCCCATGAACCAATGAATTCGGGGTCGAGTCAAGCTAGTGACTCGGTGAACAAAAACATTAGCACAACATGGGTTTTCACCCATGTCTCTGACTTCTTTCTCTTTTCTAACACCTAAGTGTGGGGGAGTTGCCCCTGCTGTTGTATATAGTCTCAAAAAAAAATAAAAAAAAAATAAAAAAAATAAATAAATAATAATTGTTGTGTTTCCACTCTTGGCTAGTAGTATTACCTTTTTACGTTCTAAGTCTCGGCATAATAGCCGGTGCTTTGAATATTGAGGGCAATATTCAATTCTATGTGTGTGTGGGGGGGGGGAATTCTCTTGAATTTTGTCACATTGTACCTTTTAGTGCCCTAATTCCCCCGTTTTGGCCAAAATTTAAAAAAAATTTCATTTGGTGGAAGTGCTTTGCACTAACTCTACAAATGGTTATCAGTCCACCATGTCTAACCCACATAAGGACTGGCTAATCCGAGAGCAAACGGCTCTTGGTAAAGATATCTCAAATCCGTTTATGGCTTACAATTTGCCAAAAATTGTATGATATTCAACTCCCCATATCTTTATAAGTGAAGAGTTGGCTAGCCTGCAAGGTTATGGCTTGTGGTAAAGGCATTGGAAAGCCATAATTGGTAATCAGCTCGCCAAGATAATAATTGTATTTTATCTAAGAGTTGGCTAGTCCAGAAGCAAACGGCTTTTGGTAAAGACAAATCAAATCCGTTGATAGCTGATGATTTGCTTAAAATCATTTGGTTATTAACGTACCAAAGTATCATACTAAAATATTGGCTGCTCCAGAAGTAATGGCTTTTGGTAAAGAGACGTAAAATCCATTAAATTTTCAAAAAGTATTGCTAGGGACTAGCAATAGTTTAGTGTGGGGGATTGATAAGTGTGTAAATACTCATCATTTTTGTCCCATCTGAACTGCAAAACATTTAAAAACACTAAGAAATGCTTCAAAATACAGAAAATATCTTTGAATTGTGGTTTTATCTGTTTCATGTGCAAAAGGATTAAAAACGGGACGAAAACGAACATTTTTGGATTGACTCGGTAATAATTGTGCATTTGATCAAGTGGAGACGAAAGTCAAAGAAGGAGTCAAAGTCAACCCCCAAATTACCAAAAATAACACAAATGGTCCCTAGAATTAATTTTCACTTTTGGCAATTTTGGTCCTTGGATTTTCAGCATGGTACAACAATGGTCCCTAAGGTTTACCTAAAATCCAATTTAAATCCTAAATCACTAAACCCAGCTAAACTCTAACCCAAGCCCAATAACACAAACCAAGCCCAATCCCCAAATAACCCAACCCGACCTAAGTTAATACCCAGAGTTTGACTTCGGTCAAACTCATCTTCTTCCTAAACTACCCCGCCAAAACCGAAACCACCCTTCACCCACAGTATTTTCCTGACACCTCCCCCCTCCTCCTCAACACTCTACCTAACAAACCAAAAGCAATTAATGCTTCTTCCCCATTTCACTCCATCAAAGATAGTGGATTTTTCCACTATCTCAATTTTGGCGCCAAAACTTAGTTTGAACGACTGAGATCACTTCAGACCAATCCAAGGGTGCAGATATGATCAGAGAAGAAGTTGAGGGTTATCCCATCTTAGTTTTGTATATATAGGACCCTTTGTAAGCCTTAATAGGCAAGTAGTTAATTTTATTTAATCGTTTTTACTTATCAGTCTTTTACTTATTGTAATTTTCAATTCCAGTTGTTAATTCAAGTTGTTCTTAAGTTATTTACTCTTTTGTAATTCAGTATTGTACTCAGTTTCAGTTATAATAGAAATCCAAGTTTTTGTTAATTCGAATTAAGTTCAAGTTCTATTAAGAATCAAACACAAACACTCCACACCCTTGTTATAAGCTTATACAAGCTTATCATAGCTTGTTGTAAGTTTATATTAGTGATAATCTGTTCTAAATTCAAGAAATGAAGAAAGTCAAAGAAAGTCAAACCTGGACCAAATAAGCTCTTCTGGTGAAATAAGCTATTCAGAAAAGCTGAAATTGGGTTTCTAGCTTGTTTTTAACAAGCTAGATGTGTTCTGTTCTTAGTTCCAATGTTCTATAAACCATATCAGTTGTAAGCCATTTTTAAGTTTTTACATGATTTCCTAGTTCACTGTTCTATAGCTTATCTGTGTTCTTATTGTTATTTTCTTGCTTATCTGTGGTATTTGGAGTAATATTAGCTAGGTTTGATAATTAGCTTAATCTTAAATCTCATTTTCCATTAAAAACTTAAAATCAGTCAAATAGTCAAAATAAGCTTGTAGCTTATTCAGTACTTCTTTTAACTTGTAATCTGCTTACATCAACTTAATTAAGTTAGTTAAGTTCTAAATAGTCAGAATCCTTGGTTAAAACAGTGATTTCTAGTTTTAAAAGCAAATCAGTGACCTTAAAGGGGTGTTTGGCTTTTCAAGTCAAACGGGTAAAAACCCACTTTTACTGTTCATTTGCATGTCCTCTAAGTTTGATTTTGATTTATGAAACATATAGGAGTTATTAGTATAAGTTGTTTGCCTGTTTTGGAAGATTTCTAGGTTTTTCACCATCTAGTGTATTTATAAGCTTTTTACTGCCCTATTAAGCTACTAATAAGCTCAGCTTATTAAGAAGAGAAGTTTTTGCATTTATAAGTCCCTTTTAGTGGTTAAAGTAAGTATGCAGAAGTTGGTGCTATTTCATTGAGAATTAAACAAGTTAGAGTCCAAAATCTCACACTGCTGCATCAGTATACACTGAGCAGAGCAGCATAAATAGCTGCTAATCTCAGCTATTTTATTGGCTTATCCAGTTAAGCTGAGACCTTGATTTTTGGGTTACAAATAGTCTACATAGCAGTCTTTTGAGTTAATATCTGGTATTCCACTTTATAGCTTGTTTCATAGCTTATTTAAAGTCTGCAAATTTTTCCCATTTTCACTGATTCAAACCTGCATCAGATTTGGTCTTCAACCATCTGATCTTGTGCTTAATTGGAGTTCAATTGGCTTGTTTGAATTAGGGCTTTTAGTGTTTTTGTGTAGCCTGTATTGCTAGCTAGCTTTTGCCCCCATAATTTCCTACTTTTCAGCTTAATTGAAGTGCTTAATTTGGTCTGCAAGTTGGGGCTTTTTCTGCTATTTCTGCATAATTTGTGAACCTGCTCAATTGCTTAATTGGCTTATTCTGTGGGATAAGCTGTTTGATTTAAGTCATTTTAAGCTTAAATAAGTTGTTTGAACTGTTTCTGAGCTTGTGGTATCTGTTAGTGCTTAAGTGCTTATTTTAGTGCTTATTCTAAATTGCTTATTAGCCCAAACAGCTTATTAGGTTTTATAAAAGTCCTGATTTCATTTTTCCTAGCTTCCTAAGATCATTTTAGATTTTTCCAAAAAGTTTCAGAATTTTCTTAATAGTTTTAGTATTTTTAATCATTTAATTAGTTTAAAATAATAATTAATTCATAATAAATAAAATAATAATCAGAAAAATATAATTTTAATTTCCAAAATTTTCTTTTCTTGAATAGAACTTAGGAAAAATAATTTGGTACTTGTAGGTTTTATTTTTATAGATTTCACTTTTTAGTCCCGTTTTAGATTTCCCGTAACGCGTTTTTTATAATTTGTTAACCTTAATTTTATTTTGAGAATTTGTTTCTCATTATTTAATTAGAACATCATAAAAGCAAAAATTCCATATCATCAATCACTTTAATCCCAAACCTTAACGGTTGTCCATTCCATCCTCGTTGGGAAACGACCCGGGTAATCACTTACCTGGTATCACACACAAACGTGAGTTTTTGCAAGTATCCTTTTTCACAAAGGGGTGATTTGTATTTATTCACGTGTATCCGTCTGCATAATATTTATATATACACTTTAGCACGGATCACTTCTCGACCTCGAAATCAATCGTGGCCGGACTTTTTGAAAAGTACGTTCTCTGAACTCCAATTTTGACTCAAGAATCATCAATTAACTCATATCCATCTATTAAATATCTTCGTATCTTTACAGCCTTATGAATCTGTCCAAACCCTAACTCAATAACTAACATGTTTTATACCCTAATCTCTTCACCAATCATTATAATATTACTAATTATTGATCCCAACATGTTATATTTCACTAATTTACAGAAGTAAACATAAACCCTAGATTCATCATAACTTGTATTACATGAATCAAATCAATAATTAAATGAATTAGGGATCACTAGGCATACCTTAAGCTTGTTTTTCTTCACAATAATGAAACCCTAACTTTTTCTCCTTGTTCCTCCCCTTTGGTCGACCGTATACCTAAAAAAAGGGTGAGGAGGTTTTGGTTTTGTATTTATACTACCCTATGATCATTCTAGATAACCCTTTTAATTAGTAAGTATAATTGGACTAAAATTTGTTTCCTTTTTCCCCTAAAACCCATATTCGCCCCCCCCCCTTTGTATATATTTTTATATTTTTTTTATTAATAATAATTATTACACTTAAAACCTTGGGTTTTCGTTATTTTATAAAAGCCTATACCGAAACCTAACATCTTACGCGATAATTCTTCATTTTACGACAACTTGAATAATTATCATTTTCAAAACAAAGTTTTCAAAAATAGCATTTCACACTCTCTATAAATATAACCCCATAAAACAAACTCCACGTAACTTACTAACGCTCACATACTTGAACGAAGACTTGTTACGCAAAATCACAAAACACCAAAACTACACAAGTCATTTCTACACCACCATGGTAATCAAAATGAACTTATCCCAAATCAATACTACTCAATTCACAACCATAAAATCTCACAAAGGGATTTAGTGTCAACACACACTCATATCACACCTATATCACACATACATGACATATACATCACGCATATATCACCCATATATCCCATCAACACCTAAAACACGCCAACAAATGTCAAATGAATTGAGACTATCAGTTAAACTAACCTGCAAAAATTACGGTTGTTACGGTTATCACACGAATTTTATTAGATCAAGATAACACCAAGTCCATTAGATCACATAGCTTGTACCAAGTACATGAAATCATCCCATTTATCCCAATAGGGTCGTTCTGTGTCTGGGTTATGTTGTTATACACCTAAAGCATTGAACATTGTTTGTTATCTCGAATATTGTTTGTTAATGTACTATCATTATGGAAACCAAAATGTAAATCTCGTACTAATATAAATTGGAATAATTGTTGCAATCATAGCCTAGTACGTAATTTGTTGCTTATACCAAGTGTTCTCCAATGTTTGGGTGCCCAAAAACATCAGAAACTAGTGTTATATGAGGGTTGTATGTTTTTGGTGTTTTGTAGTTAATTATTGTGTTATGAGAAAAAAGTCTGAATGTGAAAGCACATACCCTCACGGCACCAACAAAACGGCTCCAAGGTACATAGTGGTCTTAATTAGTAATACTTTATTTCCTTCTCACTTTCCATGCCAAATAGCGGTCATCATCCTCTTAAATACATTATTCATTTGTTGGTTTCAAAACTGCCACTTAAAAATAATACTATGCCATGTGTTAGCCTTGTAGCTTTAGTTATATTTAGAAAAAATAATTAAAAGGTGAGAAAAAAATGTAATTAAACTAGTTTTCTTAAATCTTTTATTTAATAAAAGAAACCTCCAAGTGAGGACTTTTTCATTTTGAATAAAAAGAATGTTTCCTTATCAAGTACTCCCTTCGTCCCAAAATTATTGTCCCCTATTGACTTTTTCGGTGTTTCTTTCTCAACTTTGACTATAAATATTTTTGTTTATAGTCTCGTGTTATCATGAAAATAGGTTAACTTATAAGAATGCAGAATAAAAATTTCAGGAATGAATAGTGAAAGTGAATAGTAAAAATGAATAGTAACCCAAAAATGCGAATTGTTACAGTACCTACCTCTTAAAGGGAATTCCGTCCCGGAATTCAGTGTGTGTTATATGTTAATATATTAGTATGTTCGTGTAGCATAAAATGTCTAAAAGTCACATAATCGTCTGGAGGATGGAAGGCACGGAGAGCGAAAGGCTATAAAATGTTTTTGTGTAGAAATGGTTATAGTTTAGGTCTCAATTAGACCCGTTTCTATATAACCATGGCTCTGGTACCAATCTGTAACACCCCCAATTTTGTGATACGCAGCGGAATTCAAACTAGGTGTTACTCGACAGCACAACAATTATAACAATAGAAAATGAACTCTAATGGAGTCGTTTTTAAACATTTATCATTCGATTTATATAAATATCAGAGTTTACAAAATGAGGTCCCAGTAGTTTCAAGGTTTACAAATTACATTAAATGGGTTTTTGAATGATAATAAAATTTATAGCCTTCTTGAGTATCCGTGCTCCTCCATGCCAGCCTCGTTAATTATGGACTTGAGATAAACATGCCAAAGTGTCAACACAAATGTGGGATAGTTCATAGAGTTTGTAGAAATAATGTGAAAACCTTGATAAGTAAATCATGTAAATGATAAATGTAGTTTATAAAACATTCGAGTGTATGACAATTGTACAAAATACAATATCACATATAGGTAGTGTTTTCGTTTTACTAAATTCCTGTCCTCAAAACCTCAAGTTTCTGTTTCTTTCTGACTGGTTCACAATTGTACCAAGTCTGTTGGTTTGTTATTACACCAATTCTATTAGATCGAGATAACACCAAGTCCATTAGATCACATAGTTTGTACCAAGTACATGAAATCATCCCATTTATCCCGGTAGGGGGCCACCAATCGTTATGTGTCTGGGTTACGTTGTTATACACCTAAAGCATTGAACATTGTTTGTTATCTCGAACATTGTTTGTTATTGTACTATCATTATGAAAACCAAAATGTAAATCTCGTACTAATAGAAATTGGAATAATTGTTGCAATCATAGCCTAGTACGTAACCTGTTGCTTATACCAAGTGTTCTCCAATGTTTAGGTGCCCAAAAACATCAGAAACTAGTGCTATAGGAGGGTTGTATGTTTTTGGTGTTTTGTAGTGAATTATTGTGTTATGAGAAAAAAGTCTTTGTGACAGCACTTACCCTCACGGCACCAACAAAACGGCTCCAAGGTACATAGTGGTCTTAATTAGTATTACTTTATTTCCTTCTCACTTTCCATGCCAAATAGCAGTCATCATCCTCTTAAATACATTATTAATTAGTTGGTTTCAAAACTCCCACTTAAAAAAAATACTATGCCATGTGTTAGCCTTGTAGCTTTAGTTATATTTAGAAAAAAATAATTAAAAGGTGAGAAAAAAATGTAATTAAACAAGTTTTCTTAAATCTTTTAAATAATAAAAGAAACCACCAAGTGAGGACTTTTTCATTTTGAATAAAAAGAATGTTTCCTTATCAAGTACTCCCTTCGTCCCAAAATTATTGTCCCCTATTGACTTTTTCGGTGTTTCTTTCTCAACTTTGACTATAAATATTTTTGTTTATAGTCTCGTGTTATCATGAAAATAGGTTAACTTATAAGAATGCAGAATAAAAATTTCGGGAATGAATAGTGAAAGTGAATAGTAAAAATGAATAGTAACCCAAAAATGCGAATTGTTATAGTACCTACCCCTTAATGGGAATTCCGTCCAGGAATTCAGTGTGTGTTATATGTTAACATATTAGTATGTTCGTGTAGCATAAAATGTCTAAAAGTCACATAATCGTCTGGAAGATGGAAGGAACGGAGAGCGAAAGGCTATAAAATGTTTTTGTGTAGAAATGGTTATAGTTTAGGTCTCAATTAGACCCGTTTCTATATAACCATGGCTCTGGTACCAATCTGTAACACCCCCAATTTTGTGATACGCAGCGAAATTCAAACTAGGTGTTACTCGACAGCACAACAATTATAACAATAGAAAACGAACTCTAATGGAGTCGTTTTTAAACATTTATCATTCGATTTATATAAATATCAGAGTTTACAAAATAAGGTCCTATTAGTTTCAAGGTTTACAAATTACATTAAATGGGTTTTTGAATGATAATAAAATTTATAGCCTTCTTGAGTATCCGTGCTCCTCCATGCCAGCCTCGTTAATTATGGACTTGAGATAAACATGCTAAAGTGTCAACACAAATGTGGGATAGTTCATAGAGTTTGTAGAAATAATGTGAAAACCTTGATAAGTAAATCATGTAAATGATAAATGTAGTTTATAAAACATTCGAGTGTATGACAATTGTACAAAATACAATATCACATATAGGTAGTGTTTTCGTTTTACTAAATTCCTGTCCTCAAAACCTCAAGTTTCTGTTTCTTTCTGACTGGTTCACAATTGTACCAAGTCTGTTGGTTTGTTATTACACCAATTCTATTAGATCGAGATAACACCAAGTCCATTAGATCACATAGTTTGTACCAAGTACATGAAATCATCCCATTTATCCCGGTAGGGGCCACCAATCGTTATGTGTCTGGGTTACGTTGTTATACACCTAAAGCATTGAACATTGTTTGTTATCTCGAACATTGTATGTTATTGTACTATCATTATGAAAACCAAAATGTAAATCTCGTACTAATAGAAATTGGAATAATTGTTGCAATCATAGCCTAGTACATAACCTGTTGCTTATACCAAGTGTTCTCCAATGTTTGGGTGCCCAAAAACATCAGAAACTAGTGCTATAGGAGGGTTGTATGTTTTTGGTGTTTTGTAGTGAATTATTGTGTTATGAGAAAAAAGTCTGAATGTGACAGCACTTACCCTCACGGCACCAACAAAACGGCTCCAAGGTACATAGTGGTCTTAATTAGTATTACTTTATTTCCTTCTCACTTTCCATGCCAAATAGCAGTCATCATCCTCTTAAATACATTATTAATTAGTTGGTTTCAAAACTCCCACTTAAAAAAAATACTATGCCATGTGTTAGCCTTGTAGCTTTAGTTATATTTAGAAAAAAATATTTAAAAGGTGAGAAAAAAATGTAATTAAACAAGTTTTCTTAAATCTTTTATATAATAAAAGAAACCACCAAGTGGGGACTTTTTTCATTTTGAATAAAAAGAATGTTTCCTTATCAAGTACTCCCTTCGTCCCAAAATTATTGTCCCCTATAGACTTTTTCGGTGTTTCTTTCTCAACTTTGACTATAAATATTTTTGTTTATAGTCTCGTGTTATCATGAAAATAGGTTAACTTATAAGAATGCAGAATAAAAATTTCGGGAATGAATAGTGAAAGTGAATAGTAAAAATGAATAGTAACCCAAAAATGCGAATTGTTATAGTACCTACCCCTTAATGGGAATTCCGTCCAGGAATTCAGTGTGTGTTATATGTTAACATATTAGTATGTTCGTGTAGCATAAAATGTCTAAAAGTCACATAATCGTCTGGAAGATGGAAGGCACGGAGAGCGAAAGGCTATAAAATGTGTTTGTATAGAAATGGTTATAGTTTAGGTCTCAATTAGACCCGTTTCTATATAACCATGGCTCTGGTACCAATCTGTAACACCCCCAATTTTGTGATACGCAGCGGAATTCAAACTAGGTGTTACTCGACAGCACAACAGTTATAACAATAGAAAACGAATTCTAATGGAGTCGTTTTTAAACATTTATCATTCGATTTATATAAATATCAGAGTTTACAAAATGAGGTCCCAGTAGTTTCAAGGTTTACAAATTAAATTAAATGGGTTTTTGAATGATAATAAAATTTATAGCCTTCTTGAGTATCCGTGCTCCTCCATGCCAGCCTCGTTAATTATGGAATTAAGACAAACATGCTAAAGTGTCAACACAAATGTTGGTGAGTTCATAGAGTTTGTAGAAATAATGTGAAAACCTTGATAAGTAAATCCTGGTAATAACAAGTATATGTAAATGATAAATGTAGTTTATAAAACATTCGAGTGTATGACTATTGTAATAAATACAATATCACATATTGGTAGCGTTTCCGTTGTACTAAATTCTTGACCTCAAACCTCAAGTTTCTGTTTCTGACTGGTTCACAATTGTACCAAGTCTGTTGGTTTGTTATTATTATACTAATTCTATTAGATCGATATTACACCAAGTCCATTAGATCACATAGTTTGTACCAAGTACATGAAAGCATCCCATTTATCCCGGTAGGGGGCCACCAATCGTTCTGTGTCTGGGTTACGTTGTTATACACCCAAAGCGTTGAACATTGTTTGTTATCTCGAACATTGTTTGTTATTGTACTATCATTATGAAAACCAAAATTTAAATCTCGTACTAATATAAATTGGAATAATTTTTGCAATCATAGCCTAGTAGGTAATCTGTTGTTTATACCATGTGTTCTCCAATGTTTGGGTGCACAAAAACATTAGAAACTAGTGCTATAGGAGGGTTATATGTGTTTGGTGTTTTGTAGTGAATTATTGTGTAATGAGAAAAAGTCTGAATGTGACAGCACTTACCCTCACGGCACCAACAAAACGGCTCCAAGATACATAGTGGCCTTAATTAGCAATACTTTATTTCTTTCTCACTTTCCATGCGAAATAGCGGTCAACATCCTCTTAAATACATTATTCATTAGTTGGTTTCAAAACTCTCACTTAAAGAAAATACTATGCCATGTGTTAGCCTTGTAGCTTTAGTTATATTTAGAAAAAATAATTAAAATGTGAGAAAAAATGGAATTAAACAAAATCCCTCCGTCCCAAAATTATTGTCCCCTGTCTTTTTAGGTATTTGATAACGCTCATTTTGTACACGTTTTTGTTGCGTTATTTCTAGGTTTATGCATTGTATTTGGTTGTATTTGTGAACATATTATGCTTAAAAGGTGGAAAAGATGTATTTTAGTTCTGGTACGATCAAGTTCAAGGAAAATGTTAAAAAGATGAAGAAAAGTTGTTAAATCAAGAGCTTATGCACAAACGTAGGATTCTTCTCACAAAAAAAGCTTTGGGAAGATTGTTAAAGATAAAGAGTCAAGATTACAATGATTTCCAAGCTCAAGAAAAGATCATGAAATGATGAAATGAATGATGAAGGTTCCTATCCTAAACCCAAGGTTCCTATCTCAAACCCAAGGTTGAGTAGTCATTTCCAGACCGAAGGTTTAGAGTCCAAACCCAAGGTCCAGCAGATATCCAGACTGCAGGCCCTAGGTCCCGACCGTGGGTTCAGCTACTTAAAGTCTTCCATAGTTGCATTTAAGAGAATAGTTAAGTGCCATTACTTCAAAGTCCGATCATCTACTCCCATTAACTCATCTTGCCTTCAATTTATGACACTTTAGGCCCAAGAATTATGCTTGGTTACCAAGGAGAGTTATCTTATATATATATGTATGCTTGGAATCAAGAAAATAGAATCTATCATCTATCTATAACAATATACAATACAATCAAAAGAGCTATCAATTATAACTTACTACAAGGAGGCGACAAAGGAGAAAAACGCAGGAGAAAGGAAAGCTTACATTCACCAATCATCCATTTAATCATTCAAGGGATCTTTGTTAATTATCTCACAAGTGTTCCTACTTCTTGTAATCATCACTACAACTTTTGTAAGACTTTTTAATCATGTTTTCTAGTGATAAATTTCTTATGGTTATTCATTTGTTTGCCATGAGTGGCTAAGTGCCTTGTGCACTTGCCTAGATGAAGTTTGTTACATGATTTTTGGTTGATTATGACTTAATGGTTCTAAGATAAAGAAAAGCTAATACTAAGATCGAAGTGTGCTATTAAGAGTTTTCTCCACTAAAGAGTTGTCAAGTTTAGTTAATTTCTAATAGTGCAATGGGATGAAAAAGACATTGTTAGTCAATTAGTTGTAAACCTTTGTCTATGAGGGTGTTACCTTATGTATTGACCATTTCATAAGTAACCGGGTTAAACTTGAAAAACTAAATAGTGTGGTTGTCAATTACTTGTGAAACGAAAGCGAATCAAGTAATTGAGTTGTGTTAGTCTTTGATTGATCAAATCTTAAATATTGTTTTTATAATCTTAAAATCTTGACGAGGATTGAAAGTGTTGGAAACAATAGAGTTAGTATACCCACTAATCGAATTAGAACATCATCTAATTTGTTGATCATAATCAAATGGAACCATTGTCATAATCATGTCAAAGGAATTGTGCAAACTAGTCTAGGCAAGTGTAGTCTTTAATTTATTGAATTTACATCACCTTTATTTGCTTGCGATTAGAATCGATAATTTGGCTTGATTTATTTTCAAAAACTCACATCATAAAAACTAAACAAATCCTAGTGAACGACCTCGGCTTACCTTAATTATATATTACTACACACGGACGAGTATACTTGCTCGTATGTGTTTCGTTTGAATCATTAGTAGATCGTGTTATAAATTTAAAACTAGCTTGCACTCATAACGGGTATATCCCTAGAAACACATCAATATTTTCTTCTGAACTTTGACTATAAATATTTTTGTTTATAGTCTCGTGTTATCATGAAAATAGGTTAACTTATAAGAATGTAGAATAAAAATTTCGGGAGTGAATAGTGAAAGTGAATAGTAAAAATGAATAGTAACCCAAAAGTGCGAATTGTTACATTACCTACCTCTTAAAGGGAATTCCGTCCCGGAATTCGGTGTGTGTTATATGTTATTATATTAGTATGTTCGTGTAGCATAAAATGTCTAAAAGTCACATAATCATCTAGAGGATGGAAGGCACGGAGAGCGAAAGGCTATAAAATATTTTTGTGTAGAAATGGTTATAGTTTAGGTCTCAGTTAGACCCGTTTCTCTATAACCATAGCTCTGGTACCAATCTGTAACACCCCCAATTTCGTGATACGCAGCGGAATTCAAACTGGGTGTTACTCGACGGCACAACAGTTATAACAATAGAAAACGAACTCTAATGGAGTCATTTTTAAAACATGTATCATTCGATTTATATAAATATCAGAGTTTACAAAATGAGGTCCCAGTAGTTTCAAGGTTTACAAATTACATTAAATGGGTTTTTGAATGATAATAAAATTTATAGCCTTCTTGAGTATCCGTGCTCCTTCGTGCCACCCTCGTTAATTATGAACCTGAGATAAACATGCTAAAGTGTCAACACAAAGGTTTGTGAGTTCATAGAGTTTGTAGAAATAATGTGAAAACCTTGATAAGTAAATCCTGGTAATAACAAGTATATGTAAATGATAAATGTAGTTCATAAAACTTTCGAGTGTATGACTATTGTAGTAAATACAATATCACATATAGGTAGTGTTTCCGTTGTACTAAATTCCTGACCTCAAAACCTCAAGTTTCTGTTTCTGACTGGTTCACAATTGTACCAAGTCTGTTGGTTTGTTATTTTATCAATTCTATTAGATCGAGATTACACCAAGTCCATTAGATCACATAGTTTGTACCAAGTACATGAAATCATCCCATTTATCCCGGTAGGGGGCCACCAATCGTTCTGTGTCTGGGTTACGTTGTTATACACCAAAAGCGTTGAACATTGTTTGTTATCTCGAACATTGTTTGTTATTGTACTATCATTATGAAAACCAAAATGTAAATCTCGTACTAATAGAAATTGGAATAATTGTTGCAATCATAGCCTAGTAGGTAATCTGTTGTTTTTACCTAGTGTTCTCCAATGTTTGTTTGCGTTTGTTTGCTGTAACTGAGTCAACTTAATGGTCACATTAATACCAATAGATCTGACCATAATATTCGTACTCACTACGCATAGTGCTTAATGGTCCATGAAATAGAAACTCTAAGTATGACAATTACTGTTACAGTATAAAATAAACATTCAGTTTAGATAAACGTGTAGTTGCAAATAATAGTGATTATCAAAAATAGTTAAGCATGTATCTCTCCGAAAGAGTTTAATAAACAAGTACAAAAACGGGGCTACGACTCACCGTGAGTTGGATGTTGTTTAAGGATATAACGAAATTGCTGGATAAGCCGGGAAAACCTCTACGCGCAACCTAGAATAATTGTTGCGTCTTAGATTTGGAATAATGTCTAGGAAAACATAAACGAGCCTATATATGTTCTTATATTGATCATGATGTAGTACTTGGTAGGTTGTGTATGTCGTATTATAGAAACGGGTTTATGCAACATTTATAGTTTATATATCTCGTACTACCGTTCATGCCATCATAATTCAGAGGTCATGTAGTAAACGTTCGAGGAGCTAGGACACTTTAATTCATAAATCCAGCAACTCATCGATACGTTTACCCAAATGAAACCCCTCGCATGAAGCTCCCTAGTTTTGTAGTGTTTGATATGGAAAAACATATGTTTTGCTCGTTTTGATTATATAAGTTAAGTGGTTACATGTTTAAAAAATAAGTTTGGTCATGTTCCGTAGGCGGGTTTGAGTTGGTTTAGATGTTTTAACAAAAATAGTTTGGTCCTTGGTTATACACGTAACTTAAATGGTTTTATAAGTTCTCGTCGTTTTACAAAAGTGACAATTCCGAAGGTCGAATAAACTTAGGAAAGTTTATTTTGAATGAAGATTGTTATCTTTATAAAGTTTATTATGTCTAGTAAGTATGTGATGATATTTGTAAAGTCTCATGGGTCATCGAGGTCAGGAGTAGATCCTTTAGAGAAATTTGTTTTGTGTTTGTGTTGTTTTGCTAAGGCTAAGGCTTTGTCTAATGGTCTCGGCTTAGGAAACCTTGAGGCCTTAGCCGTGGCCTTGCCGTGGCTTTGGTCTCGGATACCATGGCCTTGAGACCTCAGCCTTGGCCTTAGCCGCGGCTATGGTCTCGGCCTAAGGCGTTTAAGGCATTTGGTTTCACCTTAGTCGTGACAAAGTGTATAGCCGTTTGGCTATACATAGGGCTGTTAAGATTTTTTGAACAAATAGCCTTCGTTATGCATTTTATGGGACCAGAAGTGCCTCATTTTCTGTGTTATTAGTTTCTGTTACAGAAAGTTTTTAACAACTTTTAGGTTTGGTTTTGTTAACTTCATTTGGTCTTATCTTTTGACTTGTATACTTGTTTTAGGTGATTCAAATTGCTATGTCATTGTTTTAATTTTTTCTACAACAATATGTAAATTACCAAGTCTATATGTAGTTGGTTTTGTGGCAAATTTGTACATAAGTTCGCAAATCCCAGCATACCCCTGGTTGGGATGGGTAGGCCCACTACTTCACTTTCACTTAGGCCCGCACGTCTCAAACCCACCTTTATCCCAATGACCCCATGATGAACAGAGCGACACTCGTCAACATAAAATAACATAGAATGGTTTATAAGTTTTAGACTTGTTTTTATCAACTTGTACATCAATATCCAATATAGAGAGCATATATAGCATAGATTAAGAATAAGAAACATGTAAATGATGTTGAGCAAGAGTTTGTGTTAGTCTTTCTTACAACTTTTGGCTTTCTATAAGAAAGAAAATCAAGGATCAAAGAACTAGAACAAGAACTAGGAACCCTAGCTTCCAAATCCTTCAACCTCTTGATACTAACTTAAGATCACTTGGGAAAACACTTGAAGTCATCTACTAGAAACCCTTCTTGTGTAGCTTGAAAATCACCAGTGGAATGAAGAAACTATAACTTGGATCAAACAAAGCTTGACGAGCTTTGTAATTGATATAGGACTTGTTACTTGAAAATCAACTATGAATTACTTCTTGAATATATGTATGGCTGGTTTTTATGATGAGAAAGGAAGAGAGAATGAGCTTGGTTTTATAGATAGTTGAGGAGGTTAAGAAAATTAGATATTTTGCAAGCTTCCTAAGTAAGTTACTATACATGTACTGATCTGAGCTCAACAAGGCTTATCACAAGCCAACAAGGCTTGTGACTTAGCATAAAATTTCGTTCATGGTCTATCTATGACTAGATACACTGGTACAGAATGTGGCTTTCATCACACCAAAAATGCGTGACTATATGCATACAACCACACACGTTTGTTTGGGTGTGTATGACAAAAATTCACGCCACCGTAGGTATCATATGGTCACATTGTTTAGTTTGTGGCCGTTTTCATTGAAAAAATGTGACTAATTAGGCACAAGTTTTGTTGGATTCATCATTATGTGTGACTATTTCCCATCCTATGGCCACATGAAAATATAATTAATGTGACATTTGTGATGATTTAGTCACACAACGTGTGTTGTTTTTTTCGAGTTAGTCACATACAATTTAAAAAACAGTGGCCAAAAGTGTTAATAAGTGTGACCATATGCTGTTTAAAGTGAAGAAATGTGTATTTTGTGTGACTATTGATCATCCAATGGTCACATGAATTTTTAGTTTGTGTGGCCTTTTGTAATATTTAGTCACACAAAGCATGTTTGTTTTGGGTATTTAGTCACATACAATTAAGCATAAAGTGGCCAAAAGTGTTAATAAGTGTGACCATATGCTGTTTAAAGTGAAAAAATGTGTATTTTGTGTGACTATTGATCATCCAATGGTCACATGAATTTTTAGTTTTTGTGGCCTTTTGTAATATTTAGTCACACAAAGCATGTTTTTTTTTGTATTTAGTCACATACAATTAAGCATAAAGTGGCCAAAAGTGTTAATAAGTGTGACCATATGCTGTTTAAAGTGAAGAAATTTGTATTTTGTGTAACTATTGATCACCCAATGGCCACTTGAATTTTATGTTTGTGTGGCCTTTTGTAATATTTAGTCACACAAAGCATGTTTGTTTTGGTGACATACAATTAAGCATAAAGTGGCCAAAAGTGTTGATAAGTGTGACCATATGCTGTTTAAAGTGAAGAAATTTATATTTTGTGTGACTATTGATCATCCAATGACCACTTGAATTTTATGTTTGTGTGGCCTTTTGTAATATTTAGTCACACAAAGCATGTTTGTTTTGGGTATTTAGTCACATACAATTAAGCATAAAGTGGCCAAAGGTGTTAATAAGTGTGACCATATGCTGTTTAAAGTGAAGAAATGTGTATTTTGCGTGACTATTGTTCATCCAATGGTCACATGAAATTTTAATTTGTTTGGCCTTTGGTACTATTTAGTCACACATCGAATTTAACAAAGAGTGACCATATTATGTGACTACATCTTTTAGTCACAGGGTTACTACTGCTATTACTAAGGTAATCATGCTGAAGCAGAGTTACTACTGCTACTACTATGCTAGTGCTGCTGGAATGAGTATATATATTATATATAAAACAATATTAAAAACCACAAAAAATTTCAAATTGAATTAAACTCGAATGTATATAACTGGACAGAATATACAATTGTAATGCCGTGCTTAATTTATCAAATTCTCAGTAATCTAAAGACTTTTGAACCTTCGCCGCCTTATTAGCAGTTTTCCTTAAGTCGTTAGCAGATATATATTGTTTCTTCGATGGTGCCGGTGGTACACATTTAGTCACATGGTTTGTTGGTGTAACATGTAGTAAACTAAAGACGCTTCTATCAAACATTGAATTACATATCTATAAATACATATATGTAGGTTGAAAAAACACATGTATGTACCTCCTCTTCAAAAATAACTTGATCCTTAAGAATGCCAATGAAGAGTTAATATTACTTGTTTTGAAGTTAATGTGGCTAGTGATAAGGTTAGTGTTACTGAGACTGAAGTTAGTATTGCTGCTACTCAAGGTGATGATGATATGACTACTATAGCTCAAGTATTAACAAAGATGAGGAGTACAAAACCTAAGGCAAAAGGAGTTGTCATTAAAGAGCCAGTATCAGTACCAAAAACACCATCAACAACTATTTCACCATCAGAAAAAGGCAAAGGTTTGTTGATTGATGAAGTTAAGAAGAAATTTAAGTTTCAGTCACCCAAACCACAAGAACAACAAATGACTACAGATGAAGAATTTGCAAGACAAGTGAAAGCTGATATTGTTGCTCAAGAAACTGCTCAGATTCTTTCAGACAAGGAGTATGCAACAAAATTACAAGCAACTGAAAGATTAAAGTATACTCCTGAAGAGCAACAATCAGTACTTGATGACATATTGGATGGAATTAGAAAGAATATGAGTAAGAAGAAATCTTATGTCAATAAACCTCCTTCAAGAACTGAGAGACTGAAGTACATGAAATCTTATTTGAAAGGTCAGGATAATTGGAAAGAGAAATACTTCAAGTATAGGACTTATGAAGATATTTAAGAAATGTACACTAAGACACATGCCAGACTTTCCAAGGATCTGAAAGGTGGTCCATTTGATATAAGAGCAGAAAAGAGAACTGCATAATCATTGGAATCTGAGGGATTCCAGAAGCAGAAAGAGTAGAAAAGAGAACTGCTCAGGAAGATGGGAACGTATCTAGGACCCAAGGACAAGAAATAGAATTAGGACTGCTAGAGTTAGAGTTAAGACTGCTAGAATGTATAGTTATTACTGCTTATGAAATAACATATTAATTATACAACATATCAGTTAAATTACATTTACACTGAAAGACAACATAGCATTTCTTGCAGGTGATTCACTTGGTTAATTGACTAGCCAGGTGAATCACTTGGTTTATGAGTTGGAGGTTCTTCATTAGGTGTTTGACTTGCAGATTCTTCACTTGGTTTTTGAGTAGCAGGTTCCTCACTTGGTGCTTGACTTGGGCATACTCCACTTGCTGTTTGAGTTGCAGTTGGTTTACTTTCTTCATCACCACTGCCTAAGTGAGCACCAACTCTTGTAGATGCATTAATATGTAAGCCAATTACATATCCACTACTATCTGTTGTAGTTGTCTTTTCCCTTGTAACACCACCTCTACCAGTATAAGACGGGGTTCCCCTTCTTTCAAGGCACACTGGACAAACATACCACCTGAAATCCGTATAAGGGGGACGCCGTGCAAAAAAGGTCAATCCAGCCTTGTTTTCACTTTCAACCCAACAGTCAATGCAGACCATTTGACAACCATTTTGTGCATCCATGGTGAAAAGCAATTGATATGATAAAGAGTTGATGACAACTGGGGTATTATATAATGCAGGAAAAAAATGATATAATACGGTACAATTAATGTGGTTGTTGAACAACTAGCTAGATATGATTAAAGACAACATAAATGCTTACAATGGAGCCAAAACATTGAGATTTTGAAATTTTTGACTATAGTAACATGAATATTTAACAGTGTGACTATTTTAAATGTATTGGTCACATATAATACCCTTATAATGTGGCCATAAACATAATTTAGATGCACATTTGTGGTATGGTGTGACTATTGTATAGCCTATAGTCACATGATTGTGCTACAATTAAATGTGACCATACACATTAGGAATTGGCAGGCAAACACACACTTAACTTTAGACACACATATTAACTTACGTGACTATTTGTATCGAATTTGGTCACACTTAATCATGTATGCCTATGGTTTAGTGTGACCATATATGACATTTGGTCACACTGTTCAAGTGTGTGGCTAAATTTTCAACAAAAACTAGCAGTCACGTTTAAATAATGTGTGACAAACTTGAGTATATGATTTAGCCACATACACAATTACTTCGTGTGACCATATATGGATTTTGGTCACACTTTTCAATTGCGTGACATATATTTGTCACATATGTATATATATAGTGTGACTAATGTTTCAACCTTATTTGTATCCGTCACACGTCCCAAATTATAAGTGACTAAAAAATCAAAAATTTTTTTACAAGATACGTATAGTCACGAATATATTCAAATGTGTGGCTGTAACCTCAGATGTATTTCTGAAATGGTCACACAAGTCGGATCAAGTGTGGCTGTTTATTTTATTCTGGTACATCTAGTCACACAAAAAAATGATTGTGTGGCTGTTCGAAAAACAGCATATGTGACTAAATCCCATTTTTGTACCAGTGATATGAGTTTTGATAATATCTTACTTTTACGGAGTGAGTTTTGTCCCGGTAATCGCTATCGTTAATTATTTAAATCACAAAATTTAAAACCGGGTATCCTAAAAATATGAAACTTCTAAGAAATGTTAAAACATATCAATATACTCTAAAAAGTATATTAAATGAGTGATAAGTTTTATCGGGGTGCTTAATTGTCGTAAAAACCTAAAACCGTAGGCTTAAAACGCGCAAAACGCGTAAAACACAAAATCGAAAAATGTAAAAATCCAAATCTTGTGGAAATGTCGTATGATGTGAAAAACATATATTTCTCTTGTTTGTAATGTTTAATGGATATATAGGGATGCCTAAATGTCATTTAAACCTAAACGTAAATCTCATACACGGTTTTGTGAAACTTGCAAAAATGACCCGACGTGTGTCAAACTCTTGTGTTATCATGAAAATAGGTTAACTTATAAGAAGGTAGAATAAAAATTTCAGGAGTGAATAGTGAAAGTGAATAGTAAAAGTGGATAGTAAAAATGAATAGTAACCTAAAAATACGAATTGTTACAGAGGGTCTTTGGACCTGCCCATGATTTGGGCCACTAGGGCCTTATATGAATAATGGGCTTGTCTAAGTCTGGGGACTTAATGTATATAGTGTAGTACACATACGTCATCAAATACCCAGTCTAGTATAGTATGATGCTTGGATTATGATGTGTTAGACTTGAATGTAACGTAGGCTTTCCTCTTTCCTAATGATACAACCGCTTATGTGTGAGTCATGTAATGGAAAAAGGGTGCACAGGTACCTTCGTCTCATCTCGTAGGCGAGGATGGTGAGAAAGGTTTATTATGCCCTGAATATGTTCCATTTTGTTGATAACTTTCGTGTAGTCTAGCAATCACGGGCTGGGACTGGGTTGATATGTACACATGTGGTAAGTCCCCTAGTTTAGCGCAACATCAATGATTTCCCTAATTCTGTGACTTTTCTATGGCCTAATGCTTCTCACCTGACTAGCCAATAGCCAAACACAAAATTTCCAGTCCTATTAACGGATTAGCCGATTCCTAACGTATGACCTGGAGGGGCGTTTGAGTCTGAAGGGGCGTTAGAGCCTAAAGGGCTTTGAGTCTGATGGCGTTTGAGCCTGATGTTAGGCTGCTCTTGGCAGAGACTAAGTCGTTTGAGGCTGATGTAAGGCACTTGGGTCTGATATTGAGCCGTTTGAGGCTACTGTTAGGCACTTGGGGTCGATGTTAAGCCGTCAGAGCCTCAAAGGTGTTTGAGCTTGATGTTAGGCCACTCGGGCTCGATACTAAGATGTTTGAGGTTGATGTAAGGCTCTTGTTACTGAGCCGTTTGATGCTACAGTTAGGCACATGGGACCAATTTTAAGCCATTTGAGGTTACTGTCAGGAACTTGGGGCCACTGTTAAACCGTTTGAGGTTGATGGAATTTGATCTTGATGGCCTTTGAGCCCATTGGTGCTTGGGCCCGTTGCCTTCTGAGCTCGTTGGCGTGTGATCCTATTGTCGTCTGAGCCCGTTTGCGTGTGAGCTTGAAGGGCCAGAGCCTGGGGGTTAGAGCTTGAAGGTTCAGAGACCGGAGTCAGAGACCACATAGAACACGTGAGCTTCACGCACAAAGCAACGTCTTGAGAAGTGTCAGACAATTAAGGCAAAAACGGCTAACTAAAAGCCAACAACACAAATTGATAAATATCTCCAAACTTCAAATAAGATTGTGGAAATAGATTGTTTACGACTGTATACATTTAACGTGGGGCTGGCCTAGGGAAGAAAATCTCCCAAACACTCAATCTTCGCAATAAATACATACGAATATTCGCATTTGGTAAGACTGGACAAGCATTAAAAACGCAACAGTCTTGAAAATGAAAATCCGGCAATCACAATTAAAAAAAAATCCGATAACACGTAAGAGTCCGTAAACACCTAGGATGACTCATTACCTTAACATGAGTCCATCATCGTATTTCCTTAAAGCAGTCAAATAACACTAATGGAATGGTGGGACTTGATAGCATATGGAAGCTTCCGCCCAACTGGCTAAAACCCAGACACTTTATGCTGGCCTATCATAAGCCCACCAAGGCTAGGGCCCCACGACAGACTGGGAAAACGAATTCCCGTGCCACACTCAATCTCAGTCATGCCTGGAAAACGTGCCCAGGAAAACGACACGCCTGGAGAACTGAGCCAAGGTCGTTACAACGAACGAAATGTGTCACTACCTCATTTGTGGAGAGGTAATGCGACAACCATGAATGGATCCCTCCATGCACCCGGCTCAACCAAGGATGGTACACCACGTGTCAACCTTGTCCCTTTCCTTGATGTCCATCATGTGGATTATCCTGGGGCCATTGGATCGCCTTTATGGGTTACTCACAACTCTAAGTGCATCCCTATAAGTACTTATCCATTTTCCTGGAATGGCCCAAGCAATTATCCTCTAACGGATAATACACACAGAAAACTCAGTCGACTCGTGAGTGTTACCCCAACTCGTGACTCCAGTCACACCTTGGCATAAAGGTCACACTTTATGCTCGTAAATTAATAAATAGGTCAATGAGCATAGAATGTGTGAAACAATATGTCACATAGAAACTAAAAATATAATATTGATAAAATACATGCATGAATAATATGATTAACATAAAGTGATTCCAACTGATGTGTCATTTAGTATTATGAAACTGCTAGATTTTTGTACAAAATATGAAGCAATAAACTAAAAAATCTTATTGTCTTTTTCTAAAGACATCATTCTCTCATTATACACACAACAAATATATATCACACTGCCATAATTCAACAAATGTATTTACAAACACAAATGTACGTGTTGCAGGTGGTCAGTTTAAAGAGAAACCTTTTTTTTATATGTTAAGTGTAACTTTCATGGCTATTATAGAAGTTCTTTTGTTGACCGGTTTAAAATATTTTGGCTTACTTATTTACATGGCGTAAACCCAACACCATAGTAGCTAGCTCAAGCCTTTTTTTTTTTTTTTTTTTTTTTTTTGGTTGATAAGAAAACCTCACGATTATTAACAAATATTAACTCTTTGGAAACTTATGTCATAAACTTGAAAATATTAACATTCTTCGAGTACAAAGTAATTTAATCAACCTAGTATGAAAAAATAACATATTTAACTTACAACTCTTAATAAAATTTCAACCTGCAAAATCAATTACCGTATCAAACCAACAAAATTGAAGGGACGAATCAAAACAACATTGCTAGAGTTTTTAAAAGACTTATCATTAATCTCATATCAGTTTAGCCATGCATACCTAATATATGAGCAATACCAGCGTCGCATAAGTCTAAACATATTGTTCAAGGTTTGATTTTTATTGTTCAATGTGACTTTCACATAAAAGCTTTTTGTTTAGAAGTTTTTTAGTGCATTTTTTTATGTTAGTAAATGTCTATCTCCCACAGTAACCTAATTCAACAAAATAAAAGATTGATAACTTATAATAATAATAGTAATAAATCATGTTAAGTGATGTTGTAGGGGTACTAAGGTTTGCCGATCAAGTACCTCCACTTCTTTACAATAAACACAATCACCCCCTCCTATCCCTTTCAAAAAGATATTGTTCTTGCATCTTTTTGTAGCTTTCAATACTAATCATTTCCTCATTAAGTATTACGTAAATTATTATTAAATTTATCATTTAGATAGTCTTAAAAATATACTTTTATAAAAAAAAAATCTTTATTTACATGATTATTTACAATTTTAGTCCCAACCTAATGTTAAACTTTATACTTTTGCTTATTTAAAAATAAGCATTTACCTCAAACTTCGGCCGATTAAAAAATTATGAAAACTGAAAACGAAATTTTGTACATATATAATGCAATGATTATACTTGTAAAACTTTAAAAATTAACATTTGACGAGATAGATTAATCAATAATAAAAAGAATGTTATTCAAATCAACATTTTAGATAGTTTTTAAAATCAATATTAATCTACTTATATTTATTTGTTTATGTTATTTTATACTCATGTCATATGAATGTTTTTAATGATAGTGATATTGAGAGATGTCAATAGCGTTAGCAGGATAACATCTATACCTCATGGTCTTCTACGGTACTATATGATCTCGTGCATTTATTATTCTTTTCTTTAATGATACTTATATGTACTTGAAATGTTATTGTCAACCTTCTAATCTAAACAATTTTATGTATTAGAGCATAAAATGTCTGAAACAATATGTGAGTAGCAACTTTAGAAAACAAAATATCAAATTAAAATTTTTGGATTTTTTTTATTTACCTGGATTTTTGATTCTACATTGCGAGTCGACTAATCTCAAGACGATTAACCTTTTGTATAGCCCGAAGTCGGTGCAGGTGAACCTCCGTGGCCACAAGGGAATTAATTTTCTCCCCGTTAAATTCGAACCCGTGACCTCCACTTTGGAACATACTTTATGCTCATGACTTAATAAAGAGGTTGTAAAACGTTAAAACATTATGTCATACAAGAAAGAATGATATTGCTAAAATATATACATGAATGATACAAAACGCGATCCCAACTGATGTAGTTCAATATTATGAAACTTCGAGATATCTCAAAAAGAATAAACATTTTTTGAAAAGCAATACAAAATAATAAACTGATTAAAGAGTCTTGTTTATCCATATTTCCTTAAATATAACATAAACAAACTATGTATCACTATAAATAATCTCACACGTATGAACAAAAATATTTAGCCAACTACTCTTAATAAAAGTTCAACCGACATTCCCGCAAAATCAACTTACTTTTGTCAAGCCTATCGAACAAACAACATCGAAGAGAAGAACCGAAACGACATTGCTAGAGTTTCCAAGGACTTATTATTCTCGTATCAGTTTAGCCTTGCCTAATATAAGAACAATAACAGCTTATAAATCTTAACATATTGTTAAAGATTATGGTTTAACAAATTAACTTTTGATTTGTATACTTCATTCCATAGAAACGTGTTTAGTTTAGAATCTTTTTTCTATTTTATATTTATGTTGGTAAATATATATACTTTCTTCACACTTGATCTCAAGAAGAAAAAAAGATATTATTGAGCATGTATATTAGGTGGTTGGGGGTGTTTATCGGTTTGGTTTTTGGATTGTTTAGCAGGTTACTCGACTGAAAAAATATCGCTCAAAACCAAAACCGAACCGAACCTAGATTGATTCTATTTTACATACCAAAGGACATGTGTCCTAATGGTACCTCATGTGTGTGAGAAGCTCTCAAACCAAATGTTTGTGAATTCAAGTACTGCTTAGGACGTGTGAAATAGATTGTGGTATATATTGTGTGAGATAAATAGTTGTCGTTCTTTAAGAAAAAAAAGAAAGAAAGATTCCATTTTAGATGTATATAACAAGTAGGGAGGTAAATGAGATGAGACAACTCGTGAATTATTCGAGATCGACTCGTAAACTATTCGGAAACTACTCAAAACCGACTCGATTTAAACGAGTCGTGCTCGAGTTCGAGCTACTCGAGTATATTTTCGAGTCGAGTTCGAGCTCCAAAATACTCGACTCGTGAAACTCGCGAGACTTATCGAGTTTCAATTAAATTATACTTTTACCCTTTTATATACTTAAATTTACTTAATTTTCATACAAATCAAATCGAGCTGAGCTTAATATAACGCGTATTCATCGAGTTCGAGCATGAAATGTTGAAATAATTGAGCTCGAGTTTTATATGACGAGTCGAACTCGAGCTCGAAATATAAAGATCGACCGAGCCATAATCAAATTTCGAGCTCGAGTTTTTAACTATTCGAGTCGAACACGAACTTTGCAAGACTTTTTTTATTTATTTTTTTATTATTTTTTTTTAATAACAAAGCGTGTTTAAGACCCTTAGTATACCTTAAGTGTTATTATTAACATTCACTTCATTAACTAGCTAGGAAGACCATTAGTATGAATCACAAACATTATACAATATACGACAATAAAGAATTAAACACAACATTGTAGAACATAGAGTTATCAAGAATTACTATGAAATACAAAATATTCTACAATATTAGATGATCCCATTTTTTTCAATCATTGTCTATCACCATACTATATATATCACTACCATAAGTCCATAACTCACACAACTCGATCTTTCATCTCACATTTCACTTTATTTATCTTTCCACCTACTAAAATATATCACTGTGTGGACTTAGTTGGACGGAAAAATGGTGGTGAAAGCTAATGGTGTTATTAGCTGCAAGCATTGTGGGTGTTCTAGCGATAAACTTGGCATAACAAAAGGGTCAATATTTCATCAGGTGGCGAACTATGAGTCTAGTTGCTCGGTAAGTCTTATTTAAACTTATTAACTTGGAGGTGTTCTAGCGATAAACTTGGCATAACAAAAGGGTCCATATTTCATTAGGTGGCGAACCATGAGTCTAGTTGCTCGGTAATTCTTATTTAAACTTATTAACTATGATGCCATGTTAACAACAGTTCAAATTTACATAGAAAAAAAGGCTGAATTATGTTAAAACTCTTAAATCAAACTATTGACTTGTAGTATTGTAATTGTAGTTGCAATTGCAATTGTAAATATATATATGAAAGTGTTTAAACGAGTTTTTGACTAACTAATGGTCTTTAGAAAACATAATTGCCGTTATATTGTCTTCTGAAAATTATTATTAGCCTTTGTATGGTTTTTACTATAGGGGAGAGCAACAAAACCGAAAAGTCGAACCAAAACCCATAAAACCAAAAAAACGGCCACAAAAACACCGAACCAAATCTAAAACCGGCGGTGCGGTTTTGGTTTAAAAAAAACCGAAAGTTTTGGTTCGGTTTTTTGTTTTATATGAAAACCCAAACCGAAAAAAACCGAACCGCCACATACTAATATTCATAAAACTAATAAAAAATGCATACGTGTTATTTTTTATACAAGTAATCACCATAGTACAAAAACTAAGAGATTAGATATTCGTAACAGTGTTTATTTAGCTAACACTATAATAAATTCGAAAGTTAGTTTTCTTTAATTCATATATGTTCGCACATCTCATCTTTATATACATGGTATGTACGTAATCTTATTATTTTATGACAAACTATGCAACTTACATTCTTGGATTTCTTGATTTAGGTTTTGGATGTTCAAAAAATATGCGTATTCGGATATCCAAAAAATTTATCAAAATTTATTGAAAGGTTGGGTTTTATAAAATGTCAGTTTTGGAACTCATATAAAAGTTTTCCGAAAATTATAAATATTTGGATATTCGGATATATAAAACTGTTATCCAAAATTTTGGATATCCGAATTTAAAGAACTTAGCTAAAATGATTGGTCTAAGATAAAACCATCAACTCAAATTTCGGATATCCGAAAACCGAAAACCGAACCGCAAAAAACCAAAAACCAAACCAAACATTTGGTGCGGGGTTTGTTTTTAAAAAACTTAAAACTGAATTTTTGGTTCGGGGTTTGGTTTTAGCCAAAAACCGCCCCATGCTCACCTCTAGTTTACTGTTTAGTCCTTTTTTTTTTTAAAAAAACATTTTTTTTATTTATTTATTTATTTATTTTTTTAACATTATTTCACATGGATTTCTATTAGAGCTAAGAAATTTTCTTAATCGGATACAATCGTATTGTCACTTTGCCTGTTTACCTTTTAAGTTATTTTACTCTGTTTGATTTTACCGGTTTAACCAAGAGAGGGTGATTTTCATGAAACTGATTATAAAACCTATTCTTCACACACATGCATCTATTATTCCAATGGTGGTTAAGCAATGAGTTTGTCAAGTAACTAACAATCATTATGGAATCAAAATGAAACCGATTATAATCATATAAGAATTTCGTTCAAAAAAACTAAAGAAGAAGAATTACTTATTCAAATACAAATTATAATCAATGAGGCGTTGCTAAGCTAAGACTCGACTCGACTCGCTAACTACTAACTTCTTTTTATATTTTTCATGACACTTTCTTGACTTAAACATAAAAGAAACGAGATGATAGTCCGTATGTTTTTTCGCCTTTTTTTTTTTTTTTTTTTTTTTTTTTTTTTTTTTTAATCATTTTTTGGATTTTTTTTTCATACACTTTTGCCCTACCATCCAAAATAATACATCAAAGGGATCTTGCAACCTCCCTACACTTGAATTTTACATACTTTACACATAACTAACTAATGACCCGAATTAAGAAAATTAAAACACTTGTCGTACTTTAAACATTAACGCACATAAGGAGGTAATAACATTACTTTCTTTCCCATTACTCCATAACAGCTAGTACTTTCACCTATAAGTCCGAATAATCCCAAAATTGTAATCACAAAATATGACTCGACTTAGCAACAATGTAACCGATTAAATAAGTAACAAAGGGTTTAACAAATAACAATAATGCACTAAAGATTAGTGCATACAAGGTATGCTAAGATGATTTGGGTGTACATTTGATGGTGGATTTTAAACAATGTTCTTCATTAATATTTCGGAATCCACCGAAATATCACGAGAACCGCAAAAAAGATAGGCTCTGAGGAGTGTACTAGGGGTATCGTGTACTGAAGATGAGTACATTGCAAAGGTGTGGGAAAATTACTTAGCCAATGAAGCCAACGTAATTATAATACATGTTTAAAACAAAGGTTATCCTAATGCCTCTTATCATTTAGTAAATCCTAACTACACAAATGTAGTCTCACTAGCGATCTCGGGATGCATCACAAACGCAAGTTCTAGAATCTATATACTGGCGGTACACTCAGAAGCATTAAAGGAGAATGCTTTTTCCTATATATCTAAAGGCGAACATCAAATTTTTGAGATGAAATTTTTTGAGTGGAAGGGTTTTTGTGCTAGCTATATAATTCCTATCCATGAGACGCTTATTAAAACTAAAGTTTCACTCCTATATGTTTGTAAAAAATTTTAAATTTGATGCTAAAATTGCCTTAACAAGTATCTTTATTAGTTTTATTACACATTTACTCTAAGACAAAACAAATATCAAGTGAAGTTATAGTTTCTAAGGTATCCCATTTTACCCTCCTTACACTTAAATTGAAAATTGTCCCCAATGTTCTTACAAAGCATCAAAGTTATGATAACGGGAAAAATAAAAGAAATGAAAGAAATTAATACTCCCCTGATTTGCTCGGTATGGACGAAGAACAAAGATACAAGGTTAAATCTTCATCCAAGAATCGCCAAAAGACCATCCTCATCCAATTTAATCCTTTAATGAAAGACAAAACAACGAACCAAAGCATCAAACCGAACAAAGAAAAATCACAACTAGATGTAATTCCAGACTTAGAAATAAAAAAAAAAAAAATAATTAAAGGATAGGATACTTGTCGAATAAATTACAAATAGCATACAGGAAAATTGGACTTTTAAGAAATTCTGGAAATTTTTCAAGAGTTAATTTTTGACATTTAACAAAAATCTAGAATAACTGTGCTATAGTAGCTGATGCTGTCAGGTGTAAACTGTGACGCCGTCAGGATAAACCTGACAGTATTTTTACTTTTTGTTTTCTTGAAAATTTTACTGGAAAAAAAAAGTTTTCTAAAGTCTATTTTCATGTAGAAACTTATAAAACATATCCACAAGTATTGACACACAAACAGGATAGAATATATGCTAGTTATGAATTGTAATTTTTTCATGTCCGAATTTCGTTCTTTTAAACAACACTTATCTTTTTGTAAAATCCCTTTATATGCAATTAAGACGAGGTTAAAAACAAAATAAAACATTTTCACAAATTATTCGAAACATGAAAATTAAACAATTATGATTAAGCATGTATGACATAAACAAACAAATAAAATAAAAACATCAAACAACTAAAAACATGGGTTGCCTCTCAAGAAGCGCTTGCTTTTGTTCGAGTCACGAGCCTGACTCTACCTTTATTTAACAGATATAAGGGGGTTTTCCCTACACTTAGGATTAAGTGCGGGTGATAGTAGCAATAAACACCCTTAGGGTGAAAATATGCCACGTGAGGTGAATGGGGTGTGTGAATGGCTTCCTTCATCCTAAAACTACCCGGACTATATGTGTTAATGGGTAGGCCAGTTCCTCTTTTGTCTCCTAGATGTAAATCTAAGGATGAAAAATTGTATAAAGATTGAGGTTCCAATTCATCAACACTAGGAAATTCCCTAGAACTAAGAGTAAGGTTATCACTATATGTATTCGAACATATATCCTCTAGTTATGTTTGGTTCAAAATTTCTACCTCTATCGGGATTCCTAAAATCTCTTCTACTTCTTCCGGGTAAGTCACGGGCGGTGTGTATGCCTTAAATGATAGTAGGACTTGTGGCGTATTTAGTGGGCTTGTGTTATTTACCTCATCCTTCCTCGTGTCTAGATTACCTATATCCTCATCATGTGTTTTAGTAGAATCTAACCCAAACATGTTCCTAAGTATCTCAAATCCTTCTCAAGCCATCTCAAATTCTAAGTCCGATTCATAAGAATCTTCCTCATAAGAATCTTCCTCAATAATTCTCAAAAAGGGAGAAAAGTTTGACTTAAAAAAAAAATACAAAAATAACACTCATTCCCTAAATGGTCATGTGCGAACGTGCGACTCCATTATTTTTTGACACGTGTCCAAACCAGAAGTACAATCTTAATCATTTGCAAGTACAATCACTATCAATTGTACCCCACGTGTTGTTTGAATTTTATAAACAAATGTGCGAACGACGCATGTGCGAATGACGGCTACCCCATGTGCTACTTTATTGGGAAAGAACAAAGATCTTACTTTATTAGGAAAGAATAAAATAGCACATGTGGTAGCCGTCATTCGCACATTCGCCCATCCGTCGTTCGCGCATTTGTTTATAAAAGTCAAACAAAACGTGGGGTAGATTGTATTTGCAAATGATTTAGATTGTACGTTTTGTCTGGACACGTGTCAAAAAAATAATGGAGTCGCACATTCGCACATTCGCACATGACCATTTAAGGAATGAGTGTTATTTTTGTACATTAAAAAAAAAAGTCAAATATTTCTCCCTTTTCAAGAATTGTCTCCATCATTAACATAAAGTGATCCAAACTTATGTGTCATTTAGTATTATGAAACTGTTAGAGATCTTTATACGAGTACAAAATACGAAGCAATCAACTAAAAAATCTTATTGTCTTTTTCTAAAGATATCATTCTCTCATTATACACGCTACAAATATATATCACACTGCCATAATTCTACAAATGTATTTACAAACACAAATGTATGTGTTGCAGGTGGTCGGTTTAAAGAGAAACCTTTTTTTTATACGTTAAGTGTAACTTTCATGGCCATTATAGAAGTTGTTTTGTTGACTGGTTTAAAATATTTTGGCCTACTTATTTACGTAAACCCACCACCATACTAGCTAGCTCAAAGCCTTTTTTTTTTTTTTTTTTTTTGAGGTTGATAAGAAAACCTCACGATTATTAACAAATATTAACTCTTTGGAAACTTATGTCATAAACTTGAAAATATTAGTAAGTTGCCAATTAGTTGCCTTTAACATTCTTCGAGTACAAAGTAATTTAATCAACCAAGTATGAACAAATAACAGATTTAACTTACAACTCTTAATAAAAGTTCAACCTGCAAAATCAATTACCGTATCAAACTAACAAAATTGAAGGGACAAATCAGAACGACATTGCTAGAGTTTTAAAAGACGTATCATTAATCTCGTATCAGTTTAGCCATGCATGCCTAATATATGAGCAATATCAGCGTCGCATAAGTCTAAACATGTTGTTCAAGGTTTGATTTTTATTGTTCAATGTGACTTTCACATAAAAGCTTTTTGTTTAAAAGTTTTTTAGTGCATTTTTTTTTATGTTAGTAAATGTATATCTCCTACAGTAACCTAATTCAACAAAATAAAAGATTGATAACTTATAATAATAATAATAATAATAATAATCATGTTCAGTGACGTTGTAAGAGTAGTAAGGTTTGCCGTTCAAGTACCTCCACTTCTTCACAGTAAACACAATCACCCCCTCCTATCCCTTTCAAAAAGATATTGTTCTTGCATTTTTTTGTAGCTTTCAATACTAATCATTTACGTATTTCTGTATTGAGTACAATATTTTTAAATTTATCATTTAGATAGTTTTAAAACATTGTGAAAACTGATAGTTTTTTAAATCAAAATTAATATACTTATTTGTATTTGTTTATGTTATTTTATACTCATGTCATATGCATGTTTTTAATGATAGTGATGTTGGGAGATGCCAATATCATACCATGATAACATCTATTCATGATGGTCTTCTATAGCTTACAAAATAAATGTGATACTAGTACTGTATGATCTTGTGCATTTATTATTTTTTTCTTTAGTGATATTTATATGCACTTCAAATGTTGTTGTCAATCTTCTATTTAAAGAATTTTATGTATGTAACTTCGTAAATATTTCATATTTAGAGCATAAAAGCTAGTCTCAAAAACAATATGTGAGTAGTAAGTTTTGGAAAACAAAATACCAAACTTAAAATTTTTGGGAAAATATTTGCATTAGTAAAAACAAACTTTAAACTCATGACTTAATAAAGAGATTGTAAAACATTTGAAACATTATCTCATACAAGAATTAAGAATATTGCTAAAATACATATATGTATAATACAAAGTGATCCCAACTGGTAGTTCCATATTACGAAACTTCAAGCAATCTCAATACAAAAGAATAAACTAATTTTTTAGTTAACTACTTTTAATAAAAGTTCAACCAGCATTCCTACAAATCAACTTACTTTTGTCAGTTAAGCCTATATCGAACAAACAACATCGAAAAGAAGAACCGGAACGACATTGCTAGAATTTCCAAAGGACTTATTTCTCGTATGAGTTTAGCCATGTCTAGCAAATATATGAACAATAACAGCTTATAAGTCTTAACACATTGTTAAAGACTAAGGTTTAGCAAATTAACTCTCGATTTTTATACTTTAGTATGACTTCCATAGAAACGTGTTTAGTTTAGAACTCTTTTTTTTGTACATATATATACTTTCTTCACAGTTGATGTCAAGAAGAAAAAAGAAATTATTGTGCATGTATATTATCGGTTTGGCTTTTGGATCGGTCAGGTTACTCGACTGAAAAAAAATCGCTTAAAATCAAAACCGAACCGAACCTAGTGTTGATTCTATTTTACATGTATATAATAAGTAGGAGGGTAAACGAGACGAGACAACTAGTGAATTATTCGAGATCGACTCAATTACTCTAAATTGACTCGATTTAAACGAGTCGAGCTCGAGTTCGAGCTACTCGAGTATATATTCGAGTCGAGTTCGACCTCCAAAATACTCGGCTCGTGAAGCTCGTGAGCCTTACCGAGTTTTGAAATTACACTTTTACCCTTTTATATACACAAATTTACTTAATTTTCATACAAATCGAGTCTAGCCGAGCTAGCTTGATATCCGAGTATTCATCGAGTTCGGCATGAAATGTGGAAATAATCGAGCACGAGACGAGTTTCGAGCTCATATACGAGTCGAGCTCGAGCTCGAAATATAAAGCTCGAATGAGCTTAAATCGAGTTTCGACTTCGGGTTTTAGTATTCGAGTCGAGCTCGAGCTCAAGCTTTGCAGCGCTCGGCTCGACTCGGTGTTCCTTCTTTTTTTTTTTTTTTTTTTTTTTTTTTTTAACAAAAGTTGTTTAAAACCATTAGTTTTTAATGAATTGAATGTTATTAACTAGGAAGACCACTAGAAAGACTCACAAACATTGTACAATATATAATAATCAAGAAGAAGCACAACATTATTGTAGAATATACAATTATGAAAAATTACTACTCCGTATGAAATACCACGTATTCTACAATGTTAGAGATCTCATTTTCTTCCAATCATTGTCACCACACTATATATATGACCACCATAACACACACAACTCCATCTCAACCCTCACTTTTTATTTTAGTTATCCCACAACTCCATCTCAACTCCATCTCCCCCCTTTGGGAAGTCTATCGCTAGTCATCCCACAATGCATGCACTTAACATCACCGTTAGCTAATTTCTCCACCATTTTCCGTTCGCGAATAGTACACCGGTATGATATACGGAGTATTTAAAAAAAGTAGTTACTTTTTACTTTTTTTAAATACTCCGTATATCATACCGGTGTACTATTCGCGAACGGAAAATGGTGGAGAAATTAGCTAACGGTGATGTTAAGTGCATGCATTGTGGGATGACTAGCGATAGACTTCCCAAAGGGGGGAAAGGGTCCATATTCTATAAGATGGCGAATCATGAGCGTAGTTGTACGGTAAGTGACTTATTTTATGATTCTTACTAAGTTTGAAATGTTTTTATTTTTTCTCTCAAACGATAGCATCAAGATTTGTTGATAAGAAACAACTTCTTTGTGTTCATGAAATAATCATAAAACTATCAATAAAATAATAATAATAATAATAATAATAATAATAATAAAATCATAAACTGTTTATGTTGTTTCAACTTTTATGGGGCGAAATTGAAAGTTACATCTTTGTTCATACTGGCTCTTCTCAACGGGGCTTTAAGTATAAATCATTTAAGTAGTGCTAAAATTCTCATGTATATCAGTTTTAACCTTTTGATCATGTTTGTCGGATGTCCGTTGCCCTAGCTAGGTATTAAGTAAAAATCATTTAAGTAAAAATCATTTAAGTAGTGCTAAAACTATGAACATGCATGGGATGTCTTTGGTAAGAGGGTGGGATGATGGCATGGTAGCTGGTGTTGTGTTTCTGGATAACTTCTATTTACTTAATTAAGCTATAATATAAGTTTTCTTTAACGATCGTGGAGTTGACTAATTCGTATATAATAACGTCATCATCATCGCGCTATTTTTTGTAGGTGAGGAACAGGGCCAATATGGGTGATGATGAGAATGGAGTGGATGCAGTTGCTGCTTATGAAGGTGTGGCTTCCGATCAAAAGGATGCCATCATCTCTAGTTGATGCACTAGTACAGAAAGCATTTATTAGAACGGTTAAATGAGGTCTTTTAAAGCGGTATTGAACCGCTTTATAATAGAGGGTTGTAAAAGATGGGGTTATTATTTAAAGCGGTTTTTGACCGTTGTAAAAAATGAGTTCTTTTATAACAATATGGGACAACCGTTTTAAAATAGCAATCACTAGAAAAAGTTTATCTATCATATTTTATTGTGATTTTCTTATTTTATTAGATATTAAAAAGAAATTTCACTTTTTATTTGCCAGAAATGATTTTTTTTCGAACATTAACGTGAAGCCTTCCACGTATTTGCCAGAAATGAATTACCATCACCACATAAACAATCTTAAGAACAATCAATTTGATAATTACATCGAAGTCTCAAAAATGCTTATTCCAACAAATTCCAAACAACCAAGTACTAAAAAGTAAAAACCCATGAATAAGAAAACATCTTATAGCAATAATCAGCAATATTACATATAAAGATAAATGATGCCTCATTTCATATGAGTATCTGTGTGTACATATAAACAAACTAAATCCACATTTTTAGATCTACAAAGTGAGAAAGAAAAAAGAAAACAAGATCTACAAGTTGAAGTTGAAGGCTCATCATATCAGATTCATGTCCAAATTGATAAGACCTGCAACAATATAAAAGTCAAACATTAGACCTTAAAATCGAATCATTAGATCTAAAACAACCAATATTTAAAACTAAAAATATAGAAGAAAATTAAATCTATGTACAACAAACGAACATTACCAAATCTGTTGGCAGATTGGAGTTTGTATGTGGGTCACAATTTCGACCAGTTTAGTTGATGATGCTAGTGTGCTTTCGGTTCTAGAAAGAGGCGGTGGTTATTAAGCTAGTGGAGGCTACATGTTATTTGTATGTGTGTGTTGAGAGAACTTTGAAGATGAGAAAAAATAGATAAAGATATGTGGGTAATGATAGAGTTTAATAAATAGAGAGAAATAAGGCTGAAAAGAGAAAGGAGGGAAAATTCCCGCTCATTTGAGGTGAAAAAATCTTGAAAATTTTTATATATTTTAAAACGGTAATAATCAACCATTGTAAATAATAAAATTAAATTATAAAATATTAAATTATTTAAAACTGTTCTAATTAACCGTTACAAATAACAAGTATAAATTATAAAATATTAAATATTTTAAAACAGTAGTAATCAACCGCTGTAAATGATAAAATTAAATTTATAAATATGGAATCTTTTAAAACACTTATATTTAACCGTTGTAAATGGTAAGTGTAAATTATAAAATATTAATTCCTTTTTAAAGCACTTGTAGATACCCACTTTAAATAATAAGAAAAAGTTAGATAAAGCATGCAACCGTTTTAAATGAAATATTTTATATTACTTTTTGTGTGATATAATGTTTTTCAAATTATTTAATACGGTTTAATTGAAAACCGTTTTTAAAAGTCCGTTATAAAATGGTCTTTCTCTACTAGTGATGGTTTACTTTATGAATAACTTAACAGGGCTAATTGTTTGTTTGTAAATTTATTTTACTTTCACATTTTTTAATTATGTGTAGCGTACTAATTTTTTTCTTTTTTGTGTATTATACTTTTGAATTTCGTCTTTCCAATCTTTTTTCTCTGGTCTAATCCCTCCTCACGTAAATGACTTTCTTTAATCATTTGGAGAGTCTTAGCTTGTTTAACAGTGATCCAATCATCCATTCAAGTGATCATCGTCATTCCTCTTGATTAGTAAGAGACGAACACAAAGTATCCAAGTAGATACAAAGTGTTGTCATCCCTCTTGATTAGCAAGAGAAGAACACAAAGTATCCAAGTAGATACAAAGTGTTATCATTCCTCTTCATTTCCAAGAGAAGAACTCAAATTATCCAAGAAGATACAAGAGTTGTAGTGGTTAGGTCTTGTAACATTTGCTACACTCGAGTATATATTCGAGTCGAGTTCGACCTCCAAAATACTCGGCTCGTGAAGCTCGCGAGCCTTACCGAGTTTCGAAATTACACTTTTACCCTCTTATATACACAAATTTACTTAATTTTCATACAAATCGAGTCAAGCCGAGCTAGCTTGATATCCGAGTATTCATCGAGTTCGGTATGAAATGTGGAAATAATCGGGCACGAGACGAGTTTCGAGCTCATATACGAGTCGAGCTCGAGCTCGAAATACGAAGCTTGACTGAGCTTAAGTTTCGACTTTGGGTTTTAGTATTCGAGTCGAGCTCGAGCTCGAGCTTGGAAGTGCTCGGTTCGACTCGTTATTTGTTTTTTTTTTCTTCAAAACTTGTTTAAAACCATTAGTTTTTAATGAATTGAATGTTATTAACTAGGAAGACCACTAGAAAGACACAAACATTGTACAATATATAATACTCAAGAAGAAGCACAGCATTGTAGAATATACAATTATGAAAAATTACTACTCCGTATGAAATATCACATCTTCTACAATGTTAGAGATCTCATTTTCTTCCAATCATTGTCACCACACTATATATATGACCACCATAACACACACAACTCCATCATCTCAACCCTCACTTTTTATTTTAGTTATCTTTTAAATACTCCGTATATCATACCAGTTTTGACAAAACCATGAGATCCCGGCGATGGCGGCAAGTGGTTGAGCAGTTGAGCAGGTGGTTGAGCAGTTGAGCGGGGGTTGAGCAGTGGTGGTGGTGGTGATGGACCTGTGAAGTGGGGAGGTAGGTGATTGGAGTTAGGTGGGGGTGGGTTACGGTAATTAATAAAGAGATAATATAATACTCCCTCCGTCTCAAAATTATTGTCAGAAGACAAAAATCACAAAGTTTAATAAAAATAGGGCCACTTTAATTTTCAACCACTCAAATAGAATATTGCTCTACTAAATTCTCTAGTTTTTACTTTAAAAGGAAAGTGGACAATTATTTTGAGACATTCCGAAAAGGAAATATGGACTACAATTTTGAGACGGAGGGAGTAAAAGAAGGTATTTTGGACGGCCCATCTTATCCTGACCCCCCTGTAGGGGGTGTTGACTTTTGCCCTGCTGCCGCCGCTTGTACTGTCTGCTTTAAAACTTGTATATTTTGACTAGAATAGGCGGACCCCACATGGTAGGGGGTTCCTATAATAGAACTCATTTTGAACATTTATTACAATAGCTAATAAGACAAAAAACCAATCATTTGTACTTTAAAAAATATAAAATGAACACATGTCACAAATTGACAGGAGTCGAACAATTGAGCGGTTGAACATGACCAAAGTGGGAAAAGGATATTAAAAATGTTTATATAATGGATCAAACTTGGATTTTTCTAAATTTTTTGTAATTTTCTCGTTAAATTAAATTATGGTAAAAGTGAAATACCAAACTAGCCAAAGAAGACCAAAAAGCAAATGTTGTACACAGTACATTTTTTTAGACCTGAGCTTAGTGTTTCTAGTAAAGATTTTGAAGCTTTTGAAAAACTGTTATAAATTTGTAACTGGATATCATATTGGTAGAACGGAGTTTGAGCCTCAATTTCGTTAATTTGATGAGCCTAAATTTTGTTAATTTGAAGCTCGGACTATGCAAAATCAGCGGTGTATCTGATGATTAAGTATGAAAGGTAACATTTCATGGTGATATTTGTAACCATATGGAGGTTGATTTCATCTATTTACCGAAACTTTATGACGAACTCACCAAGTAGGTGAACAAATTTATTTTAGCTCTTAACACCAGCTAGCTAGCTAGGTACATGAATGACCCTCTACAATGTAGACACCAAGACATTACCCATATAATGTCATAATACAAAAAAAAAATGATTTAGATGTCTAAAACTTACACATAAAATTAGACCTAAAGATGTGATTGGTGCATTTGAAAAATTGATTGGTGGGAAATGATGAAAGAGAAAAAGTGTATGACACTTGTCAAAAGATGAATGGAGTAGGTTTATTGTTAGGTCTCATTGTTAGGCCTATATATCACCACTCTAATACAAATAATAAGAAGCCTGTAAAATAAATATATCAAAGTTCTTCTTTCATGTAAAGCAAGTGAGCTAGGTCGGTTTTGTTTATTCCAACATATTGTTGGTTCGGTCATTAATTGTATCTTAAATACCTTTTAAACAACACCACAACTACCCACCCACCTACTTTGGGTATCATTTAAGTTTCATTTATCACCATAAATACTCACTCATCATTCAAGTGTTCTTTCAACCTAGCTTCATCACATTGCTTGAATACTTTGTCATGATATCACCAGCCAAAAATCATGTATATGTAAGTAGATTATAGCAATACTTAGGAGATAACATATGATGAATTGTTTTCTAGTTAAAATGTTGTGTGTGTTACTTGATTTTTTTTTTCACTTTATTTATTTCATTTCAGAAACCGGGAATAGGTAAAGACGATGATTATCTTGTTGTCACAGTTGTAATAGACGGTCTCGGAAATATTATCACTAAGGTATAATCTCACTCTTGTATTAGTACTTCACATTCATGGCTAGAACAACCATTTGTTTAAATCATTTTTTGTAGGTAAGTTAAAAGAGTTTGAGTGTCATGTATATGCCTGCATGTGATGCATAATCAATGATGAGGCTTAATCAAAATATGTATAATGAGTCGTTAAAACCAGATATTTATTTGGTCGTCTTATTGTTGGTTAATTTTGAAGATTTTTAAAAGTACTTTGAATCTTGTTTTAGATTATACTCCAATAAATTATTTGCTTATTTTTTTAGCAAACGGTGATGTTATGTGCATGCATTGTGGGATGACTAGCGATGGACTTCCCAAAGGGGGGAAAGGGTCCATATTCTATAAGATGGCGAATCATGAGCGTAATTGTACGGTAAGTCTTATTTTATGATTCTTACTAAGTTTGAAATGTTTTTATTTTTTCTCTCAAACGATAAGAAACAACTTCTTTGTGTTCATGAAATAATCATAAAACTATCAACAACAACAACAACAAAAATAAAAATAATAAAATCATAAACTGTTTTTGTTGTTTCAACTTTTATGGGGCGAAATTGAAAGTTACATCTTTGTTCATACCGGCTCTTCTCAACGGGACTTTAAGTATAAATCATTTAAGTAGTGCTAAAATTCTCATGTATATCAGTTTTATACCAGTTTTAACCTTTTGATCATGTATGTCGGATTCCGTTGCCCTAGGTATTAGTTATCGTTGGGCCAAGAGTTACATTAAAAAAAAAAAAAAAAAAAAAAAAAAAAAAAAAAAAAAAAAGCCTTTTTGTCACTCAATAAAGTATAAACCATGAACATGGGATGGTAGCTGGTGTTGTGTTTCTGGATAACTTCTATTTACTTAATTAAGCTATAATATAAGTTTTTTTTAACGATTGTGGAGTTGACTAATTCGTATATAAAAACGTCATCATCATCGCGCGATTTGATTTTAATTTTGTAGGAGAGGAACAGGGCCAATATGGGTGATGATGAGAATGGAGTGGATGCAGTTGCTGCTGATGAAGGTGTGGCTTCCGATCAAAAGGATGCCATCATTTCTAGTTGATGGTTTACTTTATGAATAACTTAACAGGGCTAATTGTTTGTAAATTTATTTTACTTTTCACATTTTTTTAATTGTGTGTAGCGTACTAATTTTTTTCTTCTTTGTGTATTATACTTTTGAATTTCGTCTTTCTTTTGTATCATATTACAATTGTGTGTATTATTGATCATTTTACCCCTATCATTTTCACACTCTCATTAACCGGAATAGGGGAAAAATAGTCAAAATAATACACAATACTGGATATGAAACACTAAAAGACATAATTTAAAAGTATGTTACACCGAAAAGAAGAAAATTTAATACGCTGCACAAAATTACAAAAATTGTGAAGTAAGATACATTCTAGACAATTAGCCCTAACTTATCATGCCCGTTTGTGTACATATTATTAGTAAAACGATTATGCTCTAGTTTACTACCTACCTACTTTTAAGATAACAAATATTATATGTGTGGCTATGGGTTTGTAATGTAGATCAGACATGCATGTTGATCATACATTGATATAAGACATCCTTATGACTTAGCTATAATCCTAATATGTTTAAGTTTCTGTTATAATTTTAACTTTGTGTTATTTGTGTTTTAAAGAGTATGTTTGTCCTCGGTGTGTACTATATCATATCCTTGCTTGTATTTTATATTGAGACAATTTATATTTAGCACTTTTGCATGACTTGACCTCCCAAGTCACATGATATAATTTAACTACCCTTTAGCATGTTAGTAATGATAATGGTTAATATACTAGTATACGTAACAAAACTGATTATTATGCAATAAAACCACAAGTATGATGAGCAATTCACTTTTAAGTGTAGGTACCAACAAATATAGACATGACCTATATATACTTAAGATGAATAAAAGAGACGTACAATATATATTTAAGAGTGTAGCTGTAATACGTTGTAATAAAGGTTTTAGCAGCTAAGGCACATTAATGATATTGATTCATTCTCATCAATATAAAAGCCACATTGAGTTATTATACATAGTTCTACCGAAAAGTACACAGCTAGTTATTATTTTATAAATACGTAAGCACTTTTGAAATGTTTCAATGGTTAGCTAGGTGCTTATTTATGAGCTTATTTCCTGACTTTCAAAGAAAATAGACACTTCCAAATAAATTTTGAATTATGGTGTTGCATGCTCAAACAAGTCAACTTTTAAGAGTCACAATCAAACTAATTCGATTACTATAAATTAAGTTGTACAGCGATTATGACCATTATCCTCACATTAATTTTAAAGATTTAATTATATAAATTGTAAACTTGGAGTATTACCTGTTTCAAACTCAAATGGTGTTTGATGAAGAAAACATCAATGGCAGATTTAAGAGTGGCGGAAGAAGTCTCCTTTCACATGAATAACCCCAACAAATCACTCTTGAACAACTCCATGTCTATCGAGATATCGAAAAACAATTTCTATTTGTTCCTTTTTAGATACGTCACTAGACTCATCAACTAATAAGGAAAACACATCATCACATATATCTTCAAGAATGGAATCAAGTACCTCATTGGCAAAACATTCACATATTTGTTTTTGAATTTTTGAAGATGTTAAGGTACAGTTCAAAGGAGCTCGCGCTACAGCTAATCGAGTTTCCCTCGTTTTCATTTGCAAGCAAGTGATAAATTCTAAGAAAAGACCTTTATTCAAAGAACTTATAGTTTCATCACGAACACGAAAGGGACATCCATCCTTCAACAAGAATCCACAAGTCTTAATCGATAGATACAATCGAATTCGATAATCACTCATCTCTTGTTCAGTTTGCTTATTAAAGGCAATAGAAATAGATAGATTTTTCTTCATTAGATATTCACATTTTTGAAGTGCTTTGTTGTGAAAACTATTAAGTGCACCCTCGTGGTCTTTCAAACTTGTTTTTTTTACTCCAAGCATCAAACCTCTGTACCATAAAAGCATCACTCGCACCATGATATCTAAACAAATAACAACACAAACAATATGCTTTGTCTTTTTTACACTATATTCTAAGCAATGAAACTCATTGAACCAAGTGACAACAAAACTCATTGAACCAATAGGGTTGTAGCTCCTACACCCGCAGCCGCCATTGTTCCCGTTAATCTTGCAGATAACTTCAATATCAAAGGTGATCATCTTTCGATGATTCAAGGCAATCAATTTGATGGTCGAGTTAAATCCGGTCCACACAAACATATCGCCGATTTTCTTGAAATTTGTGACATGTTTCGTTATGGAACTACCGATGCAAATGCAATCCGCCTCAAACTCTTTTCATCGTCTCTTACCGGAGAAGCGAAAATTTGATATAACGAATTAAGCCCTGGAGTGATCACAACTTGGGACCAAATGAGAGAAGCATTTGTTGGACGTTTCTTTCCACCAGCCATGTTTGATCGTCTCTTAGGTGAAATTCGTAGTTTTACTCAAAAGGAAGGAGAAAATCTTGTCGAAGCTTGGCTTCGAATGAAAAACATGCTCCGAAGTTGTCATGGGCATGGTTTGTCTCGTGGTAATATGTAACACCCCCAACTCGGAATATGGCAGCGGAACATAGTTAGGGGTATTACTCGAGGGGTAGTGAGTCAAAATCATAGATAAACGATCTCATAACGAGACGTTTTTAATAAAACACCACATTCAAATACAAAGTTCAACCATTAGAGTTCAAAAGACTCTTAACACATTTAGCAGCGGAAAATGAAATAGTTTGCAGCGGAAAAATAAAGTAGTTTGCAGCGGAAAATAAGATAGAAATAACAAAACATAACCCACAGATAGCCATCTGGAACCTCCAGCCCTTCCTCGTGCACGCTTCATAAATCAGTTACCTGAGATAAACATGCTAAAAAGTCAACACAAAGGTTGAGTGTAATCCATAGGTTTAATAAAATAATAGTTGAGCACAAGAATTTTAGTCTGGAAGATATAAGCAACAAATGCAAATATCGGGTAAGCGTTACATAATCAGTCAGTTGTTTTGCTAAGCTCATGACACACAATGCGTTAACCGGCACCATTAATTCTGGCGTAAGTCGACAGTAACCGCGGAATTTCATAATCATAATAGTTGCCCCCAAAGCTAGGTATCTTTCCAAATACCTAGTTAATTCAATTATAGTACATCACATGCTGACCGGCCTTAGTCAACATGGCGGGATGGTCAAATCCTATAGGCCTAAAAACTATAGTCGCGCTCACCCGTAGGTGATTAATGGTTCATGATCGAGGGACTTGCGTTTGGCAAGAAAGGTACTTAGCATTCATAGCGTCAATCAGGAAATAGCATACAAGTAATTGTTAGTGCAAATATTACGATATTTAAACTAAACGGTTTCTTCGGTTTTAATAATCACAAACATGTAACTTGTAATACATAACGTAAAATGTGCAAGTTACTTGTAAACACAAATCATCAATGCATACTTACATCAACACCTCTCGACGTCTCAAGTATGCTTCAACAAAGTCGTAGATTTCCATCCCGACGTAAATCACTCAAGGTATGGACAAACAAATCTAATACTTGACAAATGATCAAAGGATTATATTTTTCTAAACTTCACATTTTTATAAATGTGACAAAACATTTTTCAAAAATACATTTTACAAATTATTTTTGAATTAGAAAGAAATGTTTTATTTGCAAAAATCGTTTCAAAAATAGTAACAACTATTTTTCCCCCCAAAACAGCTCCAAACTTCCCCAAATAAACCTCCACCACTAAAAGACAAAATTTGGAGCGTCTGGAGCATTTTCGTCTGCGACGGTACCACGGTACCACTAGATTTAGTGGTACCGTCGGGGTATTTAGTGGTACCGTCCGTAAATAACGGCTAGATTTTTCTTTGCCTATATATAGTGGACCATTTTACACTTTCAACTTGATTTTTCCAATCTTTTTTCTCTGGTCTAATCCCTCCTCACGTAAATGACTTTCTTTAATCATTTGGAGAGTCTTAGTTTGTTTAAGAGTGATCCAATCATCCATTCAAGTGATCATCTTCATTCCTCTTGATTAGCAAGAGACGAACACAAAGTATCCAAGTAGATACAAAGTGTTGTCATCCCTCTTGATTAGCAAGAGAAGAACACAAAGTATCCAAGTAGATACAAAGTATTGTCATCCCTCTTGATTAGCAAGAGAATAACACAAAGTATCAAAGTAGATACAAAGTGTTATCATTCCTCTTCATTTGCAAGAGAAGAACTCAAAGTATCCAAGAAGATACAAGAGTTATAGTGGTTAGGTCTTGTAACATTTGCTACACTCGAGTATATATTCGAGTCGAGTTCGACCTCCAAAATACTCGGCTCGTGAAGCTCGCGAGCCTTACCGAGTTTCGAAATTACACTTTTACCCTCTTATATACACAAATTTACTTAATTTTCATACAAATCGAGTCGAGCCGAGCTAGCTTGATATCCGAGTATTCATCAAGTTCGGCATGAAATGTGGAAATAATCGGGCACGAGACGAGTTTCGAGCTCATATACGAGTCGAGCTCGAGCTCGAAATACGAAGCTTGACTGAGCTTAAATCGAGTTTCGACTTCGGGTTTTAGTATTCGAGTCGAGCTCGAGCTTGGAAGTGCTCGGCGCGACTCTTTTTTTTTTCTTTTTTTTTTTTCAAAACTTGTTTAAAACCATTAGTTTTTAATGAATTGAATGTTATTAACTAGGAAGACCACTAGAAAGACTCACAAACATTGTACAATATATAATACTCAAGAAGAAGCACAACATTGTAGAATATACAATTATGAAAAATTACTACTCCGTATGAAATATCACATATTCTACAATGTTAGAGATCTCATTTTCTTCCCATCATTGTCACCACACTATATATATGACCACCATAACACACACAACTCCATCATCTCAACCCTCACTTTTTATTTTAGTTATCTTTTAAATACTCCGTATATCATACCAATTTTGACAAAACCATGAGATCCCGGCGATGGCGGCAAGTGGTTGAGCAGTTGAGCAGGTGGTTGAGCAGTTGAGCGGGGGTTGAGCAGTGGTGGTGGTGGTGATGGACCTGTGAAGTGGGGAGGTAGGTGATTGGAGTTAGGTGGGGTGGGTTACGGTAATTAATAAAGAGATAATATAATACTCCCTCCGTCTCAAAATTATTGTCAGGAGACAAAAATCACAAAGTTTAATAAAAATAGGGCAACTTTAATTTTCAACCACTCAAATAGAATATTGCTCCACTAAATTCTCTAGTTTTTACTTTAAAAGGAAAGTGGACAATTATTTTGAGACATCCCGAAAAGGAAATATGGACTATAATTTTGAGACGGAGGGAGTAAAAGAAGGTATTTTGGACGGCCCATCTTATCCTGACCCCCCTGTACGGGGTGTTGACTTTTGCCCTGCTGCCGCCGCTTGTACTGTCTGCTTTAAAACTTGTACATTTTGACTAGAATAGGCGGACCCCACATGGTAGGGGGTTCCTATAATAGAACCCATTTTGGACATTTATTACAATAGCTAATAAGACAAAAAACCAATCATTTGTACTTTAAAAAATATAAAATGAACACATGTCACAAATTGGCTGGAGTCGAGCAATTGAGCGGTTGAACATGACCAAAATGGGTAAAGGATATTAAAAATGTCTATATAATGGATCAAGCTTGGATTTTTCTAAATTTTTTGTAATTTTCTCGTTAAATTAAATTATGGTAAAAGTGAAATTGAAAGCAGTACCAAACTAGCCAAAGAAGACCAAAAAGCAAATGTTGTACACCGTACATTTTTTTAGACCTGAGCTTAGGATGGTGGCAGTGGAAGCGGTTTGGCCATCGGCATGGCTCAAACCGGCGGTGAACACTGCTGCCACCTAGGCGGTTTGGCTGGGCGGCATAGCTGGGCGGCATTTGATGATTCAACGGCATGGAACATTTATCAAGTCGAACGTTGGCAAATCCTTGGAATGTTGGATATCAAGCATAGCAGCTTGTCTTGATTGGTGAGAAATTGAGTTGTAATCTTTGGTTTTTGGGAAATATTTAGTTCTAGTAGTAACAGAACTTGCAGGTAAAGATTAAGAACATTTTGTAATGGAAAATGGAAGGTGTGATGTGATGAAATATGAGTAGATTCTGTGACCAAGAACAGGGGAGATATCCATTTTTGGGTTTTCTTTGTTTATTGAAATTGGTTGTGAGAAGAAGATTGGAACGATAAGATTTTTGGATGGGTTTAAGTGGGTTTATTAAATTGTTTAATATAATTTATGAAAATAAAAAATAAAAAAATAAAATTAGTTGGGAGGTATGAAAAAGGCATGGTTGCCACTAAAAAATAGTTGGGAGGTATGAAAAAAGTATGAATGAGGTCGAATGATATTATTGGTGGGTTTGAGAGGTATGGGTTTTTTGGGAAGCATGACTGTCACCACCCTTAGTGTTTCTAGTAAAGATTTTGAAGCTTTTGAAAAACTGTTATACATTTATAACTGGATATCATATTGGTAGAAGGGAGTTTGAGCCTCAATTTTGTTAATTTGATGAGCCTAAATTTTGTTAATTTGAAGCCCGGAATATGCAAAATCAGCGGTGTATCTGATGATTAAGTATGAAAGGTAACATTTCATGGTGATATTTGTAACCATATGGAGGTTGATTTCATCTATTTAACGAAACTTTATGATGAACTCACCAAGTAGGTGAACAAATTTAATTTAGCTCTTAACACCAGCTAGCTAGCTAGGTACATGAATGACCATCTACATTTATGTAGACACCAAGACATTACCCATATAATGTCATAATACAAAAAAAAAAAAAAAAAAAAAATGATTTGGATGTCTAAAACTTACACATAAAATTAGACCTAAAGATGTGATTGGTGCATTTGAAAAATTGATTGGTGGGAAATGATGAAAGAGAAAAAGTGTATGACACTTGTCAAAAAATGAATGGAGTAGGTCTATTGTTAGGTCTCATTGTTAGGCCTATATATCACCACTCTAATACAAATAATAAGAAGCCTGTAAAATAAATATATCAAAGTTCTTCTTTCATGTAAAGCAAGTGAGCTAGATCGGTTTTGTTTATTCCAACATATTGTTGGTTCGGTCATTAATTGTATCTTAAATACCTTTTAAACAACACCACAACTACCCACCCACCTACTTTGGGTATCATTTAAGTTTCATTTATCACCATAAATACTCACTCATCATTCAAGTGTTCTTTCAACCTAGCTTCATCACATTGCTTGAATACTTTGTCATGATATCACCAGCCAAAAATCATGTATATGTAAGTAGATTATAGCAATACTTAGGAGATAACATATGATGAATTGTTTTCTAGTTAAAATGTTGTGTGTGTTTCTTGATTTTTTTTTTCACTTTATTTATTTCATTTCAGAAACCGGGAATAGGTAAAGACGATGATTATCTTGTTGTCACAGTTGTAATAGACGGTCTCGGAAATATTATCACTAAGGTATAATCTCACTCTTGTATAAGTACTTCACATTCATGGCTTGAACAACCATTTGTTTAAATCATTTTTTGTAGGTAAGTTAAAAGAGTTTGAGTGACATGTATATGCCTGCATGTGATGCATAATCAATGATGAGGCTTAATCAAATGTTAACAACAGTTCAAATTTACATTAAAAAATTAAAAAATAAAGAAAAAATTAAAAAAATGGGGGTTGAATTATGTTAAAGCTCTTGAATCAAACTATTGACTTGTAGTATTACGAGTTTTTGACTACCTAATGGTCTTTAGAAAACATAATTGCGATTATATTGTCTTCTGAAAATTATTATTAGCCTTTGTATGGCGTTTACTGTTTAGTCTTTTTCTTTCTTTCTTTCTTTTTTTTATTTATTTTTTTTTTATTTATATTTTAAATAATTATTTCACATGGTCTTTAGAAAACATAGTGTTTAAACGAGTTTTTGACTAACTAATGGTCTTTAGAAAACATAATTGCCATTATATTGTCTTCTGAAAATTATTATTAGCCTTTGTATGGTGTTTACTGTTTAGTCTTCTGCTTTTTTTTTCTTTTTTTTTTTTATTTTTTTAAATATATATTTTAAAACATTATTTCACATGGATTTCTATTAGAGCTAAGAAATTTTCTTTAATCGGATAGAATTGTATTGTCACTTTGCCTGTTTACCTTTTAAGTTATTTTACTCTATTTGATTTTACCGGTTTAACCAAAAAGGGTGATTTTCATGAAACTGATTATAAAACCTATTCTTCACACACATGCATCTATTATTCAAATGGTGGTTAAGCAATGAGTTTGTCAATTAGTAACTAACAAACATTATGGAATCAAAATGAAACCGATTATAATCATCTAAGAATTTCGTTCAAAAAAACTAAAGAAGAAGAATTACTTATTCAAATACAAATTATAAAATCACCAACTTAAAATTTTATGGCCTTGGCTATATCGTATATAATTTTTAACTGCACATTTGATTGAAACTTTTTTGAGTGTGAATTGTTTCGATTCACAATAGATGAATGAACTCGGCAGGCACGGGCTCTATTTTGTTGGTGTATTCTGTAATTAATTTTTAGTAAACAAAATCAAAAGATACGTACTGTTTTTAAAATTGAAAATAGACACCATACAAATAGGTAATATTTCTAAACATTTCCTATAATGGTAAATAAGTTTTTAAAAAGCCATTAGTCGGTTAAAAGTGTTTAAAGGTTATTTTATCTTACATGAAATAAATATTACCTATTTTATCTTACATCATCATTATTGATATGATTTATTGTAGGTGAGGATTGCCGCTGCCGCCGCTGCTGCCGCCGCTGCCGCTGCCGCTGCCGCTGCCGCTGACGCTGACGCTACCGCTGCTGCTGGCAGTTGAAGCAATTGTTTCTTCCGGCTGAATGGTTTTTACTCGTTATGTACTTATTGTTAGATAATTAAAACCCCCGTGAGATGTTATGTTTATTGATCAACTAATTATAATGCATATTACATATATTATATGTGATAACCTAGCCCTAATGGGTCATATCTATCTCTAATAATCATATGTGATATGCAATATAAATGGTTGATCGATAAACATAACAACTCACAATGGTTTTCATTATCTAACACATATTAGTAGTTTACTAGCACTCTTAAGACTATAATAAGACTATAATAGTATTTGTGTGGCTATTGTTGATCTGATCGTTATGACTTAGCTATATATATCGTACAATGTTGAAGTTTCTGAAATTAAGACTATAATAGTATTTGTGTGGCTAATGTTGAAGTTTCTGAAATTAAACTTTCGTTATGCTTCTTGTTTTATGTTGGTCTTTTCCTCGGTATGTTTATCATCACAACTATTTTAGCATCTTTGCTCGTATTTAATTTGCACTTTTGGAGGAATTGAACATACACCGGCCTTGATCATGAGCCGCCAAGTCACATGATATAATTTAGCCTTTAGCATTTTAGCAATGATAACGGCAATGTAATAGAACTTGTTTTTATGCAATAAAACGACAAGCTAGTATGATGATTGATTCACTTTTAAGAGGAATTATATTACCAACATAGAAATGACTTAATAGTAATGCAGAGTATAAGGAATTAAGGTAATTAAGATACATAGTTACTTTGTCTTTGTTCCTCTTCGACAGTCTTTTATCTGGTGTAACTGGAAAACTACATATTACTTTCGGCCTTTAGGACCATATTTGATGTCCTAAGAAGAACCCTTTCACCCTGGAACTAAAAGGTAAGTAAAAGTGATTTTGAATGTCCAAATAATACATCAACATCAAAAATAATAACAAAGGCTTGTACGATATATTTAGGATCAACACGGAGCAAGGGGGTTCCCGCGGGTGCCCGGGCACCCCATTGATTTTTTAAATGTAGTGTTATTTTTAAAAAAAAACATCGATTTTTTCTAAAGTCATCTTAAATGCACTCGGTCCATCGAAATATGTTTCTAGTATTAGTGTTCAATTTTTGTGTGCACCCGGTCATATTTAGTCATGGTTCCGTCCCTATATATATACAACATGCAGATGACATTAATGACATTGATTCATGATCATCATTATAGTGGGGAACTAATCAATTTTGGTTGCGTACTATTAATCTTTGTACATAACATGGATTTTTCCTTTCCAAATTGCATGTAGTCCGAAAATAATGTGTTTATAGTCCTTGTCTTAGTTATTCTGTTAATACGTAAAAAATGAACTTTAATTTTAATAAAGCCTTTATATTATATATAAAAAGTTTTGTGCACCCGGTCTCTTTCGGTTATGGTTCCGCCAGTGTCAACATGTTAGATCTAATGGCCATTGGAACTTGGAAGGCTTGGCCATACGCCCAATATATTAAGCTCTGTAAAATGTTGGGCGAAACCAAATAAATAATGAACACACCACCAAGAAGCTAGTTACTCAAATTCAGTAGCGAAAACATGGAACAAAAAATCCAAACTGGTTTTTCACAGAATTATTAAAGTGTAAAATATGAGTCTCACAAGAAGCTCAAACCACAACAAAGTAGGGATTAGCACTTCGACTCAAATCCCGGCATCGAACCGGAACGGTATCGGTACCTTACCAATTTCCCATACACGGTACGTTACCAGGACTACAAAATAAGGTGAGAAAAAAAACGGTAGCGTTAAAAAGCGGTACAAGACATAGGCGGGATATCGGTTTGGTACCGGATTACAAGAGGTCCTTTTTTTAACGGGTAATTCTTTAAATACCCAAATAGAACACACCCACTTACCCTAAATAGTACACACCCACTATTCGGTATTTAAAGAATTACTAGTTTTTTTAATTAGTAATTTAGTATAGTGATCCAAACGTACACTCCTATTTACGTACTGTTGGTAACCTCAACATATTTTGGCATCAACTTTATACATCTAATTATTTTGTATTTTTTTAAGTAATGAACAAAAGAATGAAAAAATCTTTGGTTTTCAACACTACTTAAGATGTGCTTTTCCTATAACAAAAATACAAAATGATATAACCAAGTATACTAGTTGCGCGTCGTCTATGCAAACACTTTAAGTAAGCAAATAGTTAAGTATATTTTAAAAAAAGCGGGAAAAAACGGATACATACTGTTTTCCCGGTAACGGGTACTGGCACACGGTCACGCGGCTGTGTTAATTTTAAGGTTAACTTTAGTTGTTGTCTTGTGCCTAAAACCAAAGTGCAAATGGTTCTCACCACCATGCAATATTCATGCCTAATACTCGTTTTAAGACATGAGAGATGAAAGGTTTATATTTTCTGTTTGTGCTAAGATGTGATGATACAAGATCAAATAAATCGCTGTACGTGGTGTTATTGTTTTTTCAAAATATAACAAAACTAGTTGTATTGCAAATAAGAAAACCGCAATTAGAATATCAACTCTCCAATTTCCTAACACCATCACATTTCCTATAATGTTTACATGACAGTACTTACTGGCGCAGAAGATTTAAATGCATAGGCAAAAGTAAACCAAATGATATAAGGCTGGATGCAGCAAGAAGGGTCAATCCATCCCATTTTCTCTGCCACGTTTGTTTTATCTCTCCGGCGATTAGTTGTCACAGTAAGGCGACCTACACTACAAAAAATCATACCCCACAAAAATAACTTTTATACGGAGTATTTAATACTACAAAAAAAAAAAAAAAAAAAAAAAAAAAAAAAAAAAAAAAAAAAAAAAAAAAAAGTGTCAAGACAAGTCATAAGGGTTCGATTAAGTCCAAGAGTTCGAATTAAATCAAAAGAGTTCAAATTACTTCAAAGGTTCAAATTAATTCAAAGAGTTCAAAATATATTAAATAGTTAAAAATCAAATTTATGGGTTCCAAATATGTGTTATGAGTTCAAATTAGTCGTTCTTAAGTTTCTTTAGTCTATGAGATGATTTAAGGGTCTATTTCCAATAGCGGGTCCTACTACTTTTGTTTTTATGTAAAAATGGTCAAGTAGTGTTATTTGACAAGTTTCTAATAGTCCAAGGGTCCATTTTTATAAGTTAATAACTTTTTACACATTTTAAGTATATAGCTGTTAGAAATTTTATAAACATGTTCATCTTCAAAAATTCATTACTCGCAAACCGTAACTCAAAAAATTATGTTCTTTATATCCCTGGAAAGGTATTTGGGTGTACTAACTAGATTTGTGCGTCCCACTGAGTCAAAAATTACCTAACAGTAGTGAAATTGCCAGTTTACCTTTAACTACCCAGTTCTGATTTTATCAACATCACAACAGTCCCCAAAAAGATGCGATATATAGAGTCGTACAAGCCCGTTTAACCCCATTTTGCGGCCATGTTTAAGTTAAAGTGTTAGCTACATTTCATAAAACTAGGCCAAGTAATGTAAATGACTAGATCAATGAGCTTTTTACGTTTATAATCTGTTGCTCAAAATTTGACATGTTTCACGAAAAGATTTTTATTTTAACCATCGTAATGAGTTACTCAATGAAATACCCGAAAAAACGACCGTAAGACATTGATATATAACCACATATTTTTAGTCAAGGCCCAAAGTCCACTGATAAAATTAGTTTATTCCATTTTAACCCCTGGTCAGAAAGTAGTTTTGCATGTCTAGTCCTTATTAGGTTTTCTAGTGATTTAGCATATGTACCAAGTATAACCAAGTATAATAAACTTATGAAACATATAAAATACATAAAGAAAAATATGCAACCTCGATAGTGAAAATAAAAGTGTGAGTGATTGGTTCTGTGGAAAATTAGAAGGGGGTTGAATAGTTTTACCGGTTTTTAAGTATTTATATAATCTTATTAAAAGTTTAATTATGAAAAACCTTGATTCGAATCTTATGTGTAATCAATCAACACCAATATGAACTACACGCTAAACTAACTAATAATAAGTAAAGTAAGTAAAGAGAAAAGTTGAAAAGACCAAACCGGGACAAAAGGATTTATAGTGGTTCGGCTACAAAGCACCTCTTCGCCCTACTCCACTCCCCGAGTACCACACTCTAGAATTTCAAGCACTATGTCAACAACCTCCCTTAAGGCGGAGAAAACCGTACACGTCGTTTATCCTATTTCCGACACTAAGCTAGATGTCGAGTGCTAATCTTAGCTGGCACCAATCTATCACAATCCACTTGATCAAACACTCAAGCCCAATGGCTTCAAGAGATCACCAAGATCTCGACACGATCACAATGATAAACACTCACTTGACTCAATCTATCCTATCGACCCTTGATCTTCTTGATCAATCACACAAGCCCAATGGCTTCAATAGATATTCACTATCTCTATAAGATCACAATGATCTTCACTCACACTCTCACAAAAGAAAAATAATCTTGATGTATGCTATGATACAACAAGGTTGTAACAAATGTTACAAATAACCTAACAACTATAACTCTTGTATCTTCTTGGATACCTTGAGTTCTTCTCTTACACTTGAAGAGGAATGACAACACCTTGTATCAACTTGGATACTTTGTGTTCTTCTCTTGATATTGAAGAGGAATGAAGAGGAACTCTAAGTTGGATGATTGGATCACTCTTGAACAAAAGAAAAACTAAACTAAATGATCAAGAAGAAAGAAAGGTGTGAGAGTTTTAAACTCAAAAGTTTCTGTGTGTGAAAGGGTGCCCAAAAACTGTGAAGTGGGCTGGTATTTATAGGCAGAGAAAATCTGACCGTTACAGTAGGACGACTCCACTAAATCACCCACGGCTCCACTAAATTTAGTGGAACCGTGCCAGACAAACACGCTCCAATTTTTATCTTTTCTGGTGAAAACTTATTTGGGGAAGTTTGGAGCTGATTTTGGGGGGGGGGGGGGAATAGTTGTTATGTAATTTAAACTTATTTTTCCATTAAAACATTTTTTAATTATTTAAAAAATAATTTGTAAGGTATATTTTTGAAAAAATGTTTTGTCACATTAAAATGTGAAGTCTTAAAACCAAAATTTACTTCTTTGATCATTATTCAAGTTTGTAAATTTGTTCTAGAGTGATTTGCGTAGAAACGGGATCTTCCGATTAAAAACTTGTTTACGTTAATTTTAACGTAACGTGTTTTCACATTTTGTCATCCTCAAAACGTGAAGTAATCGAAAGATATAAATAACGTTTTTAGAACATTATTTGCATCAACAATGTCCCCCTTTTTGATGATGACAAAACATAAACTCATTTTAAGTTAAAATTAGTTTTAACAAGTTTTTAATGAGTTTACTCCCATTTCCCCCTTTTTTGTCGAAGCAAAAAGGTTGCAAGGCTCCCCCTTGATGTATACTCCTCCTCATTTGGAGAATACCATGGAATCGAACAATGATTCGTGCTACAAAACAAGGTTAGATGACATATATACAAAATCTAACAAGTAGCACGTTTGAGAAATATCCAACCACAAAAAAATTAGCTAAGTATCCAAAATAAACATGAAACAACCACATGAAAGCCCATTTCATAAACATAAAACAAATGTCATACATGAGTATGACTACATCATGAAAGCAAAGTAAATAACAAGAAGGCACATAAACATCAATAGTAGTATGAGACTTCAAGATTTGCTTCAAACGTCAAAAGGGTTCCAAAGCATTTATTGGAAGAACTAAACATAACTATGTTTAGTTGGTTGGGCTATTGGGTTGTGGAGGTGGTGGGATGATGGGTCCTTGTGGAGGTGTGAGGAGGTGCTCAAGTTAGGAGAATTGAAGGCTCAATTCATCTCTAAGGCACATGATGAGGTGTTGGTTGTGGTGACAACAAGGACAACTTAGGGTGTGTGGTTATAAGGGATAAAGGATGGGATGACCCATTAAGGGTTGTGATGATGGTGATAGTGATGAGGATGATGTGTTGGTGCCAAGTTCAAAGGGTGATGTAGGTGATAGGGTTAGTGTGAGAGCCAAGGGTTGTGGTGATGGTGATGGTGAATAGGATGATGTGTTAGTGCCAAGTCCAAAGGGGTTTGATGGTGATTGGGTGAAGGTAAAAGCAAGTGGTTGAGGAGGACTTGGTTGGGATAAAGGTGTGTTGATTCTAAGGGTGGTGGAGGATGAAGATGTTGGTTTAGTTGAGGTTGCCTTGGATGGAGCTAGAGGTGTAGAGATGGAGGATGTTGATTGGGTTGAGGTTATAGGTGTGTGTATATCATCATCATCATCCAAGGTGAGATCAATGAGAATCATCCCATTAGTTGGTTTGATGTTAAGCCTTGGATTTTTGGTTTTGTGTGAGGTGGTAGCAATGGTTGAAGTCATGATAGTTGTATGGTGAGTGTGAAGTGGTAAGGATGGCAATGTATGATGTTAGCTTATATAGCAAAATCAAAACATGCAAGGTTGGATGGGATCTTGGATTTGGGGATTTGGGTGAATGGGAATTAGGTTATGTTTGCAGATTTCCAGGAAAAGAGAGTCAAAAAGTGGAAGAGAACAGTTAATTTCGCCTTCCCAGGGCACGGTACCACTAAAGGTACCAAGACGCCACTAAATTTAGTGGAGTCGTGCCCTATTTAGTGGAGCCGTGGCCTGCAGTTGACCCTTTTTCCAGTTCTGCAGGTTCTAGGCTACCTAAAATGGGTAAATCTGGGGAATCCATTTTCTGCAAATCTCAAAGCCTCAATCTACTAAAGAATAATCACATAGAATTCCTAACACTAGTCTTAACTAGCATAACTAGCACCTAATATTATCATGTGATCTTCTAAGCTTAGGCAACTATTAGGCATGCATCAATCCTAAGCAAATTTTATCATGTAGTGCATGCACGAGAAGCATAAAATAAGGAGCATGAATAACATAAGGATTGATTGTAGGTCCACTATTTATGGATCCAAGTAGCCTTGTTACTTGTTAGATGACTTGAATAAATCCAAATCAATCTAAGTAAGAAACTCGAACACTTTGTTTATTGCTAATGCGGAATCTTAACAACAAACAATGAAGAACACAAGATAACTAACTTCGTATTTTCTGTTAACTTTAACAATATTGTACGTACAAACTAATGACCCATAGGGTTCCTTTTATACACCAAGGAAACCCTAGATACAAAACGTGTTAAAGGATAAACATATCTTTTCTAAAGATAACTACGTATCTTTTCCTAACTTATAGCTAACCGACTTCCAAGATTTCATGAACAGACTTAACTACTAAAGTCAAACAGACTTAACTAGCAAATCTGTTTACCAGACTTAACATTACATAGACAGACTTAACTGTGTTACAATTATAACTAACAGACTTAATCATGTAATCCAACAGACTTAAGTATGTTCTTCTCATTAAGTCTTCTTGTGATAATTCCCAACAATCCTCCCCTAACTTGATATTCATGCTTCATGAACATCAAGTTTGTAACACCCCAACCCGACAAGGGTAGAGATGTCACAACAACGGTGATGTATCAAAGCAAACACAAGCATATGACTAATTAATACAAAATAACTTCAAGGGTTACAAGGGAAAAATCTGAAGATACAAGGTTACAAAAGAAATAATAATAAATTCTAAGTTCTATAATTTGCAATTGTTCTAATCATCTCTAATCCAGAATAGCTAGTAAGGTCTTCTAAGTCCAAGGTACTCTCCACTCATACCTAGCTTTCGAACTAAAACCTGCCGCAGGAAAAGAAATGCGGCTGAGCTTAAAAAGCCCAGTGAACAGATATAGAGGTAACAACCAGTAATAATGGAATAGTGAAGTAAATGAAACAATGCAAGGTATAATAAGAATTAGGAAAAACTAAAAGATTATGCAGATATATCAAGAGTTAAGAAATAATTAAACAGATAAGAGTAAAGGAACAGTAATCCACCACGAGCCCAAGTCAAATCAAGTCAAGTATCAAGTCAAGTATGTATCCGGAGGGGTGACCTCGAAATACCAAGTACAAGGTGAGGGGATGCCTCAATGGGTTGGAGTAGCTAGCTCCCAAGATGTGAAAGACGTGTATCGCACACACCATCAGTCACCAAGTATAACAAGTAATATAATGATAAATCCATCAAAAACAAGTCAAGTCAAGTCAAATCTAGGATGCATCCATACGCCCCAGTATGCCAAGTTCTTCCTCTACGTAACAAGTCAAGTCAAGTCAGGGACGGGATAGGTCATCACTCTCCTACCCTAGAGTCTCAAACTGTGGATCAAGGGTCAAGTATCAAGTATCAAGTATCAAGTGTCAAGTGTCCAAGTTCAAGTTTTATATCAAGTGGTTCAAGTCAAGTTTCCATTTCAAGTATATCATATCAAGGTTTATATCAAGGTTCAAGTCAAGGTTCAAAACAAGAGATCATAGCAAAGGTTTATAGCAAAGGTTCAAATCAAAAGTTCATTTCGGAGGTTTTATCAAAACTTCATTTAAAGCAATCTTTTAAAAATGGTTTCCATAAAAATGATCTTTCAAAACGGTTTTTCATAAAGATAGTCTTAAAAGTAGTTTTCATAAAACTTTTAGTCAAATTACATTTAAAAGTGGTATCGCATCATTTTAAAATAGCTTTTCTCAAAACATTTTCATATATAATTAAGAAAGGTTTTCGCATCCAGTTATAATATCAAGTGAATCTTCAAGGTATCCAAGGATTTGAATATTCATGTCAAAGAGTGATGAACGAAGTATATCAAGTATCAAGGGAACATAGCAAGGTTCAATTTAACAAGGGAAGCATAGCAAGGTTCACAAATCAAGGTTTACAAATCAAGGGGAACAAGATAAACAAGAAAGAGAGAGAGAGAGAGAGAGAGAGAGAGAGAGAGAGAGAGAGTTCATGAGAAACCTTACAAAGAAGGTCAGAATATCTGTACCTTATACCACAAGTGAAACACATCTAGAAATATAAAGATCGGAAACAAACTCCATCTTCAGCGAATCTACACGAATACATGGTCGTCTTATTATTAATATCTTCTTTAAATCAGATTTCTCATTTTAGTCTGCTTTCCATCTTTAGCAGGTTTCCTCAATTAGTAAGTTTCCATTTTTAGAAAGTTTCCTTATTTAGCAAGTTTCTAAAAATAGCAATTTTCCATAATTAGACAAATTCCATAAAGTAATTAGGTTAAGTCATTCATTAAATATTATTATGGAAATAGGGTTCATTTTAGCAAGTCATGATAGTTTAGGGTTAACTATAACAACTTCTATATTTTAGGGTTTTAAATGCAAATATGTCAAAGATAAGGTCTAAAGTGTAATATTACAAATTATTCATTTTAATCCACAAGTTATCCATAATTACAATTTCAATCCCTTAATCTAACAATTTTACGAATTAAACCCTTTAATTATATAAATTACAAATTAAACCTTATAATTAATTAAATTACAATTTAACCCTTTAATTATATAAATTACAAATTAAACCTTATAATTAATTAAATTACAATTTAACCCTTACAATATTCATACTTACACATTAAGCCCTTAATTTTCCAAATTTACTCAATACACCCCTTATATTAACATTTGGTACGAAGCACCCTTCACTTTACAATATTTACAAAACAAGTCCCTTTATTTTAATAATTATCAAATCGATTTAACAAGTTAACGATTTACCAATTAAACCCTTTAGTTACAAATTTTACATACAACACCCCCATATTATAATTTTTACGAATTGCCCCTGGTTCAAACTATCTTACAAAAATAACTCATAAGTTTATAAAATTACAAAACACACCCTACACTTTTAATTTCTCAATCGGTAACAACAAAATTGTATAAACCCTAACCCTAAATTTTTCAATCATTACCAATCATTAAATCAACCTTAAAACACATTGATTATTCCAGATTCAACATCAAGAACTCAAACCCTAACCTGTTTGATTTTATTTTCATTTTTGAACCCTTTTTCATATGATCCGGTTTCAACAAAACTCACCAAGGATGATTTAAGCTTCGACAATTATAAGGATCATTTTTCTAGTGTTATATAGCACGAATAGGACCTGAGAAAAATATGCTTGAAGGACACAAAATTCATAAAAACCGATTCACCATTTATTTGGTTTTTAGGGTATCAATTCGTATTTTAATTCAAGCGACCTTAGTAGCATGAATGGATCATGATAACCATTTTATATAGATCATATATGATGTAAAGAGAGTCACAAAAATACCAGAAAATCTTTAGAATGATCGGATGAGGTGGGGAGAATTTGTACCTCTCGGCTAGGATTAAAACTCGAACAAAATCAAAACCAAGCGAACCAAGCCTCCAATATTCGAAATCATATTTTTCTACATAGTTCTAGCACCAAGGAACTCAGGAAAAATGATAAGAACTCGTGGAAAATTGGTGGTGGCCGATTTGGAGTTTTTGTTTGGATTTAGGGTTTTTAGAATGAAATAAAAGGAAAATAATGATGAAACCGTGTATTATTAGGGGGAGGGAGGTGATTTCGGCCCAAGTGATTAAATGAGATCAATTTACTGATTTTTGCATTGTTTCCTTTTTAATGGTGATGTTTATCCCTTTATTTTGTACATTTTTATTTATTTAACAAGAAAACAATTATTTGCATATATGTAATTCGGCCCATGCTACATTTTTATGTGTGACAAGTATTTTTTGTACATGAAAAATATTAAAATGTAGTAACAAAAATTATCTTACCTCATATGTTGCTCATTTCCAAAGGTTTGGGATTTATTTGGTGTTTTATTTAAGTTTTAATTGAAATTTAAAGTTACTAGGGCATTTTGGTAATTTTGCATATTTTTTAATTTTGGGTATTACAACTTCTTCCCCTCTAAAAGAAAAATTTTTTCCTCGAAATTTGAAGTCGCAAAGTTAGACGAAGTCGTCGCAAATCGCGAAAGATCGTCACAAACATTCCCACGCCCGGGGAGGTTCCTCCAAAAAGGATCTTCAAACTAAATAGTTTCTCATGACTCAATCAAAACAAGATGGGTTCAAATTCCTCAGAAGGAGACAAATTAGGTTGATTCTGATCAAAAGGTCCATGCAACATAAAATGGGTAATAGATGAATCTTCTGGAAAGCTCATATGGAATACGAACAAGGTTTCAAATCAAATTAACTGTATCAACAGTAGAGAGCTCTACAAAGAGCTCAAGATTTATAACTGAGGTCAACAGAATGCAAAACGAGGGTCCAAACTCATCCAGATATCTAATAAACGAATGTAGAGTATACGCATAGGTAGAATGAACCTAAAGTCTCAATAATCACGGATAATCCATCGGAGATCAAATTCTAAACTTCTTAGGTACTCCTCAAGATGTCTTATGGCCACAATGAGTGCACGTTATATGGTGTAAGTATTATCACATTGATCAGGCGTCATAATACTAGCACCACATAAATATGCCTTCATGATGATCATACTTTATCTCGAGTCGTGAGCAAAACAACCTATCTTAATCCACCTAGTACTTCTACAATCTCAGAGGTCAAAAAAATCAAATGTCATAGTCAAGAGGGAAACAAAACTACTCGCAAGAGTATCGGAATCCCAGATTGCCTAGCCGAAATAAGGTACGTCGTCCACAAGCACAATTCGCCAAAATTCCCAAAACAAGGCCATCATCGAACATACGGAAGAAAATAGACACGGAACTGAAATGCTTCTATGGAACTTAAAACATTAGAGGATCTTATTACTATATAACGAAGCTTAAGTGAGTCAACGGAAGTGGAAATTAGTCGTCAATAACTTCGGCCTTCACAGAATCAATTCTTCCAAACCTAAAAGGTCTGTTTCAAAAATCCGTTCATTCAAAACATTCAATCTCTTCAAGCCCGGTTAATCAGTCTTCGTTTGTCCATCAATCTGGAAGTGAACAAAATCGTGAACTTGTGTCTGGTTTATCAGCCTCCTGCAGTTCTTCTTGGAATGTGATGGAGTAATGTGAATTTCTTGCACGATCTTTAAATTCCTTCATCATCCATTCTGCTTCCGCTCTCAATTCATCTTAGTACAACCAAGATGAATAGGGGAGTGAGACTGCACGTCTTCATCGGTTCCAGGTTCGCCATATTGACTAGATCTTCTGCATCGCCAACGCTTCTACTTTGTAAGGAATGTCTTCACTCTTCAGGGTAGCCACCGTTGTTTTCAACTCCAGGTCAGTCAGTGAGGTAATTCTTCTGATATGCTTCTAGTTGTCTTGGTGCATACGCAAAAACCTTCTGTGCTGCAAGGGAGTATAACCGAGTCTCTTTCTGAAATGTCCCAAAATTTGTTCCGCCTGAAGGTAGGGAAACTAATTTCTATTTCAGCTTTTCCAAAACTCCATTCTCAATCAAACTAAGATGTTTCTCTCTGTTCACGAAATTTATCAATGGTAACGCAAGTTGTAAACATCTTCCAGAATTCTTCTGCAAGTTCAAAAGATTTCAGTTCTCCATTCTGTTATCGGTCTTGACCATTTGGTGATAGTTTCAAAACTTGCGGGATGTAAAGAGATATCCTCAATCAAGAACACCGTTGTCTCAACAAATATCAACCTCCCAGAATGCACAAATGATCGTCAAATTTCTAACAAAGTGCAAAAATGATTTTCATGCTCTTCCTCGTTTCCGAATGTACTATTAAGTCATACAATGACCATCTGCCCAAGTACTCACGAGAAAACATCATTTATCAAATTCACAAAACAGTCAGCGGTTTAGCTAATACTATTAGCGTCACTAACCGTCATAGCAGTCGTTACGAATACGGAAGGCGATTCCAAGAATAACCTTAATTCATACTTCCATTCTGAAGGAAATTTCGCGCTCTGAAATTGAATAGATACCTAATCGTTTCAGGGTGGAGGAATAATGGTTCCTAACAGCAGTACAGTTCAGCTTCCAGTAATCAATACATATCCCCTGTCACCATCCTTCTTTATCGCGAATGAAACTGAAACACGCCCAGAAGATACACTTAAGCAAACTCACTTCCTGGTCTTCGGTTGCTGCTCTTCCCGGTCGCTCAAATCAACTGGTATGATCCCGGACACATCTGAAAGACATCTTCGCTTGGTGACTAGACAATCTCTCGGTATCATGTCAAATCCTACTTCACACTCCGGTGGAAAAATTGGTGGTTCAACCAGGAGTCATATTCAGAAAACTCAGGGTGCCAAATAACTCTCAAGATAAGGTTCATTCATTGGTGTACGAAATGGGTTCTAGGAAAACTTCATAACCGCGAAAGTAACACACGAGTCTCCAGAGTAATAGTGATAGCCAAAAGTTTAACAATCGGTAATCATGGTAGGGAGTTCAAAATTGTTTTCAAACGTCAAGGTGAGACATAGGAGGATAGTTGTCAATATTTTGAATGCTCAATCAACCAATCCCTTGTCAGAATAAAATCGAAGTTAACTATCCAAAGAAAGACAGATCAACATAGCAAATCTTATCGTTCAAAATTGAGAGGGAAACATTCTTATACTCGTGGTTAAACACCACAAGACTTCTCATATGGACAGAGATGGGTAAGACGAAATCAAATAGCGTCGAAAGATTCATAGATGCTTATCAAAAGCAAGAGACAAATCACAGAATGTATCAAGTACGTCATCGCCATGGAGATTCTCAGAATGCCCGAAGAGGCATCAAAATGATTAACAAAAGGATCAGAGGTCAGAGTCGGAATCTGAAGATAAGGATCAAATAGTGTCAGGCAATTACTATGCAATTCTCAATGCCTTCAAGATTTATTTAGGTTTCAAATCTTAGGTGGTGCAAAGCATAAGCTTTCAATCTCCAAAAGTGATCTCAACAGGCTTTAACCAAAAGCAAGGCACGAATCAGAGTGATGCGGAAGCAATGATATTTAAGCAAATGCCTTATAGTCTACCCATTCCTCACTGGTCAAAACTTAAGTTCATATTAAGAAATCCTAACGCAAGTTCTCAAGTGTTTTCCTATGTTCTTACAGTGGAAGCCTAATGGTCCAAAACTCACGGGCCAAGGGTAAATGTATTACGAGTCGCAGCCTGTCGTCTCTGATAACATAAATTGTAACACCCCAACTCGACATGGGTAGAGATATCACAAAAACGGTGATGTATCAAAGCAAACACAAGCATATGACTAATTAATACAAAATAACTTCAAGGGTTACAAGGGAAAAATCTGAAGATACAAGGTTACAAAGGAAATAATAATAAATTCTAAGTTCTATAATTTGCAATTGTTCTAATCATCTCTAATCCAGAATAGCTAGTAAGGTCTTCTAAGTCCAAGGTACTCTCCACTCATACCCAGCTTCCAAACTAAAACCTGCCACAGGAAAAGAAATGCAGTTGAGCTTAAAAAGCCCAGTGAACAGATATAGAGGTAACAAGCAGTAATAATGGAATAGTGAAGTAAATGAAACAATGCAAGGTATAATAAGAATTAGGAAAAAGTAAAAGATTATGCAGATATATCAAGAGTTAAGAAATAATTAAACAGATAAGGGTAAAGGAACAGTAATCCACCACGAGCCCAAGTCAAATCAAGTCAAGTATCAAGTCAAGTATGTATCCGGAGGGGTGACCTCGGAATACCAAGTACAAGGTGAGGGGATGCCTCAATGGGTTGGAGTAGCTAGCTCCCAAGATGTGAAAGACGTGTACCGCACACACCATCAGTCACCAAGTATAACAAGTAATATAATGATAAATCCATCAAAAACAAGTCAAGTCAAGCCAAATCTAGGATGCATCCATACACCCCAGTAGGCCAAGTTCTTCCTCTACGTAACAAGTCAAGTCAAGTCAGGGACGGGATAGGTCATCACTCTCCTACCCTAGAGTCAAGTCATCGGTGCATCAATGACAAGGACATGAAACCCTCATGCCTAGTGAAACAAGTAGTGGCTCGTAGTCTCAAACTGTGGATCAAGGGTCAAGTATCAAGTATCAAGTATCAAGTATCAAGTGTCCAAGTTCAAGTTTTATATCAAGTGGTTCAAGTCAAGTTTCCATTTCAAGTATATCATATCAAGGTTTATATCAAGGTTCAAGTCAAGGTTCAAAACAAGAGATCATAGCAAAGGTTTATAGCAAAGGTTCAAATCAAAAGTTCATTTCGGAGGTTTTTATCAAAAGTTCATTTAAAGCAATCTTTTAAAAATGGTTTCCATAAAAATGATCTTTCAAAACGGTTTTTCATAAAGATAGTCTTAAAAGTAGTTTTCATAAAACTTTTAGTCAAATTACATTTAAAAGTGGTATCGCATCGTTTTAAAATAGCTTTTCTCAAAACATTTTCATATATAATTAAGAAAGGTTTTCGCATCCAGTTATAATATCAAGTGAATCTTCAAGGTATCCAAGGATTTGAATATTCATGTCAAAGGGTGATGAACAAAGTATATCAAGTATCAAGGGAACATAGCAAGGTTCAATTTAACAAGGGAAGCATAGCAAGGTTCACAAATCAAGGTTCACAAATCAAGGGGAACAAGATAAACAAGAAAGAGAGAGAGAGAGAGAGAGAGAGAGAGAGAGAGAGAGAGAGAGAGAGAGAGAGAGTTCATGAGAAACCTTACAAAGAAGGTCAGAATATCTGTACCTTATACCACAAGTGAAACACATCTAGAAATATAAAGATCGGAAACAAACTCCATCTTCAGCGAATCTACACGAATACATGGTCGTCTTATTATTAATATCTTCTTTAAATCAGATTTCTCATTTTAGTCTGCTTTCCATCTTTAGCAGGTTTCCTCAATTAGTAAGTTTCCATTTTTAGAAAGTTTCCTTATTTAGCAAGTTTCCAAAAATAACAATTTTTCATAATTAGACAAATTCCATAAAGTAATTAGGTTAAGTCATTCATTAAATATTATTATGGAAATAGGGTTCATTTTAGCAAGTCATGATAGTTTAGGGTTAACTATAACAACTTCTATATTTTAGGGTTTTAAATGCAAATATGTCAAAGATAAGGTCTAAAGTGTAATATTACAAATTATTCATTTTAATCCATAAGTTATCCATAATTACAATTTCCATCCCTTAATTTAACAATTTTAGGAATTAGACCCTTTAATTATATAAATTACAAATTAAACCTTATAATTAATTAAATTACAATTTAACCCTTTAATTATATAAATTACAAATTAAACCTTATAATTAATTAAATTACAATTTAACCCTTACAATATTCATACTTACACATTAAGCCATTAATTTTCCAAATTTACACAATACACCCCTTATATTAACATTTGGTACGAAGGACCCTTCACTTTACAATATTTACAAAACAAGTCCCTTTATTTTAATAATTATCAAATTGATTTAACAAGTTAACGATTTACCAATTAAACCCTTTAGTTACAAATTTTACGTACAACACCCCCATATTATAATTTTTACGAATTGCCCCTGGTTCAAACTATCTTACAAAAATAACCGATAAGTTTATAAAATTACAAAACACACCCTACACTTTTAATTTCTCAATCGGTAACAACAAAATTGTATAAACCCTAACCCTAAATTTTCCAATCATTACCAATCATTAAATCAACCTTAAAACACATTGATTATTCCAGATTCAACATCAAGAACTCAAACCCTAACCCGTTTGATTTTATTTTCATTTTTGAACCCTTTTTCATTTGATCCGGTTTCAACAAAACTCACCAAGGATGATTTAAGCTTCAAAAATTATAAGGATCATTTTTCTAGTGTTATATAGCACGAATAGGACCTGAGAAAAATATGCTTGAAGGACACAAAATTCATAAAAACCGATTCACCATTTATTTGGTTTTTAGGGTTTCAATTCGTATTTTAATTCAAGCGACCTTAGTAGCATGCATGGATCATGATAATGATGCGTGGTTTTGCAACCTTACAACAGGTTTTACCTCTCGAGGGATCTCAAGAGGCTTACAACCCCACCAGGCAGTGTACCTGACCGATGTAGTATAGTTTAGTGGTAAGTACGGGGGATTGATCGTTCTCCACAGGGAATAGTGTTCGTTAGGTATGAAAGACTACTCTAATAGGTCTAAGGGTTGAGGAAGATTCTTTTTTATGTTTTTTATATTTTTATGAAAGCAAGTAAAATCTCGGGTTTGAAAGAGTGGGCGGAATTAGTTGCTAGTCAACTAACCCAAATAACCACGAATGCAAATAAAATAAATAACTGAAAGTAAAAAGTTGGTGAAAACTTAAGTGTAGAGAAATGTGTTCACTTAGATTTCCTTACTCCCTAACTATCTTTTACCGGTTGATTAGTGTGTATTAGTTGCGTGGATGACGGGTGTATTCCTTAATACCAATCGTGGGGTGGCGTACGTACTTCCCCAACTCTACAAGCTCCTACTTCACTCCTATGTCGAGCCGGCTAGGAAGCTCCTAACATGGGATCACTAGAATTCGCTTGTGCATTAAATACAACCATAAAAACCTTTAGTACGCATTTGGTTCATGTTTCTTAAGACGTTCAAGCAAGTTACCGAATAGGAAGTTAGCCAGTTTTCTTAAGCCTAACATAGATAAACAATCATCCAATACAACTAATAACACACTAATAACCAATAATCAATAGCTAGGTTTCATTAGATCTAAGCAAACACAAGATAAATCTAGCCTAACATGTTAAACAAAAGACAAGAACAAGATAGAATCAAACAACACATAGACATATTGAATGATTAATTGATAACTTATCTTTCAATGTAACATGGAAGATCTCAAGGCAAAAAGCCTTGAAAAAGATGCTAAAATCGTCTTAGGGTTTTCTCCCAAAAATTCCACACTAAGTCCTCTCTTTTATGACAAAAAATTAGAAAACTATATATAGACTTTTGGATCTGACGGCGTCACCTTATGGAGTGTGACGCCGTCACCTCGCCGCTTTTAGGGTTCCCGGATGACCTTCTTGACGCCGTCCCTCTTTAGCTCTCCAAAATCCGTTCTGGCTTATCAAGGCTTGACGCCGTCAGACCTTGAACGTGACGCCGTCCCTCTTTGAATTAAGCCGTGACGCCCTTGATCAGGTTAAAGCGTGACGCCGTCAGAATTTACATGCAATTTTCACTGGCTTATCATGAGTAAATTTCACATCCACCTTTTCTTGCCAAGCCATGACGCCGTCCAGAGTAAAATCTGACGCCGTCAAAGGTAACTTTTAGCCGATTTTTGAGACTTTGTCGTTTTCTTCACTTTTATGCTCCAAAAACGTCCAAAATGCCTCCTTTTCCAGATTTCTCCTCAAAAGTACCTAAAATGACAAAAGGAACGATTTAGGGCAATATTTGATCAAATAAATACGATTTAGGGCTTAAATGACCCCTTAAAAGCGGTACACTTTTCGCTTCATCAAATACCCTTACACTTGAGATTTGCTTGTCCTCAAGCAAATGCGCTTTTATTCTAATCAAAATACAAGCTAGGGGTCATTTAATGCAAACATAAAAGTAATTACAACAAATAATCGTTCCACTTCAATCATAATAAGCACGGAGATTATAAACTAGCACCTCACAAGTAGTGTTTAGATACTCACATCTCTCAAGTGTCATCAAAATAAATCTCATAAATGAAAACGGATAATATCTCTCACTACCTGTCATAGCAAATAGATTACCATAGGCTTGGGAAAGGATCGAAAACCTCCTCCACTAGGCGTAAGCACCAAAGATAAACTATCAAAGAGGGCTTTTAAATGGGCTATAACGTTAGGTGTAGGGAAAAGGAAAACACGGTTTTGTTGGATAAAGGATATTTTACTGGTGGCGAGTTAAAGATCTTGATCAATTACATGTACTATACAATGTTGCTAAGCCAAGACTCGACTCAATCTTAAGCTAGAAACAAAATAACAAAATAACAAAAACATAAAAATAAACATAAAATGAAACGGGATGGTAGTCCGTATGTTTTTTTTCTATTTTTCTTTTTCTCATTTTTTTTGTATTTTTCTTGATTTTTCGATTTTTTTTTTTTTTTTTTTTTTTTTTTTTTTTTTTTTTTTTGACATACACTCTTGCCCTACCATCCAAAATAATACATCATAGGGGCATTGCATCCCCCTTACACTTGAACTTTTACATAACTTTACAAATAACTATTCTAATGACTCGAATTAAGATAATTGAAAAACTTGGAGTACTTTTTAAAATATTTAGCACATATGGGGGTAATGAATGATGTTCTTCCCCATTACTCCATTACACTAGTACTTTACCCATGAGTCTCAATCGTCCCAAAACAATATGTACAAAGATATGACTCGACTTAGCAACCATGTAATCAACTAGATAATTAACTTGGGTTTAAACAAATGTTGTAACAATAATGCACTAAAGATGAGTGCATACAAGGTAGGCTAAGGCGATTTGGGTGTACATTTAAGTGGGGTGTAAACAAATTCTTCCTTTAAGTAAAATGCTTAAAGGTCGAAACGAAAAGATAGGCTCTGAGGGGTGTACTAGGGGTATCGTGTACTAAAAATGAGTACAACGCAAAGGGTGTGGGAGAATTACTTGACCAATGTAGCCAAAGTAATTATAACAAAAACACAGGTGTAAAACAATGGGTTAATCCTAATGCCTCTTATCATGTAGTAAATCTAACTACACGAATGTAGTCTCACTTGTGGCCTTGGAATGGTCCTAACGCAAGTTCTAGAATCTAAGTGCTACCGGTACACATCATAGCATAAATGCTTTTCCTACCAATTCTAGGGGCGAACCTCACATATTTGGGGGTGGAAAATTTTTTAGTGGTACGGTTTTTGTGCTAGTCATATAACTCCTATCCGTGAGACGCTCATTAAGATCAAAGTTTCACTCCTATATGTTGTAAAAAATTTTAAATTTGGCACTAAAATTACCCTAACAGGTATTTCTCTCAGTTTTATTACACATCTACTATTAAACAAACAAAAATCAAGCGTAATAGCATTCTCTAATCGTACTTTTACCCTCCCTTACACTTAAGATGAACATTGTCCCCAATGTTCAAATAACAAGATGTAAAAGCATAAAGTAAAAGAATGAAATCAAATACTCCCCTGATTCGCTCGGTGGATAATGAAGTAACACGGTTAAATCTTCTTCCAAAGTAATGTTGAAGCTCCATGACTAATGCATCGCCAAAAGCTTGATTCAAAACATTTCCTTGTCCAAAATAATCTGTTAAACCTGAGAAAACAAACACGAAAACCTGCATAACATCGGCGGGATAAATCTATATATAAGGATATAATGCTTGTGGAATGATAACTTTGCAGATTCCTGGAGATTATAAGTTGGAGATTTAATAAAAACTTTTTTTTAAAAACAAAACTTTCAAAAATTTCTGAAAATTAAATCTGACGCCGTCAGGTTATAAACCCTGACGCCGTCAGAAATGACCTGACAAAAATTTTCATTTTAAGTTTCCGGAAAATTTCTGGAAAAACCTTTACCTTACTTCCTGGAAATCCTGCAAAACATCATTATGACTCGATACAAGCATTTGACTCAAACACACACTAATATGTATGTTAATTTATTATTATTACGATTCATGTTAATTTGTGTTCTAATAAACCGATTTAGATTTCCCTTACACTTAACTTTTGCAAAATACCTTTATATGTAGTTAAGACGAAGTTAAAAACAAAATAAAGCATTTTCACAAATTAGTTTTTAACATGAATCAATAGGAATAAAAATTAAACATACATACGGAAACAAATAAAAACAAACAAACAAACAAATAAACACACAAAGCAAATAAATAAAATAAAGCTTGGGTTGCCTCCCAAGAAGCGCTTTTCTTTATTAACGAGTCTTGTAGCTAGACTCCAAGTCTCGTACATTACGTGACTCCATCATCGGTCACGGTTCCTAGGCCATTTTCATTCCCGGTTTTATATTCCGGTCCTAATTTCAAACAATCCTTGTAGAAACCAAATATCCTTTCCATAACATAGTCTACTCCTTTATTTCTATCCTCATCATTCCTATAGTAGACCGCTTGCTTGAGCTCCTTCTCAACATTTGACAAGTGTTGGAATTGTTCTATCTTATATGGCATTTGGTAGTTCACTTCATCGGTCTCATCCTTAAATCTAACTATCCCTAGGGAAGGTTCATAAGTCATTCTAGAGACCTCAACAAATGGTTTTCCAAAAACCACTTGAGTTAAGGACGCATCGACTATTGGGCGGATATCTTCTACAATTACAAAGTCGGTGACATAGGTGAAGTTTCCTACATAAACCGGTAATCCCTTAACTCTTCCCGTGAAGTTACTCATCCAACCCTTGTCAGGGAGCATCCTATACCCAAGTTGATTTTTCATTATCAAGTTGTAGTGGGCTCTAGTCATGATGTTTATGGGTGATCTAAGGTCGATGTAGGCTTTCCACACATGCAAATGTCCGATGTTGCATGGTATGTTGAGATTAGAAGGGTCGCCTATTTCAATGATTGGTCTACCTAGGAAGTATGGTGTCTCGGGGTCATCGAATAAGTTTGTATGATATGCGCGCTCTTCCTTAGTGGGTAGCCTATTGAAGTAGTCCTCATCATCATCTACTTCTTCAATCTCATTTGTCCTAACTTCCTTATCAACCTCGAATTTCTTATCCTCATCCTTAGGTTCACTATTATCCTCATTTCTATCAATTGGTTTGATAGTGACGATGTTGACGAAGTGGACGTGTTTGGATGAAGAGGGGTCCTTTACTTGGGGTCCGCTATTTGTGTTCCTAGCGTCCTTATGTGGAGGTGATAGCACTTGGTTATTGAGGGCTTTCAACAAGTTGTCAATTTTGTTGGTCATCTCTGTTTGTTGTTGATTGAATTCGGATTCGAATCTAGCTATCCGAGCTTCTTGAGATGCCATAAATTGAGACATCAATCCTTCAAAGTTATTGGTACTACCATTGCCGGAAGGATTGTTGTTGAAAGTACGGTTCGAGTTGGAACCGCTTGATTGGAAACGATTAGGTGGGTTGGAAGAATTGGTTTGTTGTGTGTTTTGGTTTTGTTTCCACCTAAGGTTCGAGTGATTTTTCCATGAGGGGTTGTATGAATCACCGTAATGGTTTGGCTCGGGTTTGAAAGTGTACCACTTGTCTCCCGCTCCGTCGGTACGCGAGGATGCGTAATCCACAAAAGCTTGTTCGGGGAGTTCCATGCAATCACGAGTGTCGTGGGGACCACTACATAATTCACATGAAGAAGTGATTTTGTTCACTTGGCTTGAAGGTTTAGGAGTCTCGTAGGATTTCATGAGAAACTTGACTTGGTCTTCAAGTTCTATGATCCTACGGTCGGAAGTGCTTGAATTGTTCGAAGGCAAAGATATTGCCTTGACCGTTTTATTCAAATCACGGGGATCACTCCAACTTTCGTTGTCATAAAGAGCAAGATCCTCTAGGAGAGCCCATGATTGTTCCGCACTTAGATCACGTAGCTTGCCACCGGCCGATTGGTCAATGGTTTGCCTCGTGGAGAGATTGATATGGTCATAGAAGATTTGGATTTGGAGCCAAAGTTCTATGCCATGGTGAGGGACTTTTTGGAGTAAGTCCTTGAATCGAGTCCATGCCTCGTAGAGAGTTTCGCCTTGACGTTGTTGGAACATCAAGATATCATTCCTTAGCTTGGTAGTTCTTCCTGGTGGGAAAAACTGAGCAAGGAAACGAGTGGTGAGATCATCCCAAGAGGTGATGGATCCTGCGGGTTGACGTTCTAGCCACTGACTAGCTTGATCCCGCAGAGAGAATTGAAAGAGACGCAATCGGGTCGTCTCTCGAGTGGCAACATCAAGGTCTATAGAATCAACGATTTTAAGAAAGTCCTTGAGGTGTTGATTAGGATCTTCAGATCGAAGTCCATGGAATGCGCATCCGCTTTGCACCAACCACATGGTGTCGGATCGCAAGGGTGTGACATTGGCTCCTTGAGTGAGCTCAATGGTGTTTCGATAGCCATGGTGGCTAGGATGGGAATACTCTCCTAAAGTACGGGCTCTAGGAAGTAGTGGTGGTTGTTGTGGTGGTGGGATGTTGGGATCAAGGATATTACCATCTTCCATGATGTCGAATGGTAATGGTTACGAACAAAGAAACGAAGAAAAAAGATAGACTAAAGAAGACCTAGAAAAAAAATAAAATAAAAATCTCACTAGAAGGGAATCTAGTGAGTAGACCTATAAAGTAAAAATTCAACCTAAACAATAACTATTCCCCGGCAACGGCGCCAAAAACTTGATGCGTGGTTTTGCAACCTTACAACAGGTTTTACCTCTCGAGGGATCTCAAGAGGCTTACAACCCCACCAGGCAGTGTACCTGACCGATGTAGTATAGTTTAGTGGTAAGTACGGGGGATTGATCGTTCTCCACAGGGAATAGTGTTCATTAGGTATGAAAGACTACTCTAATAGGTCTAAGGGTTGAGGAAGATTCTTTTTTATGTTTTTATATTTTTATGAAAGCAAGTAAAATCTCGGGTTTGAAAGAGTGGGCGGAATTAGTTGCTAGTCAACTAACCCAAATAACTACGAATGCAAATAAAATAAATAACTGAAAGTAAAAAGTTGGTGAAAACTTAAGTGTAGAGAAATGTGTTCACTTAGATTTCCTTACTCCCTAACTATCTTTTACCGGTTGATTGGTGTGTATTAGTTGCGTGGATGACGGGTGTATTCCTTAATACCAATCGTGGGGTGGCGTACGTACTTCCCCAACTCTACAAGCTCCTACTTCACTCCTATGTCGAGCCGGCTAGGAAGCTCCTAACATGGGATCACTAGAATTCGCTTGTGCATTAAATACAACCATAAAAACCTTTAGTACGCATTTGGTTCATGTTTCTTAAGACGTTCAAGCAAGTTACCGAATAGGAAGTTAGCCCGTTTTCTTAAGCCTAACATAGATAAACAATCATCCAATACAACTAATAACACACTAATAACCAATAATCAATAGCTAGGTTTCATTAGATCTAAGCAAACACAAGATAAATCTAGCCTAACATGTTAAACAAAAGACAAGAACAAGATAGAATCAAACAACACATAGACATATTGAATGATTAATTGATAACTTATCTTTCAATGTAACATGGAAGATCTCAAGGCAAAAAGCCTTGAAAAAGATGCTAAAATCGTCTTAGGGTTTTCTCCCAAAAATTCCACACTAAGTCCTCTCTTTTATGACAAAAAATTAGAAAACTATATATAGACTTTTGGATCTGACGGCGTCACCTTATGGAGTGTGACGCCGTCACCTCGCCGCTTTTAGGGTTCCCGGATGACCTTCTTGACGCCGTCCCTCTTTAGCTCTCCAAAATCCGTTCTGGCTTATCAAGGCTTGACGCCGTCAGACCTTGAACGTGACGCCGTCCCTCTTTGAATTAAGCCGTGACGCCCTTGATCAGGTTAAAGCGTGACGCCGTCAGAATTTACATGCAATTTTCACTGGCTTATCATGAGTAAATTTCACATCCACCTTTTCTTGCCAAGCCATGACGCCGTCCAGAGTAAAATCTGACGCCGTCAAAAGTAACTTTTAGCCGATTTTTGAGACTTTGTCGTTTTCTTCACTTTTATGCTCCAAAAACGTCCAAAATGCCTCCTTTTCCAGATTTCTCCTCAAAAGTACCTAAAATGACAAAAGGAACGATTTAGGGCAATATTTGATCAAATAAATACGATTTATGGCTTAAATGACCCCTTAAAAGCGGTACACTTTTCGCTTCATCAGATAACCATTTTATATAGATCATATATGATGTAAAGAGAGTCACAAAAATACCAAAAAATCTTTAGAATGATCGGATGAGGTGGGGAGAATTTGTACCTCTCGGCTAGGATTAAAACTCGAACAAAAATCAAAACCAAGCAAACCAAGCCTCCAATATTCGAAATCCTATTTTTCTACACTTCTTCTAGCACCAAGGAACTCAGGAAAAATGATAAGAACTCATGGAAAATTGGTGGTGGCCGATTTGGAGTTTTTGTTTGGATTTAGGGTTTTTAGAATGAAATAAAAGGAAAATAATGATGAAACCGTGTATTATTAGGGGGAGGGAGGTGATTTCGGCCCAAGTGATTAAATGAGATCAATTTACTGATTTTTGCATTGTTTCCTTTTTAATGGTGATGTTTATCCCTTTATTTTGTACATTTTTATTTATTTAACAAGAAAACAATTATTTGCATATATGTAATTCGGCCCATGCTACATTTTTATGTGTGACAAGTATTTTTTGTACATGAAAAATATTAAAATGTAGTAACAAAAATTATCTTACCTCATATGTTGCTCATTTCCAAAGGTTTGGGATTTATTTAATGTTTTATTTAAGTTTTAATTGAAATTTAAAGTTACAAGGGCATTTTGGTAATTTTGCATGTTTTGAAATTTTGGGTATTACAAAGTTCCTTCTGAATAAGCTTCTGAGGATTGAATCTTGAACACTTGGATTTATCTCTAACTCTTCAAAACTTGAACTTGTGCAGCAACTTTGACTTCAATAAGCTTTCCACCATCTGATCTGATCTTTTCAGCAACCATGACTACTTGTACATCAATTCTTTTAAGTTTCATACTATTCTCATCACTTCCAGGTGTGTTAACTCCTGTGAGAGTTGAATCATTGAAAATTAATAGATTTGATGTCTCTTTACCAGATAGCCATCACTACTGGAGTAGCCAATGTTTTTGGTGTGTAAGACCATGGTACATTGATAACCATATGATTTTTAGCAAACCATTAGCTTATCAACGGATTTGTTTTGTCTTTACCAAAAGCCATTTGCTTTTGGACTAGCCAATTCTTTGGTGGAATTGCACCTCACCTTGGTAAATTGATTACCAGTTATGGTTTTCCACTGCCTTTACCACAAGCCATACTCTTGTGGGCTAGCCAACTCTTCACTATCTCAGATATGGTGAGTTGATTACCATACAATTTTTGGCAAATTATCAGCCATAAACGGATTTGAAATATCTTTACCAGAGCCGTTTGCTCTGGATTAGCCAGTCCTTATGTGGGTTAGACATGGTGGACTGATAACAATTTGTTGTGTCAGTGCTATGCACCTTCCCCAAGTAGGAAGTTCCAATAATCCTACTTATCAACTTATGAAAATTCTTTCAAACGTACTTAAACACCCCAATATGGTTCCTTCAAAGATTGTACCTTGATCAAATCCAACAGCTGCTCATACCCCTCATCCTTCTCATTAGCATATAACTTCTTTTCCAATATTGCCTTGCAGACACTAGATGGTAGGGGATACTCCACTTCTGCAAGCATATAGATATGAGCTTTCTGCAATGATAAGCAATGTACCTGACAGCTGTGGAAATATCTCCATCTGACAATGTTTTGTTGCTGAGGAAGCTTCCATATTTCATCTGTCTCCACTGGTGGTTCAAACATTACTTTTAAGTCTCCCCAAAATACCCTCTCAAATTCTTCTTCAGGTAGATTGTCTCCATGTTTGATGTTTACCAACTTGTAGAGCTCTTGGTGATCTTCCCTACTCAAATCATTCAATATCCCTAGGAAATTGATATACACAACATCAGAGTTATCTTCTCTTATGATCTGATATGCAGCTCTTTGCCCAGTCTTGATAATTTGATATCTGACAATCTTGGGTGGTTGGGTTGAGCTTTCAAGGATGGATCCCATGGTGAATCCCTCAGATGATTCCTCCTCTTCTTGTTGCTGCACTACCTTCTTTGTTGTCTTACTTTTTCTGGCTATACTTTTCCTTCTTGACCATGTTACAATAGGCTTTTTCACTTCTTCTTTTACTTTCACTACAATTGATGCCTTCTCAACCTCAGGTTCTTTCACCTTTTCAACTTCTACAACTGGCTCAGATTCTGTCTTCTGTCTCTTGAAACTGAAACTGTACCTCATAGAATCTTCATAATCAATGTGTTTGTACCCTTGATCTCTTTCATAAGCCCTCTAAAACATTTGTAGAATGTCTTCATAAGATCTTCCTTGCATCCTTGCATAGGTTGAGTGCATCATATTCTTTAGATATATCTTCATGGAAGACATCTTTTCAGCCTTGGTCATTTTCTTTGGAACCTTGGTTTTCTGCTTCTGAGTTTCCCTTATTTTGGATATAAAATCACCCAATGTTTCTTTATCCCTCCTAGCATTCATAAAATCTGCTAGTTCTTTTGCTTTTTCCTCTGTGGTCATCCCCTGAACTGCTTTAAGCTCTTCTAATTTCTCCCTCAACTCATCATCTCCTTCAATCATTTGCTTCAGGGGATCTGCAAACTCTTCAGATAGCCTTTTAGCAAGTAGCTCATCTTGTCTTTTATGTTCTTTTTCCTTTTCCATTTCAGCCTGTTTTGCTGCTTGTAGTCTAGCAATCTCAGCTAGAGAAGCTTCCTCTTCTCTTTCTTGTCTCTTTGACTTCTTAGGATTGGGAGTTGCTATCAAAATTTGTTTTCCTTCCCTTTGTGTTCCACCAGATTTAACTCCCTCAGCAGACTTATCCTGACCAGAATTAACAGCTGCATCACCAGAATTATCTGCAGCAGACTTAAGCTGGTCACCAGACTTAATGACTTCTTCTTCAGCAGACTTTTCTTCATCAATAATCAACCTTCTTCTCTTTTTCCCTTGTAGAATTTTGCCGAAAGATTAAGCTAAGGTCTCTGCTGCTTCCAAGGTTTCAGGACTAATGTCAGTATCTTTCTCTTGAACTGGGGTTCGGAATACTTGTTCCTCATCCAAATTCCTCCCCTATTTGGAAGAATTTTCATCCTCACCCTCCTGGTCATCAAAGTGAACTCCTTTCTTTTTCATGACCTTTTCCATTCGTTTGACTTTCTTCACCAAAGTGACAACAGCATCACTCAACACCTTGTTTGGCTTTTCTAAGGTGGATACTCTTTTAATCAATGTGGCCACTAAGGTGAGAAGCTGGTCCACAGTCAGTGATACAGATTCCTCCTCATGTGCAGGACTTGGAACTTGGGTTTGTTCTGGTGGGGACTGTGGTGTGGGTGTAGGTGCTCTGAGTGGAGATGGTGATGGACTTGGTTGTGGTGTGGGTGATCTTGATGTAGGTGTGGGTGACCTGGGTTGTTCCTGGGGTTTCTCCTCATGAGTTGGTTCTTGTGCAGCACCAGATGTACCTGCAATGTTAGTTGCACCAGAAAGCATAGCAGGCAAAAGAGGCCAATGTGTCTCAGAAAAACCCCTTTTCATATTAGCAAAAATTTTGTCTTTAAGAGCCACACTTACATATGTCTGCACTTTATTTTCAGTTTCAAAATTTAAGATCATTTGCAGAAATCGAGGGTACATCAAAAACTTATGTTTATTATTAGCATTTTATTCCATGCCATCAAAAATGAGTTTTGAAAAGTTAAATTTCCTTCCAAGTGACAGACAGACCAGTGCAGAAGCAATGTTGCTTCCAAACTAATCCCATCCTCCACTCTTGGGACTTAGGCAATTGAGCAAATGGTGAATTAAGAACTTCCACTGAGGTGAGAAAAAGTTTTTCCAAAAAGTAAAAGTACCTTCAGTGGGATATCCTATGGTTTTCATACCCTCTAAAAGATCTTCGTTGGGCAATATATAGTCTCCTGAAGCATCATCCAATTGGAGACTACTCCTAATGGATGCTTCAGTGATAATAAATTCATGTGTGTCTACGGTTGCCCTTAACTGTGGTGTCCCATCAGCAAGAGTCTCAGAGGTAACAGACCCCCAAAACTGTTTAACTAGGGAAGAATAAATTGTAGGATTATGAGTTAAAGCATACCGAATGTAAGAACCTCTCAAGATATCCACAATCTGCTCGAAACCTTCACTCTTATTTGGTTTCTTCAAGAAACCAACCTGGTTGTGCTTGTCAAAAAACTTTGGAGAAGCCATTGATGAGAGAATGACTAAGTTCTGGTTGAGAATTATAATAGGGTTTGCGAAATTGTAGTGTAAAACAGAGTCGTAGGCCGAAAATAACGAGTTTTAAAATAAGAAGTAAATAATGGATAAAAGTGATAAAATTTGATCAAATTTTATCCTTATATACTTCTCTTTCCCGAAAAATAGGTAACGGTAATATTTTATAAGAAAAATCATTATTTGACAGACCAGACCTAATGGTAATAAATTTTATTACATTTTACACTACCAGAATTAAAAATGGTCAACAAGAATTAACCACCAACTCACCAGACTTAACCAAAGGATCAGACTTACACGCATAACAAGCCATATCAAGGCTTCATATCACCACCAAACCATGTTTTTTTCTGCAAATGTTAGTCCCAACACCAAGAAAAAGCAAGAAATATACACAAACAAACGATGTTACAGTCAAAATTAAGAAAAATTAACTACCATAATTAAAACAACTACCAGAATTAAAAATATACTAAGTGCTGGTTATTATACAAACTTTACATTTAACCTCCCCTTAAGTATAACCTCCCCTTAATTGTAACCTCCCCTTAATGCCAGCTATGGGTTCATCATACCAATACTAACTACTAAGTAATTAAACCTAGGGCCATCAAAAGCTTTAGTTAAGAGGTCTGCAACATTGAAGTCTGTGTGTATCTTTTCCACTCTAATTAGTTTCTTTTCAAAGCAATCCCTAATGAAGTGATGCCTTATTTCTATATGCTTAGTTTTAGAGTGATACACAGGGTTCTAAACTATATATACAGATAGTGCTCTCATTATCTATGTGAATTACAATGTTCATAAAGTTCAAACCATAATCCAACATTTGATTTTGAATCCACAAGACTTGACCACAGCAATTAGCAGCAGCTACATACTCAGCTTCAGTTGTTGATGTAGCCACAATAGTCTGCTTCTTGCATTGCCAGGAAATCAACCTTCTACCAAGAAATTGACAACCTCCTGTTGTGGGTTTCCTGTCAAGACTTGCACCAGCATAATCACTATCTGAATAGGCTATCAGGTCAAAAGATCATTCTCTAGGATACCAAAGGCCCAAATTGGGTCTGCCCTTTAGGTACCTAAAGATTCTCTACACAACATGAAGATGTGAAGTCTTGGGAGTGACCTGAGAACGAGAACAAACACAGACTGCATACATAATGTCAGGTCTAGAGGCAGTAAGATACATTAGAGAACCTATCATTGATCTGTAGAGGTGCACATCCACATCATCAGCATCTTCATCCTTTGTCAATGGCACCTTGTTCTCTATGGGAGTGACTGCAGTCTTCACATTTGAAAGATCAAACTTCTTTAGGATCTCAGCAACATATTTGTCTTGAGAGATAAAGAGTCTATCTTCTTTTTGCCTCACTTGCAGTCCTAGGAAAAATGTGAGTTCACCCATAGAACTCATCTGAAACCTACCCTTCATTAATGCCTCAAACTCCTCACACCAAGACCTTCTAGTAGAACCAAAAATGATATCATCCACATAAACTTGGACCAGAATGATATCCTTCTTGTTCCTTTTGATGAACAAGGTCTTGTCTATCACACCTCTTTTGTACCCATGATCGTCCCCAAAAGGTCAACTTATATTGACCAAGGATATTGGACAACAAGATTCAAACAATCTAGGGCACGATGCACTTATCCAAGGAGTTAGTGCTTCCCCGGGTCGTTAAGTCCCAACGAGGTGTGAAAACTGAAATAAAACGAATCTGTGATCGGGTGAATATTGAACAGGAAAGGGTTTTGAGTGATTTATACTAAGGAATAAAAGAAAATAGCTTAAACAAGCTATAAGAACAAGTACGTGAAAGCAAAATATTTAGAAACGTCTAAAATCTAAAAACGCGTACGTTTAATTTAAATTTACGTAAACGTACGAAATAAAACGTGAAATCTTTCAAATATAAATCCCACGGATGTGAAAATTATATTTTTAGAATCCTAATAATAAAAGAAAATTTTGAAAATTAAAATTATATTTTTCTGATTATTTTTCTTTTTATTATGATTTAATTACTAATTTAAACTAATTAATTGATTAAAAATATTAAAACTATTGAGAAAATTCTGAAACTTTTTTCTAAAATACCTTATATGATTACAAAGCTAAGAAAAATAAAAAGGTGGTGACAGCTTATGTGGATAAGCTGTTATTAAGCTAATAAATTTAATAAGCTAAAGACTGCTAATGATACTTAAATAATTAATATTGCAATATTAAAACAGAGAAAGCCCAAGGGTGCACTGGTAAGAGCTGTGAGTTGTGAGTCCACAGACCTAGGTTCGATTCCCACTATTGTCTTATTTTTACTAACTATTTATTTTTTTTTATTTTTCTTTTTGAAAACTATTTTTAAGCTAATTATAAGTAACTTTAATGAAAGAAATATTTTTGTAACAAGCTACATAAGCCAGAAACTATGAGCTTAATCAAACAGTTTGTTATATAAGGTTTTATAAAACTAAGATTTTTGAAAATAAGCTATAAGCTAGAAAATAAGCTAAAAGCTATTGGAAAAAGCTAAAAGGGACTAAGGTATGTATAAATAAGCTGAGGTAATCATGAAAAGCTAGGCCTATAAGCTGGAAACCTCAAAATAAGCCAAATGAATGCTGATTTTTCTGTTGCACAGGGCAAAAACGCAGCTTTTCAAGGCATCAAAAGGCTAGTATAAAAAATTCTAAAAAATAAACTAAAAATATGGCGATGTACACAAGCTAGGGAACTATATGCGTGCCAAATTTTAGCTTCTAACTCCTTAAGATGAAGAAAAGCAAAAAATCGACAAAAACTACTGCAGAATGACTAAATACGAAAAAATGTAGATTTTTTTTACTTGTGTGGGCTGTTTTGGGTGTAGCCTTGTGCAGAGGTTCTAAGCTTTTGGGTACTCACTCATTAGGCCTAGGGGAACTCAGAAATACCAAATACAAGAGCCAAATAAGTTTGTGGCTTATTTTGGCTTATTTGGACTACAAATGGTCTGAAAATCTCACAAACTGTGAGAATCTTCTTAACCTATCTAAAAGGCTAATCAGAGCTTAAAAATAGCTTATAGGGAACATATTAAGCTTAATCAAAGTTGGACTTTTTGCAAATGCACAGTAAAACACTGATTTGACCCATTTGACTTCTTAATGCCAAACAACCCTTAATTGGGGTCTGTGGAGATTTTTCAAAGTGAACAACTGATTTAAGCTATTTTTTGTATTGAAATAAGTCTATATAACTTAATTAGGTACTAAAAAGTATATATCAACTAGAAATAAGCTGTATTAAGCAGTTTTACTATATAAGCTTATTTTTGGCTTTTTTTTGGAGTTTTTAAGTAAAACAAGCAAAGTGATGAGGCGAAAAGTGTACCGCTTTTCGGGGGTCATTTAAGCCCTAAATCGTATTTATTTGATCAAATATTGCCCTAAATCGTTCCTTTTGTCATTTTAGGTACTTTGGAGATGAAATTTGGAAAAGGAAGCATTTTGGACGTTTTTTGAGCATAAAAGTGAATAAAACGACAAAGTCTCTAAATCTGCTGGAATAGTACCTGTGATGGCGTCAAGCCCTAGTGTGACGCCGTCAATCCTTGATAAGCCAGAGAGGATTTTGGAAGATTAAAGGGGGACGGCGTCAAGAAGGCCATCAAGAAACCCTAACCGCGGCGAAGTGACGGCGTCAGGACTCAACCTGACGACGTCAGAAGCCATTGAGTGACGATGTCAGAATGACAACGTGCACAAGAAGAAACCCTAGTAAAACCGTCACATGCTGATCAAGACAATCACAACTTACGCGCGGAGTAGCTGTCACTGTTTTGGCCATAAAATCTTCATACGAACTCGGATTTGGGTGATTCAAAAGGCCACGCGAAGAGGACGAAAAGATCTACAATTTGGTGAAAATGGGAAGTTGACGCCGTCACTTGTACGAGCTGACGCCGTCAAGCCTTGCCGACAGAAATATTGCCTATAAATACAACATCATAACTTCACTTTTTGTAAGCCCTAAACCCTAAGTCCGATTCTAGGGTTTAGGTAGGTGTTTTTCCAGCAAGTTAGAAGGTCTTAATCACTCCATAAACATCTTGTAATGGTGTGTTGATTCTATCTTAATTATGTCTTCCATTATTGTGGTTGTTTGCCCTTCATTGATCATGCTTTGCTAATTCACCTTGTGTCTACTTATGATTGTGTGAAACTTGTATATAATTAATTAGATCTTATTGATTTCTTGTTGATGTGTGTGTCCATCTCCATCAATTAGGGCGTGACAACTTCAATAGATCTAATTGGTTTAGCTTATAATTCTTGTTTCCTATTGTCTCTTGTATGATTGGATGATATCGATGTTAGGCTTAAGAAAACTGGCTAACCTCCTATACGGTAACTTGCTTGAACGTCTTAAGAAACATGAACCAAGGTGTACTAAGGTTAATTGGTTGTATTTAATGCATAAGCGAATTCTAGTGATCCCATGTTAGGAGCTTCTTAGCCGGCTCGACATAGGAGTGAAGTAGGAATTTATAGAGTTGGGGAAGATCGTACACACCCCCACGATTGGTATTAAGGAATACAACCCGTCAATTAAAATAAGGTGTGACAATTCAATAGGTAGAATTGGATAGCTAGCAAGGAGTAACATATCATAGGTAGACATGCTTCACTTCCCTTGTAGAACCCTAGTTTACTTTCCTGCACATTAGTTTAATTATTACCTTTTGGGTTAGTTGATTAGCAACTAATTCCGTCCACTCCTTCAAACCAGAGATTTTACTTGCTTTTCATAAAATATAAAAATACAAAAAGAATCATCCCTCACCTCTAGACCTAGTAGATAAATTTCAATCCTAACGAACACTATTCTTTGAGTTGAACGATCAATCCCCCGGTACTTGCCACTACACTATACTACATCGGTCAGGTACACTGCCTGGTGGGGATTGCAAGCCTCTTGAGATCCCTCGAGAGGTAAAACCTGTTGTAAGGTCGCAAAACCACGCATCAAGTTTTTGGCGCCGCAGCCCGGGGAGTAGTTATTGCTTAGGTTGAAATTTTATTTTTATTAGGTCTACTCACAAGATTCCTATCAAGTGAAATTTTTTCTTTTTATTTTGTAGCTTTCTCGTAGTCTATCTTTTCTTTGTGATTTTGTTTGTAATTTGCTTCAAATGGACTTTTCACTTAGACTTCTAAGATTGCAAGATATGGTTGAGTGGCTAGAACACCAAGGAGTTCAAAATACCTCATTTAGAGACACCTATGAATCATATGAGCCTTCACCTAGGATAGATTCTTATGAACAACCTCCATGTTTAGGATCTCATCTTAGTGAGGCCAATAGGAAAAGTGACCTAGTTTGCCAAGGAATTGTGGATAGAGCCGAAGCAATAAACCATAAGTTGGATGAAGCGCTAGGTTTGTTATCATCACTACCTAAGAAAACAATTGATGAGGATATAGGTGATCTTGACACGTGGAATGATGAGGTAAACACCATAAGCCCACAAAATACTCAACCATCATTTGAGGCACCCACACCGCCCGTGACTTACCCGGAAGAAGTAGAAGAGACTTTAGGAATCCCGATGGAGGTAGAACCCTTGGACCAAGCACAACTAGAGGATATAGGTTTGAACACTTTTAGTGATGACCTTACTCTTAGTTCTAGGGAATTTCCTAGTGTTGATGAGCTGGAACCTCAACCTTTACACAACTTTTCATCCTTAGATTTACATCTAGGAGACAAAAGAGGAACCGACCCACCCATAAACCAATATTATCCGGGTAGTTTTAGGATGAAGGAAGCCATTCACTCACCCCCTTCACCTCACGTGGCATATTTCCACCCTAAGGGTGTGTATCGCTACTTCCACCCGCACTTAATCCTAAGTGTAGGGAAAACCTCCCCTATTTCCGTTAAATAAGGGTAGAGTCAGGCTCGTGACTCGAACAAAAACAAGCGCTTCTTGGGAGGCAACCCAAGCTTTATTTGTTTGTTTGTTTGTTTGTTTGATTTTATTTGTTTCCGTATGCAAGTTTAATTGTTATTGTTTGTGCTCATGTTTCAAAGTAAATTGTGAAAATGCTTTATTTTGTTTTTAACTTCGTCTTAACTACATATAAAGGTATTTTGCAAAAGATAAGTGTAAGGGAATCCAAATTTGTTTACAAGAACAAGATTGAACATGAATCACAACAATATTAAATGAGCATGCATACTAGTAATTGTTAGAGTCAAATGCTTGTATCGAGTCATAATGAATATTTTGCAGGATTTCCAGGAAGTGAGGCATAAGTTTTTCCAGAAATTTTCCGGAAACTAACCATAAAATTTCTGCAAGTCACTTCTGACGGCGTCAAGGTTAACACCTGACGGCGTCAAGTGTAAAATTCTGGAAATTTTGCAAGTTTTGTTTTTCTACCGGAGTCATAAAGTTTTTGTCAAATCTTTAGTTTTATAAACTCCAGGAAATCTGCAAATATTCATTCTACAAGCATTATATCTTTAATCGTTTTGTTTTTATTTCTAAGTCTGGAATTACATCTAGTTGTGAGTTTTCTTTGTTCAGGTTGATGCTTTGGGTTTTTTGTGTTTGTTTTCTCAGGTTTAACAGGTTATATTGGACAAGAAGATGATTTATATTTCGGAAGGGAAGCTTTCAACGTTCATTTTCTTGGAGGAGGATTTAACCATGTTACCGGATTATCCACATTGAACGAATCAGGGGAGTATTTGTTTTCATTCATTTACCTTATTTACTTTTACATCCTTTGAATGAACATTGGGGACAATGTTCAGCTTAAGTGTAAGGGGAGGGTAAATGATGATACCTTAGAGAATACAATTGCACTTGATTTTTGTTTGTTTGATGGTAGATGTGTAATAAAACTGAGATAAATACTTGTTAGGGCAATTTTAGTGCCAAATTTAAAATTTTTTACAACATATAGGAGTGAAACTTTGGTCTTAATGAGCGTCTCACGGATAGGAGTTATATGACTAGCACAAAACCGTACCACTAAAAAATTTTCCACCCCCAAATATGTGAGGTTCGCCCCTAGAATTGGTAGGAAAAGCATTTATGCTATGATGTGTGTACCGGTAGCACTTAGATTCTAGAACTTGCATTAGGACCATTCCGAGGCCACAAGTGAGACTACATTCATGTAGTTAGATTTACTACATGATAAGAGGCATTAGGATTAACCCATTGTTTTACACCTGTGTTTTTGTTATAATTACATTGGCTACATTGGTCAAGTAATTCTCCCACACCCTTTGCGTTGTACTCATTTTTAGTACACGATAGCCCTAGTACACCCCTCAGAGCCTATCTTTTCGTTTCTAACTTTAAGCATTTTACTTAAAGGAAGAATTTGTTTACACCCCACTTAAATGTACACCCAAATCGCCTTAGCCTACCTTGTATGCACTCATCTTTAGTGCATTATTGTGACAACATTTGTTTAAACCCTTAGTTAATTATCTAATTGATTACATGGTTGCTAAGTCGAGTCATATCCTTGTACATATTGTTTTGGGACGATTGGGACTCATGGGTAAAGTACTAGTGTAATGAAGTAATGGGGAAGAACAACATTATTACCCCCATATGTGCTAAATATTTTAAAAGTACTCCAAGTGTTTCGATTATCTTAATTCGAGTCGATAGAATAGTAATTGTAAAGTTATGTAAAAGTTCAAGTGTAAGGGGAGAACCGAGGCCCCTATGATGTATTATTTTGGATGGTAGGGCAAGAGTGTAAAAAAAAAAAAAAAAAAAAAAAAAAAAAAAAAAAAACCATACGGACTACCATCCCGTTTCATTTTATGTTTATTTTATCTTTTTGTTACTTTTTTTCCATTAGCTTAAGTCGAGTCTAGTCTTGGCTTAGCAACGCCATATTGTACATGTAATTAATCAAGATCTTTAACTCGCCACCAGTAAAATATCCTTTATCCAACAAAACCGTGTTTATCATATCCCTACACCTAACGTTATAACCCGTTTAAAAGCCCTCTTTGATAGTTTATCTTAGGTGATTACGCCTAGTGGAGGAGGTTTTTGATCCTTTCCCAAGCCTATGGTAATCTATTTGCTATGACAGGTAGTGAGAGATATTATTCATTTTCATTTATGAGATATACTTTTATGACACCTGAGAGATGTGAGTATCTAAACACTACTTGTGAGGTGCTAGTCTGTAATCTCCGTGCTTATTATGATTAAAGTGGAACGGCTATTTGTTGTAATTACTTTTATATTAGCGTTAAATGACCCCTAACTTGTATTTTGATTAGAATAAAAGCGCATTTGCTTGAGGACAAGCAAATCTCAAGTGTAAGGGTATTTGATGAGGCGAAAAGTGTACCGCTTTTCGGGGGTCATTTAAGCCCTAAATCGTATTTATTTGATCAAATATTGCCCTAAATCGTTCCTTTTGTCATTTTAGGTACTTTGGAGATGAAATTTGGAAAAGGAAGCATTTTGGACGTTTTTTGAGCATAAAAGTGAATAAAACGACAAAGTCTCTAAATCTGCTGGAATAGTACCTGTGATGGCGTCAAGCCCTAGTGTGACGCCGTCAATCCTTGATAAGCCAGAGAGGATTTTGGAAGATTAAAGGGGGACGGCGTCAAGAAGGCCATCAAGAAACCCTAACCGCGGCGAAGTGACGGCGTCAGGACTCAACCTGACGACGTCAGAAGCCATTGAGTGACGATGTCAGAATGACAACGTGCACAAGAAGAAACCCTAGTAAAACCGTCACATGCTGATCAAGACAATCACAACTTACGCGCGGAGTAGCTGTCACTGTTTTGGCCATAAAATCTTCATACGAACTCGGATTTGGGTGATTCAAAAGGCCACGCGAAGAGGACGAAAAGATCTACAATTTGGTGAAAATGGGAAGTTGACGCCGTCACTTGTACGAGCTGACGCCGTCAAGCCTTGCCGACAGAAATATTGCCTATAAATACAACATCATAACTTCACTTTTTGTAAGCCCTAAACCCTAAGTCCGATTCTAGGGTTTAGGTAGGTGTTTTTCCAGCAAGTTAGAAGGTCTTAATCACTCCATAAACATCTTGTAATGGTGTGTTGATTCTAACTTAATTATGTCTTTCATTATTGTGGTTGTTTGCCCTTCATTGATCATGCTTTGCTAATTCACCTTGTGTCTACTTATGATTGTGTGAAACTTGTATATAATTAATTAGATCTTATTGATTTCTTGTTGATGTGTGTGTCCATCTCCATCAATTAGGGCGTGACAACTTCAATAGATCTAATTGGTTTAGCTTATAATTCTTGTTTCCTATTGTCTCTTGTATGATTGGATGATATCGATGTTAGGCTTAAGAAAACTGGCTAACCTCCTATACGGTAACTTGCTTGAACGTCTTAAGAAACATGAACCAAGGTGTACTAAGGTTAATTGGTTGTATTTAATGCATAAGCGAATTCTAGTGATCCCATGTTAGGAGCTTCTTAGCCGGCTCGACATAGGAGTGAAGTAGGAATTTATAGAGTTGGGGAAGATCGTACACACCCCCACGATTGGTATTAAGGAATACAACCCGTCAATTAAAATAAGGTGTGACAATTCAATAGGTAGAATTGGATAGCTAGCAAGGAGTAACATATCATAGGTAGACATGCTTCACTTCCCTTGTAGAACCCTAGTTTACTTTCCTTCACATTAGTTTAATTATTACCTTTTGGGTTAGTTGATTAGCAACTAATTCCGTCCACTCCTTCAAACCAGAGATTTTACTTGCTTTTCATAAAATATAAAAATACAAAAAGAATCATCCCTCACCTCTAGACCTAGTAGATAAATTTAAATCCTAACGAACACTATTCTTTGAGTTGATCGATCAATCCCCCGGTACTTGCCACTACACTATACTACATCGGTCAGGTACACTGCCTGGTGGGGATTGCAAGCCTCTTGAGATCCCTCGAGAGGTAAAACCTGTTGTAAGGTCGCAAAACCACGCATCACAAAGGCTATTTAAAACTTGTGAAAATGATAAAATATACTTACTAACTATAAATAAGCAAGAAATTAATGAAATAAACTAACAATAAGCAGTGAAACAGTAGACTTAGAAAATTAAGAAAAAGCTTGAAAATGGCTTACAACTGAAAATGATGAACTATTAATGAACTTAGGACCAGACCACACCTAGCTTGTCAGAAACAAGCTAGAAACCTAGAGAAGCCATCCAGATTAGCTTATACCCCAGATAGCTTATTTTGAGCTTATGTTGACCATTTGTTGACTTTCTGGAAACTTGAATTTAGAACATCAGGAACCTTAATTACTTCTTAAATAAGTACCAATAAGCTCAACAAAGCTTATTTGAACACCTTTTACAGATTATATCATCAAAAACAAATAAGAACACTTTTGGCGGGAAATTCAGTTTTAACTGGAAACATGAAATTGATTGATAAAACTTGTAAATTACAACTAATTAAACTTGAATAATTGAAAAACAACAAAACCCAGAAAGGTTTTTACATTAAACGACATTTAATTAAAAACTATACTATTCTAAAATCTACTACTAAACTCTAACACTTTGTTCTCTGTGTCTTGGAGCTTCTTTATAGTCAAAATATCTTCCATAGGACCCTCTGATGAAATCCCAGCAATCCATTCTCCTCAATTAATCCCATACGTCCAATTCCACTTTTGGTGCCAAAATATCAATAGCAGGTTAGTAGCAATTAAGGAATCTTGGATGTTTGTGGAGGTGGAGGGGACAATTGGTGAAGTAGGCAGTGAGGTGGAAAGGATAGTAGCAGCTGGATTGGTGAGGTGGAAGAAGAAGGCGGTTTATTTGGCTGGTTTGACTTTTGGATTACTGTACAACTTTGACCATCTTTTATTTAAAACTTCTGCCTTTGACTTTGCTTGGTCAAACTAGGGTTTGATTTGGATTTTGGGAATAGAAATGGGTTAAGGGTTAAAGAAAAATGGATTTTGGAAATGTTTAGACTTCAGGGACCAAAATTGCCATTTTCTGAAACTTCACGGACCTTTTATGTCATTTTTAAAACTTGAAGGACCTGTTTTGCCATTTCTTTAAAACTTTCATCCAAGGACCAATATTGTAAAATTTGAATAGTTTAGGGACCTTGAATGATATTTTTAACACCAGGGACCAATCAAATGATATTTTCTGTATTTTGAAGCATTTTAAAGTGTTTTTGACTGTTTTTGTGGGTTTAAACAATGTAAAATATATGTGTATTTAGACGCATATCAAATCCCCCACTGATGCGTGGTTTTGTAACCTTACAACAGGTTTTACCTCTCGAGGGATCTCAAGAGGCTTACAACCCCACCAGGCAGTGTACCTGACCGATGTAGTATAGTGTAGTGGTAAGTACGGGGGATTGATCGTTCTCCACAGGGAATAGTGTTCGTTAGGTATGAAAGGCTACTCTAATTAGGTCTAAGGGTTGAGGAAGATTCTTTTTATGTTTTTATAGTTTTATGAAAGCAAGTAAAATCTCGGGTTTGAAGGAGTGGGCGGAATTAGTTGCTAGTCAACTAACCCAAAATTACTACGAATGCAAATAAAATAAAATAACAAAAACGAAAAGTTTGGTGAGAAACTTATGTGTAGAGAAATGTGTTTACTTAGATTTCCTTACTCCCTAACTATCTTTTACCGGTTAATTAGTGTGTATTAGTCGCGTGGATGACGGGTGTATTCCTTAATACCATTCGTGGGGTGGCGTACTTACTTCCCCAACTCTACAAGCTCCTACTTCACTCCTATGTCGAGCCGGCTAGGAAGCTCCTAACATGGGATCACTAGAATTCGCTTGTGCATTAAATACAACCATAAAAACCTTTAGTACGCCTTTGGTTCATGTTTCTTAAGACGTTCAAGCAAGTTACCGAATAGGAAGTTAGCCAGTTTTCTTAAGCCTAACATAGATAAACAATCATCCAATACAACTAATAACACACTAATAATCAATAATCAATAGCTAGGTTTCATTAGATCTAAGCAAACACAAGATAAATTTAGCCTAACATGTTAATCAAAAGACAAGAATAAGATAGAATCAAACAACACATAGACATATTGAATGATTAATTGATAACTTATCTTTAATGTAACATGGAAGATCTCAAGGCAAAAAGCCTTGAAAAAGTAGCTGAATTCGTCTTAGGGTTTTCTCCCAAAATTCCACACACTAAGCTCTCTCTAATGACAAAAAATTAGAAAACTATATATAGATTTTTGGATCTGACGGCGTCACCTTATGGATTGTGACGCCGTCACCTCGCCGCTTTTAGGGTTCCCGGATGACCTTCTTGACGCCGTCCCTCTTTAGCTCTTCAAAAATCCATTCTGGCTTATCAAGGCTTGACGCCGTCGAACCTTGAACGTGACGCCGTCCCCTTTTGATTTAAGCCGTGACGCCCTTGATCAAGTTAAAGCGTGACGCCGTCAGAATTCACATGCTATTTTCACTGGCTCATCATGAGTAAATTTCTCGTCCAACTTTTCTTGCCAAGGCATGACGCCGTCCAGAGTAAATTGTGACGCCGTCAAGAGTAACTTTTAGCCGATTTTTGAGACTTTGCCGTTTTCTTCACTTTAATGCTCCAAAAACGTCCAAAATGCCTCCTTTTCCAGATTTCTCCTCAAAAGTACCTAAAATGACAAAAGGAACGATTTAGGGCAATATTTGATCAAATAAATACGAATTAAGGCTTAAATGACCCCTTAAAAGCGGTACACTTTTCGCTTCATCACCCACACTAAACTATTGCTAGTCCCTAGCAATCTTTTATGAAAATTTAATGGATTTTATCTCTTTACCAAAAGCCATTACTTCTGGAGTAGCCATTGTTTCAGTATGTGATACCTTGGTACAATGATAACCAAATGATTTTTAGCAAATCATCAGCTGTCAACGGATTTGATTTGTCTTTACCAGAAGCCGTTTGCTTCTGGACTAGCCAACTCTTAGATAAAATACAGTTATTATCTTTGGTGAGCTGATTACCAATTATGGTTTTTCCACTGCCTTTACCACAAGCCATAACCTTGCGGGCTAGCCAACTCTTTACTTATAAAGATATGGTGAGTCGAATACCATACAATTTTAGGCAAATTGTCAGCCATCAACGGGTTTGATTTATCTTTACCCAGAGCCGTTTGCTCTCGGATTAGCCAATCCTTATGTGGGTTAGACATGGTGGACTGATAACCATTTATTGCGTTCTAAGTGAAAAAAATTTTAAAATTTTGGCTAAAATGGGGGTACTAGATGGTACATTTGATCAAATTCGCTAGAATTCCCCCCCCCCCACCACACTTAGAACTGAATATTGCCCTCAATATTCAAAGTACCGGTTGTTAAACCAACACTTAGAACGTGAAAGGAAATACTAATAGCCATTATTTTATATACACTTTTTTTTTTTTTTGACTAAATTATATACAACAGCAGGGGCAACTCCCCCACACTAGGTGGTAGAACAGAGAAAGAAAACAGAGACACGGGTGAGAACCCATGTTGTGCTAATGTTTTTGTTCACCGAGTCACTCAGCTTGACTCGACCCCGCATTCATTGGTTCTTGGGGAAGCATGTGGAAGAGAAAATCTCCATCGGACTTTCGTTCAAGATGTTTGGATAAACACTGAAGTACTTGAAAGTTCCACTCCGATGAGATATACACAGACCCGGCTCACAAATGATAAATGAAAATGCCGGGGTCAAAGACTTTGTTCTCATTCCCAAACGAGTGAGGGAAAGGACAAGCTACCTTATAAGGACAGAAAGGTAGAAAAACTCGAACGACATATGTGAAGTCAATATAATGGCGATCCTCAGAAGGAATTGGCACATATGTCGGAGAAAGATCGGGATTAAGAGTTGAGGTCACATCATCAAGTTTATGAATAATAGAGTCCTTGACCTCATCGTTTTCTAACTCTTCATCAAAGAGAGGATTTATTTTGATAGAAAAGCACTCATCATCAAATTCAAAAAGAGAATTTGAATGGACTTTGAGACTTTCATTTTGAACTTCCTCATCAGAAAGTGATTTATCATCACTAGAGGAAAAATCATCATTTGATTTGAAAAGGGGATTAGAGAAAATCCCGAAAGAATCATTGAAAAGAGGGTTAGAAAACGTCCCGGAAAAATCATCAGTAGTGTCAAGAGGCTGATCACTACAAAAAGAATCATCACTTTCACTGTCAGACATATCCTCAGACTCACTTGGGATTGGGATAAGGTTCTCAGCACTAGACTTTATGAATTCGTCCAATTCCTTTTCAGGAACAGTGCTAAGAGGCTCATCCCCCATAATAAGAGAGTCCTTGGAGTCCAAAGTTGGAAAGAATGATGTGATTGCAATAGACCGAGGGAGTTGAGAAATGATATCACTAACAGGAATAGTACTCTCCTTGTCGTCTTCATCTTCGTCATCGAGCATGCACGTCCGTTTAAATAATAACCGATTGTGTGCAGCTCGTTCTATGGCAAGTATCTCTTCCCTAGATTCACCATGACGATCATTTTGGGTATGCCTAACAGCCGAATCATTGAGTGTATCCGCAAAATTTTTAAGTTTTTGGAATACATCTTCGAAAGATCCTTCAAGAGGTAGCTGAGGCTGAGTTTGAATCGTTTGATGCTGTGGAGGCTGGTCGTGATAAGAATGATCATAATTGTCACAAGGGCCATGCCCATAGACAAGCGAGGTCCTCGTTTGACAATTAGATTCATAATGTGGACCACCACAGTAATCACAACAATACATTTGTTGTGACTGATTCGGTGAATCATAAGGATATTGGTCATAGACAAACCCGTTTCTCGGATTCACAATGCTACAACCATGGCAATTACCACCATTAGGAGGTCCCCCACACTGTTCACAACCATAGTTGTAAGATGAAGACATTTGGAGCTGTGGAGAGTAGTCGGAGAAATTTGGCGGTTCATTGAAAGAATTTGGATCATAAGTAGCTGAATTCCTTGAACCGCAAAACAAACAACTTCCGTCTCAAATATCATTACCACATTGTTTGCATGTACACCAATGACATGGCAAACCGAAAAGCGGCTCACCACAACCGACACAAGGAATAAAATCCGGAGGTGGGACAAGTGGTGTGCTCTGAGAGCTAGGAATTTCCACCACTTCCGTTATGGTCTCTGGTTCTTGTTCTTGATAAACGTGAAGATTAGGCAAGTCGTCCTTTTTAGTCACCGTTCTAAGCTCGGTACGTTCTCTTGACAAACTTTTAACCGTAAATTGTGAAAGGTCTGGATTAATTCTAGATGGTTTGTCATTAATAGCACATATCTCGGGCTGTGAAGGGTATTCGGAAGGACTTTGAGAATCATTGATGGAATTAAACACTCTTTTGAGGGCTTCTTTACACCAATAACAAGATCCACAATCCTTTGGTACATGCTCTCCACACAGCTCACACGCACACTTAGAACAACGAAGGCTGTCAATCAACGGGCTTTCACAATTCAAACATTTGTACCCGAGAGATGCCATAGAAGAAAGGGTATACGAAGTTTAGAATTAAATGAATAGAGGGTAAAGGGATAAAGAATCAAAAAGGGCGAGAGGGAAAAGATGAATATTTTTGGGTTTTTGGTTTTTCAATTAAAACAAGATCAAAGCACAACACAAGGAACTTAAACCTTAAATCAACCAGCGTACGGTAGCTCTCTGACTGAAAAACGCACAGAGTGGCGGAGAAGCAAAGGTGGGCAATTAATGCTCCTTAAAAACCCGCTTCTTTCAGTTCGACAATTTAATGTCAAACTATCCTTAAACCTCCGTTATAGTTTGTTTATCAATCAAAGGTGAGCCGAATTAGCAAGCGACACAAAGGCAAGTTTTTATCTTTGGTTTGGGAACTTATTATGGTCGTACCCCCAGTTAGGTAGTACTCTGTCTTGGTTCTCGATGGTAATTTTTTATTGTTATTTATTATTAACAAAGAAAACGGAAAATGTTTTGGGGTTTTTATTTTTTATATGATAATATATATAGAAAAGAAAAGAAAAAATATTTTTGTTTTTTATATTGTTTTTGGGAAATAGGAACTTCTGGAAGAAGGGTCTCATATCACTAATCGCTAAAACTCTACACAATAGTCGCAGCACACCTCCCCGGCAACGGCGCCAAAATTTGATCGTCCCCAAAAGGTCAACTTATATTGACCAAGGATATTGGACAACAAGAGTCAAACAATCTAGGGCACGATGCAATTATCCAAGGAGTTAGTGCTTCCCCGGGTCGTTAAGTCCCAACGAGGTGTGAAAACTGAAATAAAACGAATCTGTGATCGGGTGAATATTGAACAGGAAAGGGTTTTGAGTGATTTATACTAAGGAATAAAAGAAAATAGCTTAAACAAGCTATAAGAACAAGTACGTGAAAGCAAAATATTTAGAAACGTCTAAAATCTAAAAACGCGTACGTTTAATTTAAATTTACGTAAACGTACGAAATAAAACGTGAAATCTTTCAAATATAAATCCCACGGATGTGAAAATTATATTTTTAGAATCCTAATAATAAAAGAAAATTTTGAAAATTAAAATTATATTTTTCTGATTATTTTTCTTTTTATTATGATTTAATTACTAATTTAAACTAATTAATTGATTAAAAATATTAAAACTATTGAGAAAATTCTGAAACTTTTTTCTAAAATACCTTATATGATTACAAAGCTAAGAAAAATAAAAAGGTGGTGACAGCTTATGTGGATAAGCTGTTATTAAGCTAATAAATTTAATAAGCTAAAGACTGCTAATGATACTTAAATAATTAATATTGCAATATTAAAACAGAGAAAGCCCAAGGGTGCACTGGTAAGAGCTGTGAGTTGTGAGTCCACAGACCTAGGTTCGATTCCCACTATTGTCTTATTTTTACTAACTATTTATTTTTTTTTTATTTTTCTTTTTGAAAACTATTTTTAAGCTAATTATAAGTAACTTTAATGAAAGAAATATTTTTGTAACAAGCTACATAAGCCAGAAACTATGAGCTTAATCAAACAGTTTGTTATATAAGGTTTTATAAAACTAAGATTTTTGAAAATAAGCTATAAGCTAGAAAATAAGCTAAAAGCTATTGGAAAAAGCTAAAAGGGACTAAGGTATGTATAAATAAGCTGAGGTAATCATGAAAAGCTAGGCCTATAAGCTGGAAACCTCAAAATAAGCCAAATGAATGGTGATTTTTCTGTTGCACAGGGCAAAAAACGCAGCTTTTCAAGGCATCAAAAGGCTAGTATAAAAAATTCTAAAAAATAAACTAAAAATATGGCGAAGTACACAAGCTAGGGAACTATATGCGTGCCAAATTTTAGCTTCTAACTCCTTAAGATGAAGAAATGAAAAAATCGACAAAAACTGCTGCAGAATGACTAAATACGAAAAAATGCAGATTTTTTTTACTTGTGTGGGTTGTTTTGGGTGTAGCCTTGTGCAGAGGTTCTAAGCTTTTGGGTACTCACTCATTAGGCCTAGGGGAACTCAGAAATACCAAATACAAGAGCCAAATAAGCTTGTGGCTTATTTTGGCTTATTTGGACTACAAATGGTCTGAAAATCTCACAAACTTTGAGAATCTTCTTAACCTATCTAAATGGCTAATCAGAGCTTAAAAATAGCTTATAGGGAACATATTAAGCTTAATCAAAGTTGGACTTTTTGCAAATGCACAGTAAAACACTGATTTGACCCATTTGACTTCTTAATGCCAAACAACCCTTAATTGGGGTCTGTGGAGATTTTTCAAAGTGAACAACTATTTAAGCTATTTTTTGTATTGAAATAAGTCTATATAACTTAATTAGGTACTAAAAAGTATATATCAACTAGAAATAAGCTGTATTAAGCAGTTTTACTATATAAGCTTATTTTTGGCTTTTTTTTGGAGTTTTTAAGTAAAACAAGCAAAGGCTATTTAAAACTTGTGAAAATGATAAAATATACTTACTAACTATAAATAAGCAAGAAATTAATGAAATAAACTAACAATAAGCAGTGAAACAGTAGACTTAGAAAATTAAGAAAAAGCTTGAAAATGGCTTACAACTGAAAATGATGAACTATTAATGAACTTAGGACCAGACCACACCTAGCTTGTCAGAAACAAGCTAGAAACCCAGAGAAGCCATCCAGATTAGCTTATACCCCAGATAGCTTATTTTGAGCTTATGTTGACCATTTGTTGACTTTCTGGAAACTTGAATTTAGAACATCAGGAACCTTAATTACTTCTTAAATAAGTACCAATAAGCTCAACAAAGCTTATTTGAACACCTTTTACAGATTATATCATCAAAAACAAATAAGAACACTTTTGGCGGGAAATTCAGTTTTAATTGGAAACATGAAATTGATTGATAAAACTTGTAAATTACAACTAATTAAACTTGAATAATTGAAAAACAACAAAACCCAGAAAGGTTTTTACATTAAACGACATTTAATTAAAAACTATACTATTCTAAAATCTACTACTAAACTCTAACACTTTGTTCTCTGTGTCTTGGAGCTTCTTTATAGTCAAAATATCTTCCATAGGACCCTCTGATGAAATCCCAGCAATCCATTCTCCTCAATTAATCCCATACATCCAATTCCACTTTTGGTGCCAAAATATCAATAGCAGGTTAGTAGCAATTAAGGAATCTTGGATGTTTGTGGAGGTGGAGGGGACAATTGGTGAAGTAGGCAGTGAGGTGGAAAGGATAGTAGCAGCTGGATTTGTGAGGTGGAAGAAGAAGGCGGTTTATTTGGCTGGTTTGACTTTTGGATTACTGTACAACTTTGACCATCTTTTATTTAAAACTTCTGCCTTTGACTTTGCTTGGTCAAACTAGGGTTTGATTTGGATTTTGGGAATAGAAATGGGTTAAGGGTTAAAGAAAAATGGATTTTGGAAATGTTTAGACTTCAGGGACCAAAATTGCCATTTTCTGAAACTTCAGGGACCTTTTATGTCATTTTTAAAACTTGAAGGACCTGTTTTGCCATTTCTTTAAAACTTTCATCCAAGGACCAATATTGTAAAAGTTGAATAGTTTAGGGACCTTGAATGATATTTTTAACACCAGGGACTATTTTTGCCAATTTCTGAAAGTTAAAGGACTGAAATTGACAATTATGCAAACTATGTTCGTTTTTCAACTGTTTTTAATCCTTTTGCACATGAAACACATAAAAACACAATCAAATGATATTTTCTGTATTTTGAAGCATTTTAAAGTGTTTTTGACTGTTTTTGTGGGTTTAAACAATGTAAAATATATGTGTATTTAGACGCATATCAGTACCCATGCTCTTCAAGGAAGTTGGAGAGTGTTGCATACCAAGCTCTAGGAGCTTGATGGAGACCATATAAAGCCTTAATAACTTTGTACACTTTCTTAGGGTTAGCAGGATCTACAAAGCCAGGAGGTTGGTGTTCATAAACCTCTTCTTCAATAGTGCCATACAGAAAGGCACTCTTAACATCCGTCTGATAGACTATGAACCCCATATATGATGCATAGGCCAAAAATAACCTGATAGCCTCAAGCCTGGCTACAGGAGCAAAAACCTCATCATAGTCTATACCCTCCTCCTGTCTGTACCCTTGTGCTACTAGTCTAGCTTTGTTCCTGACTACTACTCCTCTTTCATCCCTTTTGTTCCTGAAGACCCACTTTGTGCCAATCACCTTAGCCCCATGAGGTAGATATACTAAAACCCATACTTTCTGCAATTTGAACTGCAGTAACTCCTCCTGCATTGCTTCCACCCAACTCTCATCTTCTAGTGCTTCAGAGACTTTGGTGGGTTCCTTTTGAGAAAGGAAACAAGCAAACAAGCAATGTTGCTTATCTTTATGGTTGACCCTTTGCTGCTTCTTAACAAGACTGATAAGTGCAAGTGATTCAGGTTGCTTCTGTACTATACTTCTGGTTTGAACTGCTTATTTGGGGTCACCAATTATTTGACTTTTGGGATGAATGGTGTGAACTCTGAGTGTTGGAGCTGGACTTACAGCCACTTCTGTGGGTAAGTTATTAAAATCAGTGATGACTCCAGCATCATCATAAGAAGCCCCTTCAAAGATACCTTCATTTGGATTATCAAAGACCTCAAGTTCTGGCATCTCAGAATCATCAAAACCAGCATTTGGAGTAGACTCAGGTTGAGCAAAATTAACAGCATCACTACCAGACTTAATTTTGGAAGTACTGGTATCCTGCTTTCCAAGATATTTGTCAGCTAATGCATCCATCTCCTCTCTAAAAGATAACATATCTTCTGAAACTTTGATAGGAGAAGCCTCCTTTTCTTGTACTTGAGGCTTGTTCACAGTCTCCTTCTGCTTTGGAGAAGATTGTTACACCCGTACCCCGAATGAGGTACAATATGACTATATAATGTGTTATGTGTTACATCTATTGAGTTAGTTAAATAAAGAAAATGTGGCCAAGTATGAAGGAGGAAACTAGAAGGACTAGCCTTGCCAATTGACCAAACTTAATTTCTACACATGATTAAATAAGCAAGACTTGGAATTGTCTGGAAAGATTTGGAGAGTTCTTGGTGGGTCGACATATAGAGGAGAAATAGGAGGGAAAGCCAAAAATATCATCTTGTCTCAATTGTACATCAAGAAGTGATCAAGAAGCTTTAAGGAAGCCTTAATTGTGTTCCTATCATCAAGTAAGTGGTTTTCCCCAAATGTGAAAATTAGGGTTCATGTGGTAGGTTTTAATGATTATAGTAAAAAGTGGTGAAATGATGATCTCCTTAGTTAGATAGTTGCTAATTGTAGTTAATCTTGTTATAGGAAGCATTTATAGAAGCCCAATCAAGCCAAGTAGGAAGCTAGTAGGACTTGAGGTAAGTATATGAGTATAATCCTTGTTAATGTTATGTTGTTAATGTTATGCTTGTGTTAATGTGATTATTATGGAGCTTGTGAATGTATGATAGCTTGGATCCAATGCTACTTGTGTAAATGCTATTTATTTACTTGCCCGGTCAAGGTGAGTAATAATCTCATTGATGCTCCTTGTTAATGTTATGATTGGTGTTAATCACCAATCTCATGTGAATGTGATGTTGATTATATCTTGTATACTTACTAAGCGTTTTCACTTACGGTTTAGATGTTAATGGTTTTGTAGGTTCTAGCGGAGGAAGCAAAGGTAAGGATCTTGCCTAGTGGTAGTAGTGGAATGAAGCTAGTGTAGTTAGAAGCTAACTTAGAAGACCATGACTCTTGGACCAAGTAAATTGGAAGTTGGAAGCCGAAGTACCCTTTTGTGCCTTGGTATATTTAACTTGTGTGGTCTTTTTGTTAAATTGTGGTCTTGTCGTCAAACGTTGTCTTTTGTTTATGTAAATCTCATGGGTCAAACGTTTAAGTGTTATGTGGTCCTTGTGGTAAGTAAACTTGGATGAATTTGATGTAAAAAGGGTGTTTGGCACAAAGCCGTTATGACCCATTTTGATGTATATACGGGTTGAATTGCTATGGAACATGTTTGCTATGTCAATATAATGCTTTTGGTAAAGTTTGGTGCAAAATGGAAGTCTTATGGGTCGGTTATAGTGAAAACGGGATGAAAACGAAGTATTTTTGGAAATGTGCAGGTTTTGCTGCAAAGTTGTAGTTACGGCGTAACCATGTTATGGGTTACGGCGTAACTACAACACCGAAGCATTGTTTTGGTTGCGGGGTTGTAGATACGGCGTATCTCTTTTTGGGATACGGCGTATCGTTGTAGCTACGGCGTAATCAGGTTATGGATTACGGCGTAACTACAACACCGAGGCATCAGTCTTGTTGCGGGGTGGTGGTTACGGCGTAACTACTTCTTGTAGTTACGGCGTAATTTATGTGGTTACGGCGTAATCAAAGTTGTAGTTACGGCGTAACTACATCACCGAGTGTCCAGATTTGGTAATTTTCTAAATGTCGTACAAAACAAACCGTAAGTCGTCGTGGGTCGTACCACCTATCGTTTTGAAGGTATTGGAGTCTACTTTCATTTAAAATTAGTCTCAAAGCCTAATTGTGGTTAGATTTTTGTAAGCATGCAAAAGAGTAGTAAGGTATCAGATTTTAGTTGTGTGTTTTGCGAAAAATTCTCACGTTTTCGGTCTAATCGGGCACGGGGCGTTACAACTTGGTATCAGAGCTTCGGTCTAAGAGATTTAGGATTTCCTAGACTTAGGCCTTGTATAGATGCGTTTAGAGCTAGTGTTTGTTATTTGTGTATTGTTTGGATGATTTTGAGGACCCATGCGTTCAATATTTTCATGACTACGCCTGGCCACCGTAGTGATGAAAATACGGGACATATGTGAAATTGAAATCATTTAGATCATACATGAGTGACAAGCTAGGGTGCTAGAACAAGATGGAAATGTCATTCATGCATTGGCTAAGTATACAAAATTGTGTTTAATGATGTGAATTGCTAATTTTCAGTAAGAAGAAATGGAAACCCCTCTCACGAAGGAAGTCGCGAAAGCTACGGCTTCCAAGCATGCCGAAACTTCGGCAAGTGATCCGGGTAATGAAAGTAAGGATAATGAAAGTTCTTCCTCAAACTCCGGAGGCCCTAACTTTAGAGGCTTCACGGGAGAGGAAATGAAAGCCCTAAACAAAATGATGACAAAGAGAGTGGGTAAGGCTATTGAGCAAGCAATGCCCTACTATGTCCAACAAACAACACAAAATCTTAGGGAGCTAATGAAGGAAGAGTTTAAGGAGTTTAAGAAAGAATGTGGTCCAACAAAAGAACCTAAGAATGACAAAGCTACTTACCGGGACTTCACGGCTTGTGATGTGCCATGGTTTACCGGTGTTCTTGACCCCATTGTTAGTAATAGGTGGATCACGGCGGTGGAAGGCGCTTTTCGTACTAGTGGTTGCGAAGAAAGGAAGAAGGTTATCTATGCTACTAACTTTCTTCGTGATAGTGCAAAGACTTGGTGGGAAGGAAAGGTGTGTGAGAAAGGTGAACCTTGGGTGGAGACTTGTACGTGGAAAGAATTCAAGGAGTTGTTTAGTGCCGAGTATGCTCCGGGTAAAGAGGTTGACAAAATTCAAGAGAAATTCCAATCTCTCACTCAAACTAATGAGACGGTAAATGAGTTGTGGAGGACGTTTAATGATATGATTCCTTATTGTCCCAAGTATCTTGGGAATGACAAGCTTAAGGTTGACAAGTTCCAAACGATGCTCAAGGATGATATTCGTGAGGTGATTTCACCATTCAAATGTACTACGTTGGAGGATCTTTTGAGTAGAGCTAGGGTAAGGGAAGCGGACTTACTTAGGAGGAAGGAGAAGGAGGCGAAAGAACCAAAAAGGAAGCTAGAGTTTGCGGATAGGGATGGGAAGAAAGCCAAATTTGACCATGGCAAGAAGAGTGTGGGAAACAAAGTTAAGGTAGCATGTTCTAAGTGTGGCAAGTTTCATCTTGGGGAGTGTAGGTGTAATACGCCGGGTTGTTACAAGTGTGGAGCTTTGGATCATCAAAGCAAAGATTGTACCAAGCCGATGATAGTATGCTATGGGTGTAACGGGATAGGGCATAGGTTGAGGGATTGCCCGAAAACAAAGGAGATTGAAGCAAAGCCTTTGAGAACCGTCAAGGAAGAGAAAGTGGAGATTCCAAAACCAACAGCTCGAGTCTATCAAATGAGTGTCGAAGAAGCCAAATCGGGGACCGATGTCATCACAGGTATTCAACTTGTTAATTCCATACCCGCTCGGGTTTTGTATGATTCGGGTGCTAGTGTTTCTTTCGTGTCTTATGATTTTAGCAAGCAAATAACTTCCCCACTAGCTAAACTTCCGATACCCCTAGAAGTCGAGATAGCCGATAGTAAAATCGTTGTTGTGACTAACGTATATCGAGACGTAGAGATAGAGATTGATGAGAACGTCTTTAAAATTGACTTAATTTCCATTATGCTCGGGGAATTTGATATTGTTATCGGTATGGATTGGCTTGATAAATATAACGCGGCTATCCTTTGTAGCCAAAAGATCATTCGAGTTGTGAATTCTAGCGGTCGTGAAATGATTATTTATGGTGATAAAAGGAAAGGTGAACTAAGGTTATGCTCTGTAATGAAGGCTAGGAGATACTTATCACGTGGATGTTATGCCTTCATGGCTCACGTGGTAGATACGAGCTTTGAGAAGAAAAGTATCGATGATGTTCCGGTTGTGAATGAATTTTGTGACGTCTTCCCGGAAGACTTGCCGGGTATCCCACCCGAAAGGCAAGTCGAATTCCGTATTGATCTTGTTCCGGGTGCTACCCCTATTGCCAAAACTCCTTATCGCCTTGCTCCATCCGAAATGAAAGAGTTGATGAGTCAACTTCAAGAATTGCTTGACAAGGGTTTCATTCGTCCTAGTAGTTCGCCATGGGGAGCTCCAATCTTGTTCGTTAAAAAGAAAGATGGTAGTATGCGGATGTGCATCGACTACCGCGAGTTGAATAAAGTCACGGTGAAAAATGTGTATCCGTTACCAAGAATCGATGACCTCTTTGATCAACTTCAAGGTGCGCAGTGGTTTTCCAAAATCGATCTCCGTTCGGGTTATCATCAATTGAAGGTTCGAGAAGAAGACATTCCTAAGACGGCCTTTAGGACCCGTTATGGACACTACGAGTTTACGGTTATGCCTTTTGGTCTCACGAACGCGCCTGCGGTTTTCATGGACCTTATGAACCGCGTATGTAGACCAATGTTGGATAGGTTCGTCATAGTGTTCATCGATGACATTCTTATTTACTCGAAGAGTAAGGAGGAACACGCCACGCATTTGCGGGAGATTTTAGGGACTTTGAGAAAAGAAAGATTGTATGCTAAATTCTCAAAGTGTGAATTTTGGTTGCAAGAAGTTCAATTCCTCGGTCACGTTATTAATGCCGATGGTATCAAAGTTGATCCTTCAAAGGTAGAAGCCGTAATGAAATGGCATGCACCAAGGAATGTTGGTGAGATTCGAAGTTTTCTTGGCCTTGCGGGATATTATAGAAGGCTTATTCAAGACTTCTCCAAAATTGCATCGTCGTTAACGAAACTCACTAAGAAGAACGCTACCTTCGAGTGGGGTGAAGAACAAGACAAAGCCTTTTGTACTCTACGGAGGAAGTTGTGTGAAGCACCGATTCTAGTATTGCCGGAGGGGACCGAAGATATGGTGGTTTATAGTGATGCATCTTATTCGGGTCTTGGATGTGTTCTCATGCAAAGGGGAAAAGTGATTGCTTACGCCTCGAGACAACTAAAGAAGCATGAAGAAAATTATGCGACTCACGATCTTGAGTTTGCGGCTGTGGTGTTTGCTTTAAAACTTTGGAGGCATTACTTGTATGGTGTCAAGTTTGTAATTTACACCGACCATCGAAGCCTTCAATATTTCCTTGATAAGAAAGATCCCAACATGAGACAACGAAGATGGTTAGACTTGTTGAAGGACTATGATTACGAAATTCGCTACCATCCCGGTAAAGCGAATGTTGTAGCGGATGCGTTAAGCCGAAAGGATCAAAACGAGGTTACTAAAATTCATTCCTTAAGAATGATTGTCACCACCGACCTTTTTGATAAGATCAAGTTAGCTCAAGAGGAGGCATTGAAAGAAGAAAATAGGGAAGGTGAGCGTATCACTTCCCACATTCCGCATCTCGAAGAAGATAGTCGAGGAATTAAGACTCGGTATGGAAGGGTTTATATCCCTTTTCGTAGTAACATCAAAGAATTGATTCTAGAGGAAGCACACAAGTCGAAATATTCTATTCATCCGGGAGCTACAAAGATGTACCGCGATTTGAAGAAGAACTATTGGTGGCCGGGTATGAAAAGAGATTGTGTAAAGTACGTTGAGAAGTGTTTGACTTGTTTAAAAGTCAAAGCCGAGCATCAAAAACCGTATGGAAAAGTTCAACCTTTGGATATTCCGGTTTGGAAGTGGGAAAAGATCACGATGGATTTCATTACGAAATTGCCAAGAACGAAAAAGAAAAACGACACAATTTGGGTCATAGTAGATCGCCTAACCAAGAGTGCTCATTTCATTCCGATTCGAGAGAATATGCCCATTCATAAGTTAGCCAAGATTTACGTTAACGAGATAGTCGCACGTCATGGAGTGCCCATTTCTATAGTCTCCGATAGAGACGGGCGTTTCACCTCAAATTTTTGGCAAGATTTCCAAGAAGAGTTGGGTACGAAACTTCATATGAGCACGGCCTTTCATCCTCAAACCAATGGGCAAAGCGAAAGAACGATTCAAACTTTGGAGGATATGTTACGAGCTTGTATGATTGACTTTGGAGGCAATTGGGACGATCATTTGCCTTTAGTTGAATTCGCCTATAATAATAGTTATCATGCGAGCATAGATATGCCACCTTATGAAATGCTTTATGGTAGAAGGTGTAGGACACCCGTGTGTTGGGAAGAAGTCGGAAGACGAGAATTGGCAAGCACAGACGTAGTATTGGCAACAACGGAGAAGATTGAAATGATTCGTGCAAGGCTTAAAGCGGCACAAGATAGGTGGAAAAGCTATGCCGACAACCGAAGAAGACCAATCGAATTCGAGGTAGGTGATTTGGTTATGTTAAAGGTTTCCCCGTGGAAAGGCGTTTTTAGGTTCAAAAACAAAGGGAAACTTAGTCCTCGGTTTATAGGACCATTCAAAATCTTGAAGCGAGTAGGCGAGGTAGCATATATGTTGGATTTACCCGAAGAAATGAGAGGTATTCACAATACCTTTCATGTGTCATACTTACGGAAATGCTTGGTGGACGAAACAAGTGTGGTTAACCTAAACGACATCGAAATTGACCCGGAGTTGATTTCGCAAGGAGATGAACCGGAAGCTATATTAGGAAGGAAAGTGAGGCAACTGGTATGTGCTTATTCACATACCTTTTATTTACCAAATTAAGACCAAAATGACCAAAAACTAACCAATTATGCCAAATATTTCGTGTTTTTGTGTTTATGATCGTGCAAGGACGGATATCGAGAAAAAGGGACAAAAACAAGCAAAATCCGGGAAACCGAGCACGAGATTTGGAAGAGTGATTTAAAGCCGAAGCCGGGAGAGATATTTTTGCAAAAAGTCAAAGTCAACCCTTGAAGTTTCATCAAATGACAAGAATAACCCTTGGTTTTATTTTGGAAAATGTGGCAAGATCAGTCCCTGAGATTTCGGGATTTACATATTTGGTCCTTGGTTTTTAAATCCTTAAATTGCTACACCCGGATTTTAATTTAACAAATCCAATCCAAATCCAAACCACAAAAAAAACACACAAGTTCGGCCCATAATACACAACCAAGCCCACCATTTCTACTTTAAACCCACGACCCGAACCCAATTTCCATACCCGGTCAAACTATTATTAAACCAAGTCAAACAATAACCAAACCGCGCCCCAATTCTTACCTTACCCAGAAAAACTACTGTACCCCAAGAACCCTAAGTTACCTTTTCCACAATTACAGCAATTAAGGGTACGATTGGAACTTCACCTGACACCTGACATGTCAGAGGAATGTTATGACACAAGAATGAAACGTGGCAGCATTTCATTGGACCGAACACCTCAGAGATTTTGATCCTAGGGCTGTGGATGATAGGGAATGATCTAAGGGTGATAGAGAGCTCAAGTAGGTGCGGATTGCCAGCATGGACAGCCCAGAAACTTCTCCAGTAGGCTATAAATAGAGGACCTCCTCCTTCATTAAGTTTTGTCCAATTTTCATGTCTTAGAAAATTTAGGCCAGTGTATTTTAATTTCATTTTAAAAGCTTTCGTAGTGTAATCTTTACATTTCAGTTGTAATTTGATTTCCAGTTTTTTTAGTGTTACTCTGTCAATTTTAGTTTCTAGATTGTAGTTCTTAAATTCCTTTTGTAATTTTCAGAAATTCAGTTAATGAAAGTTTTGTTTAGTTTAATTTAATCCTTTTCTCTTTAAAGTTTTTAATCAGATCTTAGCTTCTTATGTGTTTCAGTAGTCTTATAAATATATATTGTTAATTTCAACTTTTACTTTCCATTATATTTCAAGTTGTTTCAGAAAAATCCAAAAAATATTCAAAAATTAGTGAAAAAATACAAAAAAGAATTAAAACTCCAGCTTCAACAAGCTGTTTTATGAGTAGTATAAGCTTAAATAAGCTCACTAGCTTATTGAAAGCTTTTGGTTAGATCAAATCAGTTCCTATCTCAATTTTCACAAAAAGTCAACAAGTCAACTGCTGAATAAGCTGTGGAGATAAGCTGGTAATAAGCTGGATCTTTGGGTATTATTGGCTTATTAAGATAAGCCTGGGTTCATATTGATTCTGAGTTCATTTATTTCCAGCAGTCACTTGTAAGTTTCAAAGTTTTCATCTATAGCTTAATTGGCTTATTTGTTTCAGCTTATTTTTATTGCTCTTTGGAATGTGGTTTCTGATCTTCTAGCTTATAAATAGCCTAAGTAGTACTAGAGTATAGAAGTTTATAGCTTAGGATAAGTAGGTATAGGGTAAAAATTGCAAAAGCTAGATTTTAAGGGGTGTTTGGTTTAGACCTCTAATGATCAGTTGCTACTTGTTACTGTTCCTGTGCCTCTTTCTAGTTGATGATTTAGCTTAATTAAGAGTTTTTGAGCTGTTGTTGATATAGTTTATAGTGATTTGAGCATTTTTTGAGGAATATGGTTGATTAGTGCTAGTTTAGAGATCTATACTGCCCTTAAATAGCTCAGTATGTACTGAGTTCTTTAGATCACCCCTTTTGGTATAAATTGGTTAAATTTAGTTAGTTAAGTGTTATTGCATATGTTTGGTACCAATTCAGTTTGATTTGCAAGAGTTTTGATCAAAGTTAGCCTTCTGCTGCATCAGATTCTGCATGTGCAGGCAGTCCCATAGCTGCTGATCTCATCCAGTTTTTTAGCTTATTGAATTAAGCAGAGACCTCAATTTTTGGTTTGTAGGTAGTTAGAATAACAAGCATTAAGCTCATTATCTGGGATCCATATTTTCAGCTTTTTGATTGCTTATTCTAAGACTGCAGTTTTAGCCATTAAAATCTGAACTAGGACTGCACATTTTTTGTCCCAGGCACCCCCTAATCTTGGCTTAATTAAGATAAGCAAATGAGCTCAGATTTTGGGCAATTTTGGTTTTAGAGTAGTTTTTCATATAGGGTTCAAGTTTCTGCTTCTGGATTTCACAATATTGCTTTTATCTGGCTTAAAATTAAGTTGCAAAGTTCTTGTTTTGTCTCTGCTACCACCATAGAAATGCTACTGTTCCATCTGCTTATTATGCTTATCCTTGAGCTTATTGGTACCTTTTCAGTAGCTTTTAGCTTCTTTTAGTGTGTTGGTTAATATTTGATCAGTAGATTAATTTTTGGATAGCTTTTGCTTATTTTTAGCTTATTTCATAGTGCTTATTTCCACTGTTCTGCTTATTAGTGTTTAATCAGTTCCTGAATTTATTTTTCCTAGATAGAGAATTAAAAATTAGATTTACTCATATTTTTCCAGATTTTTCCCACTTGTTTTAATATTTTTAAATCATTTAAATCTTTTAATTTAGTTTTTAATTCATAAAAAATTCATAAAAAGTCAAAAAAATATTTTTCTTTTTTCCAAAATTTTCTTTTTATATTTAGAGTTTAGGAAAAATCATTTTATATTTTTAGGATTTAAATTTTAGAAATTCACTTTTTAATTACGTTTTTATATTTCGTCGCGTTCGTTTTAAATTTAAAATTCGCGTTTTTAGATTAGTGTACTTTAGTTACTAGTTCCCTTAGCATAATTAGTTGTTTCCGTTTAATATTTCATTATTCGTAGTATAAAAATCACAAATCATCACTCTTTCACTCACATTCACCACACATATTCGACACCGAAACAAAAACTCGAATTCAACCTTCGTTGGGACACGACCCGGGGAAAACGCATTCGTTGTGTTTTCCTTCGGAAACAAAAATACTACAAATCAGCAACTAAGGAACAAGGAGAACCCGTTGGTCAAAGTACAATGGAAGCATCGGAAAGGCACAAGTATTAGGTGGGAGACGGAAGCGAAAATGAGGAGCAAGTATCCTCATCTATTTCAAGAATAGAGTTCGAGGACGAACTCTCGTTCAAGGAGGGGTGAATTGTTACACCCGTACCCCGAATGAGGTACAATATGACTATATAATGTGTTATGTGTTACATCTATTGAGTTAGTTAAATAAAGAAAATGTGGCCAAGTATGAAGGAGGAAACTAGAAGGACTAGCCTTGCCAATTGACCAAACTTAATTTCTACACATGATTAAATAAGCAAGACTTGGAATTGTCTGGAAAGATTTGGAGAGTTCTTGGTGGGTCGACATATAGAGGAGAAATAGGAGGGAAAGCCAAAAATATCATCTTGTCTCAATTGTACATCAAGAAGTGATCAAGAAGCTTTAAGGAAGCCTTAATTGTGTTCCTATCATCAAGTAAGTGGTTTTCCCCAAATGTGAAAATTAGGGTTCATGTGGTGGGTTTTAATGATTATGGTAAAAAGTGGTGAAATGATGATCTCCTTAGTTAGATAGTTGCTAATTGTAGTTAATCTTGTTATAGGAAGCATTTATAGAAGCCCAATCAAGCCAAGTAGGAAGCTAGTAGGACTTGAGGTAAGTATATGAGTATAATCCTTGTTAATGTTATGTTGTTAATGTTATGCTTGTGTTAATGTGATTATTATGGAGCTTGTGAATGTATGATAGCTTGGATCCAATGCTAGTTGTGTAAATGTTATTTATTTACTTGCCCGGTCAAGGTGAGTAATAATCTCATTGATGCTCCTTGTTAATGTTATGATTGGTGTTAATCACCAATCTCATGTGAATGTGATGTTGATTATATCTTGTATACTTACTAAGCGTTTTCGCTTACGGTTTAGATGTTAATGGTTTTGTAAGTTCTAGCGGAGGAAGCAAAGGTAAGGATCTTGCCTAGTGGTAGTAGTGGAATGAAGCTAGTGTAGTTAGAAGCTAACTTAGAAGACCATGACTCTTGGACCAAGTAAATTGGAAGTTGGAAGCCGAAGTACCCTTTTGTGCCTTGGTATATTTAACTTGTGTGGTCTTTTTGTTAAATTGTGGTCTTGTCGTCAAACGTTGTCTTTTGTTTATGTAAATCTCATGGGTCAAACGTTTAAGTGTTATGTGGTCCTTGTGGTAAGTAAACTTGGATGAATTTGATGTAAAAAGGGTGTTTGGCACAAAGTCGTTATGACCCATTTTGATGTATATACGGGTTGAATTGCTATGGAACATGTTTGCTATGTCAATATAATGCTTTTGGTCAAGTTTGGTGCAAAATGGAAGTCTTATGGGTCGGTTATAGTGAAAACGGGATGAAAACGAAGTATTTTTGGAAATGTGCAGGTTTTGCTACAAAGTTGTAGTTACGGCGTAACCATGTTATGGGTTACGGCGTAACTACAACACCGAAGCATTGTTTTGGTTGCGGGGTTGTAGATACGGCGTATCTCTTTTTGGGATACGGCGTATCGTTGTAGCTACGACGTAATCAGGTTA